>JBBPFJ010000091.1:102152-589145 GCA_037975025.1 Excoecaria agallocha | reverse complement strand
TATTTGTCGCTAATTCCGTCGCAAAAACATGGCGCGTACACTTCCCGCCAATAATTAGCGACTGTTTTTTCATTCCGTCGCTAATTCGTCGCAAAAAATAGAAAATATCCTTTCCACGACGAAATTGTAAAACAGTCGCTAATCCGTCGCAAAATTTGCGACGAAAATGATGCCTTCGCTAATTTTAGTCGCTAATTGACAGTTTTTTTGTAGTGATGGAAGAGTAAAGTTTAGAAAACCAAATGGAAACATACGACCACAATTGAAAAATATGTAGAGATATTCCAAAAAAAAAGGTGATGCAAAATTTCCATTAATCATTTTAATTCTATATGCAAATTTATAATTGTATTAATAAAATAATAAAAATTCACTATTTTAAATTATCAAAATTTCTAATGTTCGTTATTATGTATATATGCCTTGTAAAGTGAATACAGTGTATCACTTTGACATAATGAATATAGCATATACACTTTACCTAAAGTGAGTGTATTGACTTTTTTAAATACATTGTATACGCTCTTAGCAATTTGAATATAGTGTATTCAATTTTGTGAATACATTGTATATGTTTTGTGCAAAGTGAATACACTGTGTTTAGTTTACTTTTCAAAAACTGAATACGTTGTATTCATTTTTCCAAAAGTGAATACAGTTTTGAATATTCGTTTTACACAAAGTGAATACAATATATTCAATTTTGTGAATACATTATATACACTTTTTACAAAGTGAATACAGTGTATTCAATTTTCTAATAAATTATATTCAGTTTTTACAAAGTGAATATACTGCATTCGATTATCCCAAAATTGATTTGGCAAAGTGAATGCAGTTCTGAATACACTATATTCGCTTTGCACAAAATGAATACAACATATTTAGTTTTGTGAATACACTATATGCAGTTTGAGCAAAGTGAATATAATGTATTTAATTTTGTGAGTATAATGTATATATTTTGTTCATAGTGTTTACATTGTATTCAATTTTCTAAATACAATAATTTTAAATCTAACCTAAGTAACTATCAATACATTAGAAAGACGTCGGTAGCAATACAATTTTCAAAAAGATCTATATCCAATATTATTCAAAATTATATATAAAAAATTTAACTATATAATCTTTGTACATATTTTATTTTTCCAAAAACTAATCTACTATTACTTTATTTCTAGCCTTATTCTTATTCAATTCCTTTTTTTCTCCTTCCCTTTTTTTTTATCATCATTCACACTATCACTTTCAATAATTCTTTTTTTCTTATCCAATTTATGCAAATATAACAATAACCCTAACATATTTCTATAATTTTCTGCATTAAAATTATTGAAATTGCCTTTCCTACAATAAAATATTTAATAAATGTAACTATAAAAACTCTACAATCATTGAAAAAGACCATAAATCAGTTCTATTTTAATAAATATTAATACATAATATGACCTCAAGATATGAAAATCATATATTACAATACTTGTTTTCTTGTGTAGGAAGATTCTGAATGTACTCGATGTCAATCATAACATTTCTTTCTTTATTCTGAATGTCTTCTCTATCATTTCTTCATTTGTAAAATTCAATAAATCTAAATGAATAAGGATTAATACATTATATGCATTCATCGCTTTCTTAATTACCCATTTTTTATGGTAAAACACAAAGAATCATATACATGAAATATTCTCTCCTTTATTGACAATCTGCCCAACATCTAATGAAAGTTCTCTACACTGATTGGAAAAATATATGATCCACTTCCATCTATGGTGTATTATACAATATCGTATTTCTAAAAATATACTCAGTCACTGTAAGATCAAAATTTACAAATGAAGTGTCTTGAGCTTTCTCTTTAAAACATTTTTAATGTTCATTTTATACTTTGGTCAAACAAACTTTCAGTTGTGGTGTAAGTACACCATACACTTCGATCATATTTTCCCTTCTTAAATAGTAAAAAAATTATATCTAAGTATTTCAAAATAAAGAAATTTACATAAGTTATAGCATGATACCATGATCAAATATAGATCAAGAACTACTAATGTCTTTCTATGTTACTAGAAAAAATATAAAGTTTGCATTTGTATCTACCAGCACTATGCTATTTAACAAAAAAAGTATTTACTTCTAATGGTTAAGTATACATAACGAATTTGAAGTTTCTTTCCAAGATACATCGATGAATGCGATTATATTGACCGGCTTTTAGCAAGTATTCTAGATCAGCTAAGTAATATAGGGGAATATATTTAAGACCCTAAGAATATCGAACGTAAGAGAAAACTAGATATGGTTAAATATCTAATTGAGTTGAATTAATCTGAGATTATCCCTAACTTTTTGAATTAAAAAAGTCCTAAACTAAGCAAGAAATTAAATCTAAAAATGAACAACTAAATTAAAACAAGGTCATAAAAGAAATCGAAAAAATTGAAATTAATGTTTAGGAAATTCTATCTACATAAATGAAATTGGAAAGAAGTGAAATAATATTAACATAAAAATCTAGAAAAACCCAACTCAAAATAGGTCTCTTATTCAAAATACCATTTTAGATTACTAGGCTCTCTAATTAAGAACAACCTAATAACTAGCATCAGCTTGGGTTTATAATCTCCTAAATCTCAAATAAATTTTCTCTCAAAATAACCATTTAAAAATCCATCTATTCCCCAACACACTTGAATTAAATATAATCTATATATAGAAATCAAAACCTCATCTTGGAACATAAAGATAACTAGATGTAGAAAAAAAAATAAGGCATAAGCACATACAGTTAACATTTAGATTCAATATTTAATCATCTCTTAAGATACTAAAAATCAAATTCAAACATCAATGTAAGTATATAAATAATCATAAGTAAAACAAAAGAGAACATGAAAATATTCATTAAACTCAAAATTCCAATACAAATATGGTTCAAGAATTCCTAAGCAAGAAAAACTACTCAAACATTATAAATTTAATCATAAAAATACAAAGATAAAGTTAAGAATACACCCTTAATGAAGAGAAAATAATACTTAAAGTTCTTCTTTTTCAACCTTGAATTCTTCCTTGAATCCCCAAAAAGTAAACCTAAACCAAAAGAGAAAATAAACCCTAATTTAGAATGAATAAAAGAAAGAAATAAAATGCTAAAACTCTAAAATTTTCCCTAAATCTCCTATTAAACGCGCTTTAGTATGCTAAAATTAGAGAGTTCAGCCACTACCAAACTTCCTAAAATAGAGAAGAGCAGACTTTATCGTAATTCTTCAAATAGGACTCAGTTGGGTTAGAAAACCATCCCAACCGAGTTAGTGAGTGCTACTTGAAGGTGGACTAGTGACTTGATTGGAAAGAAAATAAACCTAACTGAGAGGTTGCTCTTTGTTTAAACTCCATCAGGCAGTTGATTACTATTGGAACTCTACACACAAATTTGCTCATTGAGCAACTTAATTGGGATGAAAGTCATCCCTACTAAGTTGATTCACCAATTTCTTCAACAACTATTTGCAAAACACATAAAAACACAATTAAACAAACTCAAAACAAAGAATTAAAAATTTAAAAATAAAACCAATTAATTTAATGCTGAAAAACTTTTAAACACACTAACAATTAGAGTTATAATTCAAAGCTATCAAATACCATACACTTAGTCTTTGCTCACCCTCAAGCAAAATTAAACAAAAAAATTCTCAAAAAGCCAAACTTCAACAAAGAATTATACAATTCAAAACCATGTTTAAAAATTAATAGTAACACTTAATAAAATTCCAACTAGATGAAATTCAATCAAGAAAATATGAGCCAGTTTTCATGTGCATGTATAAGACCAAAACAGTTTAAGTCTTTACCAAATAAAAACACCAATGCTATCTCATAGTTAAGCTTTTAGAATTAATGCACACCTAAATATACAAACGATTTCATGCTTGAAACTATAGAAACACCATAAGCCTCTTCTTTAGTACCAAAACCCGAAGGTCATCTCTAATAAACAGCTCAAAACCAATCATAGAATCATTAAGACTTCATTAAGATTGTAATGTGGTCATAGAAATGGTTAACAAAGAATAGACAATGGTAAACAGGAAGAACAACCACTTTTTAATTGCATAGGCCAACATTTTCAAGAATTCACTTCACTTAATCAAAAACACCTCACTTAACCTTACTTGCTCAAATATGCCTTTAACAAAACAAAGTATTTTGAAAGAGAAGTCACTAAAATTCCTCTCAACTTTCAAACTTAAACATATCTATAAGTCACAACCTTTTTTTCCCTTCTAAATACCCCATATTTAAAATTTTTTCATAAATTGCTAGCTTTTATTCAAAACTATCTTTTTTTTTTAACTTGCTATATTCATTATTGGCAATAAATGATACATGGGTATTTACAAGTTCATTCTTCTATTACTTTCTTGACTTCAACATTAACCCTTGATAATAGTATTCTAAAAACCCTTTTTTAACTACACTTTTTAATACCAAAAAATATTGATAAATCCCTATCCTAGAGTGGCCAATTCTTAAAAGGGGAGATAAAGGCTTTTTAGGCTATATGGTAAAGTGATGAGTGTAACAAGAAAAATAATTATGGCATGTATTAAACATGCTAACCAGTTCCTAGTAAGTGTATTAGATCAACAAGTAATATAAGGTGTTAAAATTTTAAGACCTGCGAATAGCGTACCCAAAGGATTGCAGTTGCAAGTAATTGAAAATTAAGAGCATGCTAAATAATTCCCAAAATTTTGAATGATATGCTATCTAACTATTGAAAAATGTAGAAAAAGAATAATTAAAATAAAACTTGCTGAATTTAAACAAAAGCTTAAGCAAAACAAAAGAGAGATAACTGAAAAAATCAATATAACTAAGAGTGTTGTTCAGCTTCACTCATCCTTCTTTTACCTAAATGTGAAATTAATTAATCTTAACTTATATAGATTGAATTAGGATAACCCTCCATAACCAAGCATCTCATCCCGGAGCAAGCTACTCTAATCACCAAACATCCCATCTCGAAGTGAGTCTCATGATTAGCCTATTGCCCGGATCTAACATCCTAGGTTCGGATTGCTTTCCCATCTCGGAGCCAAACAACCCAAGATTACAACCATTTTACTTCAAACTTTAGGTTTAATACGTTAATACCTATAACCTATCAAGTCCCATTTTGGAGCAATCTCAAAGTTACAGTAATCAAGATAGAAAAATAGTGCATAGATAAATCCATGGCATTCAAACATTCAAATCAAGTACCCAATTTAGACAGCATGATAAAATTATCCATCAAAATCAGATAACATGATCAAAACAACACAAAAAATAAAATAACATTCAAGATCTAGTAGAATAAACCATCAATATGTATATAAAATAAAATAAGCTTAATATTCACAAGGATATTATGGATTCAAATATCCCACAAATAACTAATTGACTACTCACAATCCATTACAAAAGATAAAAAAAATGGAAAGAATAAACTCAGAAATTTATGTTAAAGATGAAAGTTCAGTGGGATCCAATGTTCTTCTTCAAATCTCCAATGGAAGATGAGCTTGAAATGGAAAATGTAAAATCTAATATCTAAGGTAGTGTAAATCTAATCTATTTGCAAGTTATAGATTTATAGAGAATATCATAAAAACTAAAGTATGAAAGAATAATAGAAAATAGAGAGAAAATAAATCTAAAATCAGGAGTCCCCCATTGCCAAACAACAAATCTACCTTTTATAGTCCCAAAAGAGTCACAGTCACAATGAATTCTTAGTGACCATGTGGTACTTGTTAATTGTACTGGATTGTTGAGATCACAATCACAACCAATTCTTGCTGACCGTGAGGTGCTTCTCTAATTGATTTTGCCTCTAAACTAAATACCTCATGGTGGCAATTAAATCTCGTTGATTGTGAGGTGATGAAACTTTGCTTTTTGACAAAATTCACTAGGTCACGATCACAACCATTTGGTTGCCACTATGAGGTACATAAAAATTCTGCAATTAAGTCCAAATCACCATTAAATGCTCTCCAAAGTGTATAATAGATAAAATTTACCGAATTTGATAGAACTTATTAAAAATAATGAAAACAAAGCATCAAACATAGAAAAGACACTAAACTAGACTGAAAATGACTAAAAACTAAGTATTAAATTGGAGTTATCAAAATACCCCACATTTAAACTTTGTTTTCCCTCAAGCAAATGAATTATCCACATTTTTGAAAATTCAATCTCTAACTCAGAATAAGAAAATTCATATGAGTTAAAATAACATTTGGTAGAAGACACTTAATCGAAAAAATTAACCAAAGAGACTCATACTAATCTATATCAATTGATTTCTTTTGTGTGTGTGCTAGGCCAAAACAATTTCATTACTTTTAAAAACAAAAACTACTAATGAATTCCAACGATTGAGTGAACAGAAGAATACACAAAAATTTTGTGTGATGGTTTCGCGCTTGAAACTCAAGATAGCCATAAGCCTCTCATTTAGCATAGGAAACACATGGATCATCTCTACTAAACAACTCAGACAAAAAAGAGGATAACTAGATGAATAAGACTTGATACCTTGAATCAATAATATCTTTCTTGAATATCAAACTCCCTGTTAAGAGCAATTTAACATTCAGCATAACAATCTAGTTAACTTCCTAGACTTTCATTAAACTCTTTCTCAAGAAAATCCAATTCCAGTATATTCTCAGTTCCTCCTTTCTTAATATTAATCAAAATTACCAAAACATAATCATCTCAAGATAGAAAACAATTATGCATTGATTCAAAAGATTAATCATAGAATATACAAATATTTTAATGATGCTTAAATCGACTCTTAGTTTTTTGAATCAATAAACCAACAGTTAACTATACACAATCAAATATAATAATATGCTTAAAACCAAGAAATAATTAACTTAAGTTAGCATTAAAGCTCAATTAAGTCATCACAACAAAAGATTAAGGATTCAAGTATCCTTAGCAAAAGTTAAAGAAAAACTACTCACACTTCATAATTCAAAGCTAATAGCTGAGTTAAAAAAATTACAGAAACGTAAATTAACTACGAATTCTAACGTAATAACTAAAGACTCTCTCCAATCTCCCTTTACTTGTGTCTTGAGTCTTCCTTTTATAGGCAAAGCAGAGGCAGCAAAACAAGAAGTTTTAATTCACCTAGACTTCCTAATCCAAGCAATAGCAAACTTCCTAATTGACAAAAGACTTCCTCTTTCAACGAACTTAACATGAACTGGTGGAATAAGTTTTTGAAACCACCAAATCACCCTACTTTGCTCTTTAAATAAGTACATTCGATAGAATCACTTTGTGATTCCACCGAATGAGCTTTGTTTTCCTCTTTAAAAGGGCCATTCGGTAGAATCACAAAGTGATTCCATCGAATGGTCATTTACTGGACTCCATATGATGCATTTCTTCACTATTTGGCTCTTGTTTTTGTAAATTACCCTTTCAAACCTTCAATTTTTCCTTTTTCTTTCAATTTCTTACCTAAAAACACAATTAAACATAATTAAGCTCTCCAATCACATACTAAACAAATTAAACTCTAAATTAACTAAAATCCTACAAAACAAACCCAATAAACTATCTAAAAATACTTAAAAACATAATCAAAATACACATTAATCAAATACCCCACACTTATCTTTTGATTGGCCTCAAGCAAACTTGAACCGACCACATTCTCAAATTTATCAAACTTTAACTAAGAACTATGCAAGTCAAAATTAAGTTTAGCAATTAACAAGAGCACTTAGCAAAATTTCAATTAGAATAGCTTTAAACAAGATAATATGAGCTAGTTTCCTTGTTGTGTGTGCAAGACAAAAATATTTGAATCTCTTTTCAAAATCAAAACACCAATGCAATTACATAGCCAAGCTTTAAAATAAAAGTACACCTAAACTCTAGAAACACCATAAGCCTCTTCTTTAGCACCGAAAGTCGAAGGTCATCTCTGCTAAAATAACTCAAAAGCAACCTAAAATCACAAAGGACTTTTAATGGTTGTAATAGGGCTAAGATAGTGGTTAATAAAGATAGAATAAAAGATATTCAAAAAGAGTTAGCCACTCAATGCCTTAAATAAATCAATGCTTCATATTAACAACTCTTGTCTCCATATTATTCTACTTGTTGAGAAAAGTTAAGAATAAGACTGCAATTCTTTAATAGAAAAAGAAAACTAAAATTTGCAACAATTATCCCACACTTAAGAACTTGCAATAAACTGTATTATTTTCAATCTTTCTTTCTTCTTCATTTCTTTTCTTTTCTTTTCTTTTTTTTTCTTTTTTTCTTTTGTTTTTTTAGCTATAAAAACATAGTTTCAAAACCAACTTCTTCTATTAATCCCACTTACTTTCTATTCCCATAAAAGAACCAATCATATTTCCATTAATGTATCCAAAGCTAGAGTGGCAACTCTATTAAGGGAAGATAAAGGCTTTTAGGTCATATGGTACTTAATAAGGCAATCACAAAAAAAAAATGTGATATGCATTAACCATGTCTTTTTAAGCTCAACGTGGGTTAACAATGGTAAAAAATATGTATTAGGGTAGGAAAATAGTCTAAATTAGGCTCAACAACAAAAATTTTCCTAGATCATTTTCTAAGTTGTAATGAATTGTTTTTATGCTTCAAAGGATGCTAAGGAAGGTTCTAGTGTTCTAAAAATTCATTACTCAACTATTCCAATGCATTGACTTTTCTTTAAGTTTAAAAACTGGTCTATTGTGCTCAAGATTTTGGAAACTAACAAAAATACGCCAGGTTCAAATGCTATTATAACTAAAATTCATTAAACAACTTATTTGCTCTACTACTAACCTAAGAATTTTAACTCATGCATATTCTAAGTTTAAAGTTCAATGTGTTCACAATTTGAGAACAACTGGGGCATACTAAAGTTTAAGTGAAAGTTGTAAGACAAGGTGCTTACTCAACATTTAACAATACCTAGAGTTAACAACACACCAAACTAACAAAACAAAACTAAAGTGCTCAAATGAAAGAGAGTAAAGAAATTTTCAACTTCCTACAAAAGTGCTTTAGATAAGCTCTAACCCCTCTCAAAATGTTGTTGTCCACAGCAACTATCATCACTCAGCTGATGGCAATGGTGGCGGTGAAAAGCGCTTCCAGAAATTTATAGTGAACACTTCTAAATTGTGCTTCACTTCAAGAATGTGTTCCTTCAAAGTGTCCATACATCCCTCCAGCCTATTCATCCTGGTGTTCATTTGAGTGGTAAAAACCTACAATTGATTAGATGGTGCCTGTGGTAAGGATGCTGGGTTTTCAGGCTCAGATTTTGAGTTAGATGTTTTAGCTTTATTTCTTCCTATTGTAAGTTAATGAAGATATTCTGCCCTATCTAACCACTGTCTCTATCATTTCTGGATCAATATCTTCATTCGAGCTAACATGGCATAATCTATGTAAGACGATTTCCCAATAGACTTCCTCATATCCATGTAATTTACCACTCTAGCCATATGGTAGCCACCCAACCCAGTGTTGTTGCCATAATTTTTGTGCTCATTCACTGCAACTCTTTAATTTTCTGACACAAAAGTACAACCCCATTGATTTAGATTCCCTCAACCATGCATCTTAGTAACATACATTCCTCATTGTTAATGTTTTTCGGGCTTTCTAAGAAACTAAATACGATGATAGATAGGAACCTATAAAGAATCTTAAGAGGATGGCTGCCTAAAGCCCGAGCCTTAAGCTTGCTAGGTTTGTATTGGATTGGATTTAGAGGATCTCGAATGAACTCCCAATTTTCTTGTAGAGTAGCATTGGGTAGTTCACCTATTGCATTATCTGAGAAACCTAAATGGCCAGCAAATTCAGGGAACAACATGTAATAGGTATTTCTCCCTAACTTGAAACTTACTGTGCCAACATCCTACTTATCTTCATGGGACAATTTAAAAGAAGTAAAAAACTGAATTACAACATACAGATAGACCTCTGGATGCTCATCAATGAACCATTCCCAGCCAATACTAGTAATCAAAGGGTATACCTCATTCCAAAAGTTTCCATCTGGGATATCAAGGAAAAACTATTTTAAGTAAAGAGGTTTGACATATTTGAGTTCTTGAAATACTCAAACATATCAACTTTGTCCTCATCAATATAGGCAAGAATAGACTTATTGGATGTTAATGCTTCCACTTCTTTAGACTTTTTAGATGGCTTAGCTAGTGCTACAATTTTAATTGCCTTATCCTTCTTTGATGCCTTAGATGTGTCAACCTTCTTTGTTGTCTTGGAACTCACTGAAAAGATACAACCAGATAAAAGTCCATTAAGCAAAATAGAGAAGTAAAGGATATAGTTGACCAAATTAGTGCAAAAACATGGAAAAAAATGTGTATCAATGAAACACCATATCAATATGTCTCAAATAAAAAATAATTGATCAAAGTAATGAGATTGAAAATCATGGCCTAAGTAGTGAATTTATTATTTGAGACATTTCATCAAACATGTTATGTGCACAAGTTCACAAGCCAGCATTTTATGAAATCTCAAACTTTAACAACCTAAAAATGGATCATTAACACATAATTTATCACTAAAGACATTGAGCATCTCAATTTTTAACAATTTTAAGCAATAAAAGTGAAATCTCATGAAGAATATAACCCGATTTCACAACTGCAAGCTATGAATTTGTATGCCAAATGATGAAATTGAAAGCAATAAAACACTTACAAGATAGTGAGCAACTAAATTTAGAAGAAAGTTACATAAGAGAACTTGATTCGGTAGAATACTTAAGTGAGTGGAGGGAGAATGAAAGTGAACAAGCAAGAGAAAATGAGTAATGCAGTGGAATGTGTGTGCAAATGGGTATTTATGATGGACTCGATGGAATGAGAGGACCCGTTAGGTGGGATGAGGATTCTCATTCTACCGAATGGTCCTCTATTGCCTTTAAAGCTCAAAAAAATCAACACAAAACACAAAGACACATGTGGGAACCACCATTCAGTGGGATCAATGGCCATTCTATCAAATTATGATGTCCCATTTAGTGGAATCAAATTTGATTCTACTGAATGGTCCATCACTAGATTACACGAACATACTTTGATGAATTAAAGAATAAATTTTAACACACACTCATTCGGTGGGATCAAAAGGCATTCTACCAATGCTTCTCTGCTACAATAATAGACACAAAATTGTATTAGCTAAGCAAAAACTCATAGTCTGTATAAACTTGCTATCATCAAATATCCCTTATGCTTATTTAAATCATAGTCATTTGACTATAGACTAAATATTTTAGCACACATTTGACTTGTCTTCATGCAATCTTCCTTCTCTAAATTGATCTCTTACTGCTAATTATGCATTATGCTTTATGCAACAACTCCAAGTTAAAAGCTCTTCCTTAGGATTGGTTCTCTTGCTAAATTGCACTTATCTTACAAAAAAAAAACTCATCACTTTCTTGTACTCTCAGGAAATTGATCTCACTTCACAAAGTACTTTCCAAAACTAAAACCAGAACAATTAATATAAATGAAAACAAAACACACAAAGAAATTACTAAATGCAAACAAAGTTAATGCATTAATTAAATTACGAGGGATAAAGAAATTAGTTCTGAGTTTAACAAGTCCTCAGCTAGACTCTGTGCCTCTGATGCTATTCTTGAAATACCATCACTGCTTCAGCCACCTCCATTCTTCCTTTAAAGTATGGCTCAATCGATGTCCGTTCACTTTATATTCCCTACCATCTTTTTGACTTTTTATAATTACCATGCCTAATTCGCTAATAGACAAAACTTGATAAGGCCCCAACCATCTGGATTTCAATTTACCTAGAAACAAATGTAACCTACTATTATATAATAACAATAAAACTAGGAATAAATTTTTTATATTTTAAATGCTTATCATGCCAATGTTTCGTTTTCTCCTTGTAAAACTGCTGCATTGTCATATGACCATCGTCGAATTTCATCGAGTTCATGAGCTGTAGCTTTCTCTTGTCTCTTGCACTTCTCAAATCAAAATTAAGAAACTTTGTTGCCTATTATGCTTTATGTTCCAATTCAACCGAAAAATGACAAGATTTTCCAAGATAATTCTAAAAGAAGACATGCCTATAGGAGTTTTATATGCAATTCTATAGGCCAAACAGCCTCATCCAACCTATAATACCAATCTTTCCTATAACTATTGACAGTCTTTTCTAAGATTGATTTTAACTCCTTGTTAGACACTTTCACTTGCCCATTTACTTGAGGGTGATATGCGGTTGTTATCTTATGCTTAACACCAAATTTTCTTAGTAATGTTTTAAATTGATAGTTGACAAAATGCTTGTCTCCATCACTTATAATGGCTCTTGGTGCTCCAAATCTAGTAAAAATATGTTTTCTAATAAAATCAAGCACTACCTTGACATCACAAGTCCTAGTTGCTATGTCTTTTACCTATTTACTCATATAATCTACAACAACTAAAATATATTCAAATCCAAATGAGTTTGGAAATGGCCCCATAAAATCTATACCTCAAATATCAAAAATTTCACTTCAAGTATGTTATTTAAAGGAATTTCATCTCTTTTAGAAATATTTCCTACTCGTTGACATTTATCACAAAGCTCAATGAATGATTTAACATCTGAAAAAAGAGTAGGACAGAAAAAACCTAATTGGAGAATCTTTTGTAATGTACGATTAGGTCCATGATATTCTCCAACTTTTCCTTCATGACATTGTCTCATGATGTCTTATTGTTCTCCTTCTGGAACACATCTTCGAAGTACTTGATCCAAACAAATTTTTATTAGATATAGATCATCCGGCTCTCCAACCGGACTCAGAAAGAAATTATACATATAAAAAAATATGACAAGAGAAAAAATAATTAGTTCATAATAATAAAAAATGACAATAAAGTAAATAATAATATTAAAGATAATATTTATAAATTATAAATATTATTATTAAAACAATAAAAACATTAATAATAATAACATCTACAATAATTAAACTAACACAAATTAATAGTATCAAAATTATAATAAAAAAATTAACAACATCAATAATAATAATAATAATAATAATAATAATAATAATAATAATAATAATAATAATAATAATAATAATAATAATAATAATAATAATAATATCCAAATTACTAGCATCAACAATAATCAATAATATTAAATATAATATTAATATCAACAAAAATGATAATAATGGGATTAATAATTATACTTACAATAATAATTCAAATAAACAACAATAAAAATGATAATAATAAAAAAATTAACAAAATTGACAATAAAGACTAAAATTAACAATAATATTAATAATTCAAAAATAGCAATAATAATGGTAATATTAACAATAATACCAATTAAAATAATAAAATTGCCAAAAATGATAATTAAATATTAAATAAACTAATAAATTAGTCTAATATATTAAACTAAGAATTTATAAATTAATAATTAACAATATTTATATAATAAATAATAGAATTACGCAAGCAAAAATTTAACAAATCAACATAATAACACAATTAATTTATTAACCAATATAATAAATTAATTGACAAATTGATTAATAAATTATAATTAATTAGCAAATATGTACAAAATTAAAGTAACAAATTATACAAACTTTAATTAATAAATTATAATAAAAACACAATAAATAAAATAAGTATTCACTTAATTACATATAATTAAATTTATGGGTTTCGGGGCTCGAAAATATTACCTTCAGTGTTGGTTCTATCACAAGATAAGAATTTGATGCTCTATAGAATTTTCCTAATATTTAGGGACTTTTTATAATTTTTATGGTATTTTTGGTTGAATTTTCATGGAAATGGAGCAAGAATAAGAAGAAAAAGAACAAAAAAGTGGACAGAGGCCAAAAGAGAGAGCCACAAAAATCTATGTCTTTTTTCTTAAAATATCCCAAAAGCCATCATTAATTTTAGATTAGGATGAACTAAAAATATCCCCTTGAAAATTTCCATTGTTTTATAATTCATTACAATTAAAAAATAGTTTCTAGAAGGTGAGTCACAGATTGGGAGAATGACTAGCCTAGGTGAATCACACCCTAAGTGCCTGACTCTCCTAAAGGAGTGACTCACTTGGTGAGTTACACCCTAGTGGAGTGACTTGCCTGGTTAGTCACGGATTGGAAAGTGACTCACCTAGTGAGTCAAACCTCGGGGGAGTGACTTACTTGGTGAGTCACGGACCTGGACTATGACTCGCTTGGTAAGTCAAAACCTCAAAGGAGTGACTCACTTGGTGATTCATACCTTAAAAGAGTGACTCACCTGGTGAGTCACACCTCGAGAGAGTGACTCACCCTTTTTTTCTTTTTACCTTCTAAAACCCACTTTAACCTCAATAACATGGTGAAAATAGTGGAAATATCCTAAAAGGATTTTTAAACATTTTTAACCCACCGGAGAGCTTAAAAAGCATTTTAAAAATAAAAAAATTTGGGAAAAAGCTTGTCACTTCCACTCCTTATCTATTTATGCAAAACCATTTCCTTATTAGGTAACTCTAATCAAGAGCCACCTTAGGACCCAGTGTCTACAGTTACCATAATATTTTAGGCGCCATTACTGGGAATAGCATGTTTGTTTTAATTGTTATTTGTATTTGTTTTCTCTTTCTTATTTTTGTTCTTTTAATTCTTTTTAGGTACTCATGGTGCATTAATAGATTGAGAAGAAGACCATTAGCATATTACAACCTTGAAATCAAGAGGAACCTGCATAAAAAAAGGAGTGCAAATAAAAGAGTCAATATAAATCCAAACCTTCCTTCTGTTGGTGAGATTCCTCCTGAGAATTAACAAGTGCTAATGACACATGATGTAGCTTTGGTTAGGCAAAAATAAAAGATGCCTAAGCTAAGAACCATAAGAGATTATGCCATGCTTAGGTGGAATAAAGAACATAGGACTATAGAGTTACCTAGGATAGTACAATTTGAGTTAAAACCTACCACCATTACAGGTTCATATAAATCAATTTTCTTATTCAGAGTTATAAAATCCTGATTAACACCTTGACATTTTCTTAAAGGTTACTAACACAGTTTAAATTCAAGGTGTATCAACGGATGTGATTCAGTTGAAATTATTTCCACTCACACTTATTGGTAAAGCAAGGGAGTGGCTTCAGATGTTACCAAGCTAATCAATTTAGACATGGGAACAATTGCAACAAAAATTTATGATGAGATTTTTTCCTCCAACAAAGACAGCGAATATTCGCAACAGCATTATCAACTTTTATAAAATGAATGAGGAACCATTCCATAAAGCATGGGAGAGATTCAAGAGGTTGTTGAGGAGTTGTCCACACCATGAAATAGTTTTTTATCAATTAATAACCATTTTCTATGTTGGAGTTATAGCGCCAACAAGGTCACTTCTAGATGTTATATCCAGTGGAAGCTTCATGATCAAATTATTGAAAGATACTTTTAATCTATTGGATAAAATGGCAGCTAATGATTCACAATGGGTAACCACAAGAGCAATACACAAAAGGCAAGTTGTCCATAATGTGGATGAGGTTGCAATGTTGAAGGCTCAAGTTAAGTTTATGAGAAGAAAGTTAAGTAGACTTAAAGTTCAGATTGTGACATTTGTCTGTCAAAGTTGTGAAGTGTATGAGAGTGGAAAAATAGTTTAAGAGGGGATCATAGCAGTAGAGGATGCGAATGCAGTTGGAGATTTTTCAAGAAATTATCCCTATAGCAACAGTTATAATCCAGGATAGAGGAATCATTTAAACTTTTCTTGGAGGGATGAAAATCAAGTTTCATCATCTTCTAACTCCCAACCAAGAAGTCCCTTCAACCAAAATGTAACTCATAGCCATAATCAAGCTCACCATCAACAAGTAAATACACATTTCCAAACACCATACCCACAACCACAACAACAAGCTCAAATTTTTAGTCAAAATCAAGTTTATCATCAGCCGGGATTTCAGCCATAACCATATATTCAAGAAAAGAAGCATAATCTTAAGGACATGTTTACCAATTTTAAGAATAGTCAACAACAATTTATAGCTAGTCAATAAACGAGGTGGAAGTCACAGGAATAGGGAAATCGTAACCAAGATGCAATTGGACGAACATGCCAACTCAATTTCAAACAGGCAGCCAAGCACTTTTCCTTCCAATATGGATAAAAATCCCAAGAAAGAGGCCAAGGTGATTATACCAAGGAGTGGTAATAAGGTAGAACATAGAGAGGAACAAGGTAAGTCATCTTTACCTTTATCTTCAAATGTGGAAGAACGTACACGAAAGGTAAGTGATTCTTACTCAAAGTTAGAGGTAAATTTAGATGCTCTGATATCTATTGATAAAGGTAAGAATATTGTTAATTCCAATGTAGACAATTTTGATGTTAATAAGTTGTTATTTCTTACTATAGTTAGGAAAGAAAATAAAAATGATCAATTGGCTAGATTACTAGATTCTTAGGGGGGCCATTTTTGAATACAGCAAATGCGTTAATATATGTTCATGGACAAAAAGTTACCTTAATATTCAATAATGAAGAAATGGTGGTAGACATGAAAAAGGCCATGAGACATCTATTGTGTGATCTGGAAGAGTTAGTTAATTTTTTGGATGAGATTCGAAACAGTGTGGAGGAGAGTTAAGAGAAAATTCTATTGGATGATCCATTGAATTCCTATTTAATACATCTTATAGCGAATGATTTGTTAGAAGGAGTTGAGAGAAAAGTTGTGGTTGCTATAGAGCAAAAAAGTGAAGTGGTAGAGAAGAAGAAAGAAATTCTTGAAATTCCAAAAAATGAGACACAGGCTCAACTCAAAACCCTTTCTTCTCATTTAAAGTATGTGTTTCTAGAAGACAATGATAAATCAGTGATTATTTCTTCTGTTTTGATAGGTTTACAGGAGGAATTATTAATTGTTGTTTTAAAGAAAAACAAGAAAGCAATTGGGTGGAAGACTTATGATCTCAAAGGAATTAGTCCAAGTTATTGTTTGTACTGAATACCAATGGAGGTTAATTTCAAGCTAGTAGTTTAACATCAAAGATGACTCAATCCAGCAATACAGTAGGTGGTGACGAAAGATGTACTTAAACTTTTTAACTTAGGTATTATATATCTTATCTCTGATAATAGTTAGGTAAGCTCTGTCTAGTGTGTTCTGAAAATAGTAGTAGAGAATGAGCAAAATAAGCTTATTCCAACTTGTACAATTACGGGTTAGAGGGTATATATAGACTTTAGGAGGCTTAATGTTACTACAAGTAATGTCCATTTTCCTTTATCCTTCATTGAACAAATGTTAGAGCGGTTTGCTAGTAATAAATGTTGAATTTTCTTGTAAATGATGCTGCATTTAACTTTTCTAGGGAATGTTTACAAGTTTTCAACATATTAAAGAAAATATTGATTTCAGCTCCAGCAATTATTTCTCTAAATTAGAGTATGCCATTTGAAATAATGTTTGTTGTCAACAATTTTGCAGTAAGATTTGTATTAGGGCAAAGGTGAGACAAGGTCTTTCATGTAATATATTACATAAGTCATATGCTGACAGGAGCTCAAGTCAATTACACCATGATTAAGAAGTAGATGTTTGTAATAGTATTTCCTTTGGAGAAAGTTTTCTCTTATCTACTTAGTTTTAAATTAATTGTTTGGTTAGATTATATAACTTTGAGGCATTTATTCACCAAGAAGAAATTGAAGCCGAGGTTGATTTAGTGGGTGTTACTTTTGCAAGAATTTGACTTACAAATTAAAGACAAAAAGGGTACTGAGAACTTTATTGTGGACTACTTATCTCAATTGAAGTACGAGCATATTAAGAAAGGGGAGATTACAAATTTCTTTCAAGATGAACTTATTTGTGCAATTTATTCATATGCTCTTTATAGTCCTTGGTTTGCTGGTATAGCTAACTATCTTACTAGAAGTTTTATTCTAAAGGAGATGACATGCCAACAACGTATGAAATTAAAAGCAGATGCATGGTTTTACATTTGGGATGACCCTTCCCTATTCAAACTATGCACGGATCAAGTTCTATGGAGGTGTGTCTCAAAAAAAGAACAAAAGTCGATCATTCAAGCATGCCATAGAGCAGAAGCTGGAGGACATCATGGCACCAATCGAACAATTATGAAAATTCTTCAATCAGGTTTTTATTGGCCAACCATGTTTGAGAATGTAAAATTTTTCATTTTAAGTTGTGATAAATGCCAGTAAGTAAGAAATATTTCTAAGAGAGATGAGATGCCCCTTGATAATATTATAAAAGTTGAATTATTTGATTTTTGGAGGACAGATTTTATAGGCCTATTTCAACTTCCATTGGTTTTGAGTACATTCCTGTAGTTACTAAATATGTGAGTAAATAGGTAGAGGCTATAACTACTAGGACATGCAATTCTAAGGTTGTGTTAGAATTTCTATGGAGAAATATTTTTACTCAGCTTGGGATGCTCAGGACCATTATTAGTAATGGTGGTAAACATTTTATTAATCACCAATTTAAGGCATTGTTAAAGCAATTTGGCATTAGATAAAAAATCACAACACCATACAATCCACAAGTGAATGGGCAAGTAAAAGTTTCCAATAGAGAATTGAAAGCAATTTTAGAGAAAATCATTACCGTATCTAAGAAAGATTGGTCGTTACGGTTACATGAAGCATCATGGGCTTATAGGACTGCTTTTAAGACTACAATCTCTTTTAAAATTGAGGTGAAAAGGGCAATTCGAGGTAGTGAAAGCTAATGATTTTGGAGTAGTTACTTTAAAGCATTTGGGAGATGGCAAGGAGTCAAAGTGAATGGAAATTGCTTAAAATAGCTTCAGTGATCATAACCTTATCAGAGAATTGAATGAGTATGAAAGTCTAGTAGTGAACTTGTTAAATGCAGAAGTTTTCTTGTAACCCTACTCTTTAGTTTAGCATTTAAATTGAGTTTATGTTGTTTTTAATTTTGCATGATTTTGGTTCAATCATTGTCATTTATGATCTTTAGTTGTCAAATTTCTTATTTAAGTAGTTGTACAAATCATTTATATAGTCTGAAGTTATTATTCAGTTTTCAAAATTTTTACAAAATTTTAGGGCTTACAGCGTTAAGTGATTTGTACCCACCGTGATCAAATGGAAGTTTTGATTTTGTAGCAGGCTGTGGGTATGTCATGGTGGCAAGAATTTTGTGCCCACCGTAACCTTTTAAAATTTTGCTTGCTAGACTTAAAATGTGGTATGTCACGGTGACAATTGATTTGTGCTTACTGTGACCATTTTTAAAATTTGAATCTATAACATGAATTTTGCATGTCAAAGTTGCAACAATTTTATGCCCGCTGTGACTTATGATGAATTTTTTTTTGGATACAAAATTTTACATGTCACGCTAGCCAATGATTTATGCCTACTGAGGCCTTTTTTTAAATTTAATGTAGTAGCTAAAAAGTTGGTAGGCCATAGTGGCTAGTCTGTTATTCCCATCACGACCGCTCTTTTATCTATCCTTAAAAAGCTCTTCTCTTATTGCCTATTCATTTTCTTTTCTTCTTTCATTGAGTTTTTCTTTAAAATTTTTGACTTCGACTCTTAGCTACATCTATTTTTGCCTTCAACAAGTAAGTAATTCCTTTTACTAATCTCTTTTTTTCAATTCATTTATTTTTCTTCAATTTATTTCATCTCATTTTCTTTATGTTTGGCATTCATTTTTCATACTTATGCTTTCATTTTCTCCTCTACCTGCTTTTCTCTATCTATTTCATGTTGTTCACATGAGTATGATTATTGTCTAGGTTTGTATGTAGTATCATCGATGCTTTATAATTTTTGTACTTTGCTCAAATTTATTTGTTTTGCCTATCATGAATGGACATTCACGTGAATGAGTGGTTTAGCGCATATGGTGAATTTTTTCAATTGAGGCATTAATTTTATTATTGGTTTTGTATGACATGGGATGTAGTTTTTAACATTTTATGAATTGCTCTTTAATGTTGTGCTTACAACTCCAATTTGAGATTTTCTTTTAGTGCTTAAATTTCTTTGTTATTGAATGAAAATTCCTACATATAAGGTGTTTGCCGAAATGCCTCAGTGAACACTTTTATGGTATACTTAACTGTTTTCACACAAATTATATTGGACTTTGTTGGTTATGTCTAGAATAATGTCCATTGACCCTTGTGTATATTGTTTAGACTTTGATAGGCAATGCAAAAATAACCATTAATCAGCAACAACTTATAATTTTTTATCATTATGCATTATATTTAGAATAATGAGTTTTTAATCCTATTTTTACCATTGACCCTTGTGCCTGCATAACCATTTCTTATGCTAGTTTGCTTGCATCTCTGCTTCCATCAACTACTTGTCTTCATCTCTTTTGGGGATCATTGCCTTAGTTTTTTGGATTGATGTGGGATAAGTAGGCTTTTTACAAATTTATGTATTTAGTGTTTGTTGATGCTACAATTATTGTTTCCAAGGAATAAAATGTTGGCGTTTCTGTCTTGTAGTGGCTTATAAGCATGCATAACATGATGGTACATCTGGCTTATAAAAAAGGCCAGCTATTTCTATTGCCAAAGTACCAAAATGGCTGCTTGCAAAAATAAAATTGACTATGCATACTTCACTAAATACAAGTATGTACCCACATCTTATTTAGACATGGAGTTGTAAAAAGAACTGGAAATCACAGAGGATATTGAGCGTCTCATTTCAAACATTGGTTGGGAGCAATTTTTGTACATTAGGAGAAAGTGTACACTAATCTCACTAAGGTTTTCTTAGCTACAGTGCAGTGACAAATTGGAAAGAATGGCCAGGTTGATGCGGGAATGGTGTCATTTTACTTGGATAACACTTATTATGAAATCACTTTTGTTGAGTTTTCAAATATATTGGGATTTCTTGCTCATACACCTGACTATTTTGATGGCTATAGTAAGGAAGTTGTTTGGGAAGTGATTAAGGATGCCATTTCAAACACTACATACATGGCGGGTCAGGTAAAGGTGCATCATTTGCACAATCACATAGTTCGCATTATGCATAGGTTTTTCTCTATGTCTTCAATGGGTCATTTGAATTTAGTAGGGCAACTTAATTTGCTAGAGGTTTTATTTTTGAGATTCATGGTTAATGGATTCAAGATTAATAGAGTTGTGCACTGGTGGAACAAGTTAGAAAAGCTATAATGGAATCCTTGAAAGATTGAGAAAATTTCTTTGGCCAACTAGTCATAGTGTTAACAAAAGGAGTTAATCATCTGAGTATGTGTCGAGCATTAGACTTTATCTTTTTCATTGATAAGAAATTGCTAAAAAATACAAGGGTTGTGATAGGTGATCCAATGATTGATTGTGGTTATCATTTATCAAATGCTAGGGAATATTTAAAGAAGGTTGAGAGAAGTTTAGGGGCATTGCTACGTGCACCATATCAAACAGCTATTACTTTGTCATCTTTATAGTATTTTGTTTTAGTGACCAAGGTAGATGCTATAGCAGCAAGCCAGACGATGCTTCAATCTTAGATGCAGCAGATGATGATAGGTATTTCTTTATTGTCTTTTAAATTTGATGCTCACTTCCCACCACCTTTACCACCGCCATCGCTATAAGTTTACTGGGAGTCCCCTATCACTTTTGTTTAATTTTGTCAACTTGCTGAAGGTAGCAATGTTTGAAGTGTTGGGTAAGGTAGCAAAGAAAAAGAAATGTTCTATTTAATGAAGATAAACTATTTCAAAGCTTGTTTTTTAAGAAGAAGATTGAGTTAATTTATTGCAAAGTTGTTTAACTTTTGAAAAAAATTGTTTGTCACTAGTTTTTAACTATAGTTTTTATTATTATTTAACTCTTTTAGTTTTGTTGTTAATTTTAGTTGTTTATTTAGTTTTAATTTTTTTTATTGCTTTATTTTCTAATTTTAATTCTAGTTGTTCATTTTATTAGTTCTTGTTTTAATTTCATTTTGTTTGCTTTTATTTCATTTTGAGTTATTGCTTTTGTTTATGCTAGGTTGGTTTTCTTTAAACATTTTAGTTGAGTTTACCCTCTGGTTGTTCCTGTTGGAATTATTTTAAACTTTAATTTGTGAATAATTTATTTAAATGATCTAAATTAGCAAAAGAGTAGTTGTAATACTTATTGAGATTTCTTTTCCAATTTAGTTTCAGTTTGTCTTATATCTTTTGATTTCTTATTCATTATGCACTCTAGGCCATTTTGTGAAAATGTTTGAAATCCAGTGTGTGAGAGCTTTCAAGTGAAGGAAATCTAAGATAGCTAGAACCTTCCTCATCACCTTTCAAAACTATTTAGCAACTTAGGCAGGTTTAGGACATAGCCTAGGTAACCTTTCTTTTGCAGTCACTTGTAAATAAATATTTTGCCCCGTTCAGCCAACTTTAGCATACCATTTAATGATTTTTATTGTTGCACTCTATAATTCACCATATAACTCAATTTCCTTTATCTTCTTTATCTAAGATTTGGCCACTCTAGGATTGGGTTGTACATTGCATCATGGGTAGTGAAAGGGTTTAGTGTAAAAATGGTTGGAGTGTTAGTAATTGCAAAAAATTCAGGAATTTGGGGTGTTGTCAATTGAAGAGTCGTAAATCTCAATATGTTAGTAAGTATGATGACAAAAAAATGATTGTTAATACTCTATTGTTAATTTAAAAAAACTATAAATTTTACAAAATTTTGATCAAGAATTTTTGATCTAGCTTTGTATTGCAAAGAATAAATGTGGGGTATTTATTCAATCGAGAGGAAGTTTTTAAATGTTTAGAATTTAAGCAAGTTAAGAATAAGAAAATTTTAAGTTCATATTTCTCATGCATGTCTTGAGCTTATTTAGTGATTTTTGTGATTTTTCTTTTGGCAATTAGTGATGAAGTTAGTATTATTAGGTAAGGTTGTTTGTCTTTAGAAAGTTAGGTGGAAAATTTTAAGTAGTGTTGCTAATCTTAGTTTGTCAACTTGATCTATCTTTTGTAACCAATACCTTAGACTTTCATTACAACCTTAAAGTAAGACCTAGCGATCTTGTTCTTATCTTGAGTTATTCAATGGAGATGACCAGTGTGGTTTTAGTGCTAAAGGAGAGGTTATGGCATATCTTGAGTTTCAAGTATGAAACCATTAAGCAAAATTTTTTCATATTCTTCTTTTTACTCAAGTGCTAGATTACACTAGTAGTTTTTATTTTGAGAAACGATCAACTTGTTTTGGCCTAGAGCACACACACAAGAAATTGATTGATTTATATTAGTCTAAGCCTTTTTGGTTAAATTGTTCATTAAGTGTCTTCTGCTGAGCATTATTTAGTTTATCTGAATTCTCTTGTTCAGAGTTAGAGTTTCAAATTTTAGGAATGTGGTTATTTCATTTGCTGAAGGATGAACAAAGACTAAGTGTGGGCTATTTTGATAACTTTAATTCATTACTTAGTTTTAAACTATTTCCAATCTAGTTTTGTTTTCTTTTTCTATGTTTTCTATTTGTTTTTTGTTGCTTTTAATAACTCTTGCTAAGAATAACTTAATTTTTGGTTTTATCAATTTTTGATAACAATTGGTGTTATTTTGTGTTGAATTGTAGAAATTTTAGTTACCTTACGGTGGTAACATTTTAGTTCCCACTGTTACCTATTTAAAATTGAAAAAACGTAGAGTTTCAACATAGGTCACAGTCACAACCATTTCATTGTCACCATGACATAAGGTAGTTCAGAGTAGAATCAAATTCAAAAGTTTCTCACGATCATAATAATTTCATTACCACCTGAGCCCTTAATGTTTAGAGGTAAAAGCAAATTGAAGAGTATCTTATAATAGTAAACATTCATTTCCCAGCATGACCCTTGTAGATCTAGTATAGAAACCATCACCTCACGGTGGGTATAAAATAGTCACCACCATGACCCTTTCGGGATTATAAAAAGCAGATTTTCTATTTGGCAAAAAAGAGAAGGAGAAGAGGATACGAATTTCAGATCTATTTTCTCTTATTTCATGTTTTTCAATCTTTAGAGTTGTAATATTTTCATAGATTAAGCACCTTATTTTAGATTAGTTTTACAATCAATAGAGTTAGATTCAAATTTTTTAGCTTAATTTCATCTCTTCATTGGAGTTTTAAAGAAAGAGAAGGTTGGATTCAACTAGATTTCATCTCAACCATGAACTTTTGGGATTTTTCTTTCTTCTCTTACTTTTTATTTGTAGTGGATTGTAAGCAATAAATTAGTTACTTAGGGGATCTTTGAATCCCCATAACCATGTGAATATTAAGCTTATTTGATATTTATTTATGGATTGCTGATTCATTTTACACTACAAGAAAATTGCAGAATAGCGACCAAATTTAGCGAGTACAAGAAAAATCGTTGCTAAATTACTGATATAGCGACAAAATTGCGACGACAAATGAATTTTGTCACAAATATTGGTAGGGATACAAATGAACATATATTTTGCAACAAATTAGCAAGAATATCGATAATTTGTCGCTAATTTTGGCGCTTAAATTTTGGCAAAAAATTTAGCGAGGACAAATTTCTCGCTAACAATTAAAAAAAGATGGCATATGATAGATGAAGCATTTAGCGAGGACATAATCCTCGCTAATTTTGCGAGAAAAAAGTCCTCGCCAATTTAGCGAGGCTTATTTCCTTGCTAATAGCCAATTCATAGTGAATGTGACTTATAGACTAATTAGCAAGGACATAAGCCTCGCTAATTTAGCGTGGATTACAGTCCTTGCAAATTTGGCGAGGGTTATTCCCTCGCTAATACTCAAATCATGGTGGAGGTAACTTTATGGGCTAATTAGCGAGGACATATCCCTCACTAATTTAGCTTGGACAACAGTCCTCGCCAATTTAGCGAGGCTTTGTTCGTCGCTAATAGGCAATTCATAGTGGGGTAACTTTATGGGCTAATTAGCGAGGACAAAACCCTCGCTAATTTAGCTTGGACAACAGTCCTCGCCAATTTAGCGAGGCTTTGTTCGTCGCTAATAGGCAATTGATAGTGGGGTAACTTTATGGGCTAATTAGCGAGGACAAAACCCTCGCTAATTTAGCTTGGACAAACGTCCTCGCCAATTTAGCGAGTCTTTGTTCATCGCTAATAGGCAATTCATAGTAGGATAACTTTATGGGCTAATTAGCGAGGACAAAACCCTCGCTAATTTAGCTTGGACAACAGTCCTCGCCAATTTAGCGAGGCTTTGTTCGTCGCTAATAGGCAATTCATAGTGGGGTAACTTTATGGGCTAATTAGCGAGGACAAAACCCTCGCCAATTTAGCTTGGACAACAGTCCTCGCCAATTTAGCGAGGCTTTGTTCGTCGCTAATAGGCAATTCATAGTGGAGGTAATTTTATGGGCTAATTAGCGAGGACAAAACCCTCGCTAATTTAGCTTGGACAACAGTCCTCACAAAGTTAGCTTGGACATAAGTCGTCGCCAATTTAGTGAGGCTTATTTCCTCGCTAATAAGCAATTCAGTAATTCTATGGGTTAACTCGCTAAATTAGCTTGGACAACAGTCCTCGCTAATTTAGCGAGGCTTATTTCCTCGCTATATTAGCTTGGATAATATCCCTAGCAAAATAGAATTAGAAAACTTTTATAAGGCGCCAATTTTTCCAAAATCCCTCCAATTTTCTATTATTTCCCAGCCTCCTCACACGCTTTCTCTGCCCCTAATATATATTGTCCTCAATTCTAAGAAAACCCTAGTTTGTTCGCCTCTCCCATTCCCATCAATCCTTTTACAAAATCCTTAATCTTTGCCTTAATTTACAATCCCTGCACCAAACCTAGACCTTTGTATCTTGACTATTCAGCCCCAACCTACATCATATTCAATTCCTTCAAAATCTAAGGAAGCTTCGTTTTTTCTTCCTCAAAGATATTGTCGTGATGTAAGATCGTGGATGTCCTCTTGTGGGTATTTTTTAGAAGTTAAAAATTATGGTGGATGTCCTCTTATGTGAGCCGAAACAAAATCGTGGATGTCCTCTTGTGTGAGCCGAAACAAGATGCTCTTCTTTAGCGGTGCCCTTTTTATCACTCTTGCGGTAAGTGTTCATTTAACTCCTTATTTCCCTTTTGTTTCTGATTTTGTTACCTCTGTTCAATCGTTTGTTGTTTGGTTAAGTCATGGTTACTTTGTTTTAATTTAGTATTGCCTCTTTATTCTTGCTATTGGCTATCCTGATCCTCCTCTGGATAGATGACTTCTATATCTAAGATGCTATTTGTTTTACTCTGTTTCAATCTCTGCCATAAAAGTGGTGTTGTTCGGTTTGTTTAGATCTCGGTGAATTTCTTCTTGCCATTTCTTTTCCATCTGCTCATGATTCACAAGATCGGTTAATTGTTCAATCTTTGCTAAATTTGATTTCAGATTCAAAGCGAGTGAATATTAATTTGTAGTTGCAGTTATTCATGAAGCTGAATTGAAATTTTATATAAGCTCAAAAGCATGGACTGATATATCTTTTTTGGGTTTTGATCTTGTTAAATGCAATTCTTTTAAGAATTTTATTGTTTATAGTGGAAGGATTACGTTAGCAGCGTTTTAGGTTCTCACTTTATCTCTAGTCATAATGTTAAATGAAGACATAGATTCATAAGTTCTTACGTTAGTAGCGTTTTAGGTTTTCACCCTTCTTGGCTTATAATTTAATTAAGACTTTACATACAAGATAATCAATAATAATTCAACATGATAAAGTCTAAGAAACGTATATGTAGGATATTATAGGTTAGATAATCACATAACAAGTTGTATAATAATAGAAGCAAATAATTTCTTGAATGAATTACCAAGTAAATCACTTCAAAATCAAATGAATATATATATATATATATATATATATATATATATATAATGAATTACCCATCATTTAGGTATGACAATTCAGTTTGTAGCATCAGATTTACATGTGGCGCCATTTAGTGATATTAATATGTGTTGTCCTCAAATGGTGCCATTTAGTGATATTAATATGTGTTGTCCTCAAATGGTGCCATTTAGTGATATTAATATGTGTTGTCCTCAAACCTGTTAGTGATATTAATATGTGTTGTCCTCAAATGGTGCCATGCTATTCAATTCGGGAATTAGACATTAGAGTTTTATATATAAATATTTTAATTGAATTTTATATTTCAATGAAATCAAAATATTTTGAAAATGGTGGGTTTAAGAGTTTTAAAAATGTATATAAATGATTAAAGTGGGACCTACAAAGATAATTTACAAAGATAATTTATAATCACTGGAGAGGAAAATGAAACTATATCTTTTTTTATTTTTGATTTCTATATTATAATGAGGGATAAGTGGTTTGAGGTAAAGTTGGTCACATTTCATCAATTTTTATCAATTAGAGGTGACTTGAATTTTTTTTTGTTCTGTAGTTTGTGATAATATAATCTATGGAGAGAGTTATTATCCTAATTTTTTTTAATTATTCTTTTGGCAAACAATTAAGGATGCATAATAGAAGTTGGTCATATCTGCACGGCCAGCAATTATTTTGGCTTAAAATCTTTTAGCTCTTTGTCCCATTCCTTACTTTATGCAAATATATATTGTTGACAAAGTATTTTAGAAATTAATTAAAGATTAATTTAATTCATTTTTTCTTTAATATTAGGAAGGTTGAAATCTTTTATTTCCATTAGAGTTTGAATGGTTTCGAATCGATAAAATTCATGTAACCAGCTTATTATTAATTCATGTACTTATTATTATTATTATTATTATTATTATTATTATTATTATTATTATTATTATTATTATTATTTAATTTGTAAGATGTTCAACTTTCACTATCAAGAAATTTGACGTACCACCTAAATTTACTCTATCTATTATTGTATGAAGAACATATTAAATGCAAGAGGTTTCAGGTTTATATATATGTATATATATAAGCTCAAAAGGAAAAAAAAAAAGCAGATGGTATTAATTGATGAAATGAGCAAAAGAAAAAATATTGTTAAATGGCAAGAGAATTATACTATTTAATTATAGTATAGGATTACGTTAGCAGCGTTTTAGGTTCTCACTTTATCTCTAGTCATAATGTTAAATGAAGACATAGATTCATAAGTTCTCACTTTATTTATCGCAATTTATTACCCAATTTTTGAGATAATAGTTTACATTTTATGAAGTATAGGTTTAGATTTAAATACACCAACTCTCTCTATCTCTTCTTCTTGACAGGCTATTCTTAATAAGTCTACTGCTGCAATTTATGAAGTATAGCCTGCCAATGAAAAAATTTTGAGATGACCTTCAATCCAAGAAAAAACTGCATGAAGGGCTAGAGTTTCTGCAACCCGTGGAGAATTAAAGGGTTAATTAATAATTATACATAGAGTGGTCCTTGAAATACAAGTGAACCAGCTGAAAAAATGTAATTAATTAAAGAGTAATTAGTGCTCGGTAGGCCAATGTAGATTACGTAAATGACTTGTTCTACCTTACTCATCAATTTTATTTTATTCAATTTTCACCCTTCTTGGCTTATAATTTAATTAAGACTTTACATACAAGATAATCAATAATAATTCAACATGATAAAGTCTAAGAAACGTATATGTAGGATATTATAGGTTAGATAAACTTTACCCGAATTTGAGTATGTAAAATATAAAATAATTAATTAATTTTCTTATAAAATATATAATGTATTATATATATATATATATATATATATAATTAATTAATTAATTTCCTTTTGAAATTTTGCAGTGAAACCAACTGTTGCATAGTAATTTCAGTGAGCAGGAGGAAACCACTTCTGTAAGTACTCTTATTTGGGAAGGAATTGGAAAACCAACATTCAGGTATTGTTGTTGTCATAGTAGTTTGATGTTCCAATTGTCAGGAATTTAGATATTTTTAAGGGAGGATTTAATTTAAAATTTTATTTCGTGTATGAAATTACTGAACAATGTTAAAAATATTATTTCCAAAGTTTTGTTCATACATATAAATTCAGTAATTTCATACACGAAATAACTAATAACTATGTAGTTTTCATACAAGTAGTTTTCATACAATTTAAGCTTTTTTGAAGGTACAATAATGGAGGAAGGTAGCTAGGTTTCCAAAGTTTGTTGATCTTTTCATTATAAAATGTGTACAGTACCTTTTGCATTTCCTTTATACTGTTTGTTGTTTGCCACCATAATTTGCTCAAATGGGTTCCAACAAAATGAACAAATTTGCAATAGCATGCTTATAGTTAGACCTCTCAAAATAAACTAGGATTGATATAATTTTTTAAATGCATAATTTTCCATGGCAGGTCTTAAATGTGAAAAAATATTTAGTTATTCTCAGTTCTTAATTGTATGTCATGATGGAGGAGAATAACCGAAAATGGATGTATGCGAGAAAAGATAATCATGGCCATATTAATCCAGATTTTATATCGGGTGTGACGTTATTCTTAAATTTTGCATCAAACCAATTAAGATTTATGGATGGTTTAAAGATTAAATGTCCATGTCGGAGTTGTAAAAATCGAGTTTACCTCACAAGTGAAGAAGTTAGGTTGCATCTTCTGAAAAAGGGATTTGTTAAAAATTATGAAGAGTGGTGGTATCATGGGGAAGTTAGACAATGCTCAACAAGTGTTCCTACCGAATCCCAACATTATGAGCAAGATGAGGTTGAAGATAGGAATCCATATCGCCAAATGGTATTTGATGCTGCAATGACGGGTCAAGCTTTAATGATGGAAGACCGAATGGAGGAAAATCCAAATCCCATGGCACAAAAGTTTTTCGACATGCTTGATGCAGTGGATACTCCATTGTACCCTGGATGTCAAAATCAATCTCAAATATCGGTTGTTTCACGATTGCTAGCAAGCAAAAGTGATCATAGATTATCTGAGAGATGTTACGATGAACTATGTGCATTGATAAGGGATTGCTTACCACAAAACCATACGATGGTTGGAAGTTTTTATGAGACAAAAAAGCTAGTTAAAGCTTTGGGTTGCCATATGAGAAAATTGACTGTTGTAAGTTGGGTTGCATGATTTTTTGGGGAGAAGACTATGGATTAGACAAGTGTAAATTTTGTCAAAATGAAAGATACAAAAGGAACGGGGTTTCATGTAAAGAAATGATTTATTTTCCGCTGAAAGATAGGTTAAAAAGGTTGTACAATTCAAATGCAACTGCTGTAGCAATGAGATGGCACGATGAGCATGCTCAAGAAGAAGATGTGATGTGTCATCCTTCTGATTCAAAAGCTTGGCAGCATTTTAATGAAACACATCCTTCATTTGCCTCGGAACCAAGGAATGTTAGGCTTGGGTTATGTACCGATGGTTTTCAACCTTTTGGTCAGTCAGGCCAACAATATTCTTCATGGCCTGTAATTCTTACACCTTATAATTTGCCTCCATGGATGTGCATGAAGGAGGCATACTTGTTCCTAACTATAATTATTCCTGGTCCTAACAATCCAAAACAGAATATAGATGTTTATTTGCAACCTTTAATTGTTGAGTTGCTTGAATTATGGGAGATTGGAGTTGACACTTATGATATCTCAACAAAACAGAATTTTAAAATGAGGGCTGCACTAATGTGGACAATTAGTGACTTTCCTGCATATTCAATGTTATCAGGTTGGAGTACACATGGGAAACTAGCTTGCCCTTATTGTATGCAGCATTCACAAGCATTTAGATTAACAAATGGGAACAAGATGAGCTGGTTTGATAACCATCGTAAGTTTCTTCCAATTACTCATCCATTTAGGAGGGATAAAAAAAATTTTCGTCATAAAGTAGTTGAGAATTCATTACCACCACCAACACCAACAGGTGAAGAAATCTTCAATCATATAAATACATTGGGTTTGATGAAAGTCACTGAACTTGGTGCAGATGAAGTTAACTCCCAATTATCTAAGAATTGTGGATGGAAGAAAATGAGCATCTTTTGGGACTTGCCTTATTGGAAAACAAATCTAATTCGTCATAACTTAGATGTGATGCATATTGAGAAAAATGTGTTTGAAAATATCTTTAATACAGTTCTTAATGTTGAAGGAAAGACAAAGGATAATGCCAGAGCTCGACAAGATATGAGCAAGATTTGTATGCGACCTGAATTAGAGAAGGATGTGCATAGCGGTAAGTACCCCAAAGCTTGTTACACACTTGATAAAGAAGAGAAGAGAGTGTTGTTAGAATGGCTGAAAACCTTAAAGTTTCCTGATGGACATGTTTCTAATTTGAGTCGTTGTATTGATATGAAAAAATATAAGTTATTTGGTATGAAAAGCCATGATTGCCATGTTTTTATGCAACGTCTATTGCCGGTTGCGTTTCGTGAATTGCTTCCATCAAAAGTTTGGCAAGTTTTAACAGAATTGAGCTTATTTTTCAAGGATATAACATCTACAGTGATTAAGGTGGAGGATATGGTGAGGTTAGAGACAGAAATACCACTTATCTTATGCAAATTAGAAAAAATATTTCCACTTGGCTTTTTTGACTCAATGGAACATCTTCCAGTACATCTTCCATATGAGGCCACATGTTTGATTTGCCAGAGGGTGATAAAAGGACACATGTTGCTTTTCAAGAAGATGAAGTTGAAGCACATAAAATCGATGTCACAGATTTGGAAGATGAACTGCAATTCCTCAATGATCCAAAAAGAATTTTATTAGAACTTGATGAAGAAGTTGAAGAAGAAAATGAGGAACCAGAATTGATCTCTTCAAGTGACGACTCTAATATTGAAGAAGGACATGATTATCATTCAACTGAGGATAGTGAATAATCTTGTATGTCTTAGTATAGTGGGCAATGATTGTATTTTTTTCACTAACATAAATATACTTATAATATGTTTTATTTTATTACAGATATGTTAAAAAGAAAGCACGTTCGAGTGGCAGTGGTTCGCGGAGTTAATGCAAGGCATAATCCTTTCAGCTTAGCGATTGCAAAGAAAGTAGGAGAGAGACAACGATCAATGCAGACACCATCTTCAATTGCACCTCCCCAACCTTCAATAGTGCAGCCAGTAGTAGTAAATAGGGATACATCTCCACCGCCTTCTACTCCAATTTTTACATCTCATCAACCCGATACAGTGCGTCAAATGTCCCCGACAACAGATACTACACATGATAATGGAGATTCACAAGACGTTGATGATGGTAATGATGATGAAATCTCTAATCCAGAAGAAATTATCCTTGTTGAATCTGGAAAGATACAAGTCACCATTCGAGATGGAAAGTGAGAATTAAAAATTTAATGATTTCATTTTGTGCTTTTATTAATTGATCCTTGCCAAAAACATTAATGTATTTATCATTTTTATCCTATCAGATTTTTAGAGCCAAGCAATAAGTGTTGTCGCAAGATGCGTAGGATTTTTGAGGGAAGACTAGAAGAAGGAGGATCATGTTGGTCAGCTGTCAGTCAAGAGACAAAGGATGTATATTTCGAAGAGTTTAAGGTAAATCTATACATTTTTAAATTAAATACCTATATATAATTATATCTACATTCCTTGTATTTATTTTAATTATTAAACTTTTTAATAATGGATGCAGAAATTTTTCTATTGGGATCCATTAAAAGATCCATTGGTCAAGTCTGCTTGGAAGAAAAAGGCAGCCATTAGATATGGTGATTTCCTCTCTAAGATAAAAAAGAGAAGAAATCATCCAAATTATATATCGGAGTCTGTCTGGACTTCATGGCAAGAGAAGTGGAGCCATCCAGATGTTGTCAAGAGAGCAAAACAAAACTCAAAAAATAGACGTTGCGGTAATGAAGATGGTATTGCATTATCATGCCATGTTGGAGGGTCTGTCTCCCTTGCCGTGCATATGAAACGTTTGGTAAGTCGACCTTTTTTCTTAACAATGATTAATAAATTGATATAAAATTTGAGTTTTTAGCATTATATGTTTGATTGATGATTAGATGATTATCATTCCATTGAGGATAGTGAATAAAATGGTTGTTATAAATGCATTGATTTTTATACAAGTGTAAATGAAATTTGAGTTATACGATGAGCAAAATATGTTGGATGTGTTGCTTTGGGGCCTAGAAGTGGCCAAAATGATTGTTTAGATGCATTGATCCTTATAGAAGTGTAACTATGAATATTTTTTCAGGTTTGATAATTTGGATTTGTCTTATTTTTAGGGGAAATGCTGCCGAATTTTCGACAATACCCGAGTCTATTTTTATAATTTTTCTTTTTTTTTTAATTTTCTTGCTTTATTCTATTTTAGGCTAAGAAGAAACGACGACGGCCCAGTTTTCTTGTACACCCATACAAAGAAGAATGATGGAACATATTTTGTTAATGATAGATGCAGAGCGATATATGTAAGTGTAAATATTGTAATTGCATACTATAAGAATATACAAATCTTACTTCTAATTTGAAATATGGATTTTTTAGAATAAAATCATGCAGCTTCGATTGGAAAGATCTCAAAATGAAGGTGAAAATGTTGATGAGAATCAAATATACTTCGATGCAGTAGGGGGTGCACATAGAGGACAAGTGTATGGACTTGGAGCTACAGCGACTCAGTATTATCCAGAGGCTTGCGCATCTCGTTCCTTTTATGCTTTTGAAGCACCCACTACAAGACAGATGGAGGAGAGGTTTGAGCAGCATTTGTCCACTATACGTGTTGAGCTTCAAGCTGAAATTCGTACTGAGCTTCGTGCTGAGATTCGTGCTGAGCTTGAACAAGAGTTGGAACAACAAGTGGAGCAGCGGGTCGGACAGATCCAGCAGCAGATGCAGGTACAACAACAACTTTTTCAGCAACGAATTGAAGAACAGATGAGTTTATTCACTTCTCGTACTGTCTGTACTAATGGCTCAAGTGCTTCACTACATGATCCACACATCGGGTCATAGATACTTTTTACCTACATTAAAGTATTATAATAGACATATTAGGACATCTTGTATATCTTTTGTTCCTGCTATATATGCATGTATCTATTATTTTGGATATGTTCCTTCTATATATGCATGCATATATTATTTTGGATATGCAATGATATGCACTTGCAAATAATAGTTTATTTATTAATATACATATTTTTATATTAAGGATTGAGTACTCTATATATATTATTGTTATTTTTTAGTTTATTATTTAAATAGTAAAATGTCCATAGTAAATTAAAAAAAATTATTTTAAATTTAGCGAGTGTAATAAATAATATTATAAATAATGTTTAGCGAGGTTCAATCTCGTACCAAATTTTGCAATAAAAATATTTGTCACAAATTTGATGCTAAAATTTAGTAAGGAATTTGTTGTTGCTAAAATTAAAAGTCCTAGCAAACGTTAGCGAGGACTTTAGTCCTCACTAAAATTTACATTCCTCGCAAAATTTAGTGATGAATATAGTCCTCACAAACCTTAGCAAGGAAAAAAGTCGTCGCAAACCTTTGCGAGGAAAAAAGTCTTAGCAAAAGTTTGCGAGGAAAACAGTCGTCGCAAATCTTTAGCGAGGAAAAAAGTCCTCGCAAATGCTACCGAGGACCGTAGCCTTGCAAAATGTAGTGAGGACTTTAGTACTTGCAAACGTTAGCAAGGAATATATTCGTCGCAAAAGTTAGCGATGAAAAATTTCTCGCAAAAGTTTGCGAGGACTTTAATCCTCGCAAAATTTCAGCGAGGATTTTATTCCTCGCTAAAATCAGCTAGGATGACTTTTGTTACAAATTTTTTTTCCTCGCTAAATCGTCGCTAAACTAATTTAGCGACGAAAAATCATCATTTAGCGACGAATTTTGTCCTCGCTATTTTGCATTTTTCTTGTAGTGTTACATGGTATTGAATATTATTTCATGGTTTTGGATTATTTAATCATGTTATCTAGATTAGGTAATTGATTTTAATGTTTGAATGCCATGGATGTTTTATTACTCTATTTTTCTATCAATTTTTTAGTGACTTTGAGATTACTCCCGAATGGGACTCAATGAGTTATGGTTAATGCGATTTTGGGATTAGAGTTTGATGTAAAATTAATGGGTTTTTGAATTGTTTGGCTCCAGAATAGGAAAACAATTGAACCTATGATTTTAGACCCATTTTTAAGCTAAACTCGATGCTTACTCTGGAATAGGACATTTTATGATTAGAATAGCTTGCTCTAGAATGGGACACTTAGGTTTAGTAGGGTTATCCGTATTCAATCTATATAAGTTTAGATAAGATTAAATCACATTTATGTATGGGGAGGATTAGTGAACCTAGGCAATGTCTTAGTTATATTAATTTCTTAACCCTATCTCTATTTTATTTTGATTTGAGTTTTTACTTGTTTTAATCAAGTTTTACTCTTATTCTTGCTTTTGCTGATTTTTCATTAGTTTAGTCAAAATATCACTCAAAACTTTAGGAATTCTTTAGCTTATATTTAGCATTTCATTGCTTGCAACCACAATCCCATAAGTACGATATTCATGGCTTTTAATTTTAAAACCCTATATTACTTTACTGAACTTTTACACTTGCTAGACACTGATCAATAAGATTGAGATTAACTAATACCACTAAATAAATGGAACAAAATAAAAATTAAAAATAATAAACAACCATTAATGAAGATAAATCAATGATAAAGGCTTGCTAAGGGCATTATATCCTTCACTAGTTGTTTTATGAACAAGGAATATTAACAAACACAAAACTTTGGATTAACTCATATAAGCCCAAACAGCCTCTACTGGTTATGCAACTAACCCATAAACTATCCTAGGAAACTCTAATGAAACTAGTGTAGTGGCAAGTTATGGACTAATCCTATCTCATGTGCATACTAAACCACCTCTTAGCAAACATTAACTCTAAAAATATCAATATCTACAAACATACATGAAAAATATATATGCCACATCCATAAACCAAATCCACCATTCCAATAAAAAAAAATAAGAAATACAAATGATGCCAAAAGTTGTTAAAGAATACATAAATAATCATCAAAATAAAATCTATTACATTAACTAACCATTCCACCATTCATCATGCAACAAATCCAATATCAATTATTATTCATTCATTGAATAACATGTAGAGAAAGAAGAAAAAACTATAATTGGTATTAAAAATGCTTTAATCCATAAACAAATAGAGATTTAAGAAACCTAAAGCAAGAAAGAACTACCCAATCATCAAAGTAAATGACATCAAAAGATTAAAGTGAGAATCAATTATTACTCTTGATGAGATAGAAAGATAAACTCGAGGTCTCTTTTTCTTCCTCCTTAAATCCTTTTTAATAGCAATTATTTACACTAAAATCTACACTTATAGTAAGAATTTATGATAAGAAAATGAAATCTAACTATTATCCCCTAAAAACTACTCAAAAAAACTAATTAAGAACTTGCTATAACCAAACAAAAAATAAGCCCTCAAAACAATGAATTGAAATTGAATAAAAACAAGATCTAAAGATTGACATAGGCATGGCCACATGACTATGGATGGAAAATTCCCTATGCTTGTGGTATGTTTCTAGATCTTAAGGTGAAATTTGATGGCTCATGTACCCATGGCAGGAAAGCAATATGGTCATGGTTGTTTGCAACTTCAAAATTTCTTTAAACAACTCCAATCTTATCCTCAATAAGTCTTAGCTCCATAATTATGTTCAAAACACCTAAAAAAAGCAAGTAAAAATGCACAAATTACTAATGAACACAATGTTAACATAAACACCCAAAAATATACCTAAATAGACCTAATGAATAATTGTTTAACATCAACAATTCACATCTTTCACTAAATTGCACCCTATTTAATTTTTCGGTTAGATGACTGAGAAAACAAATTCATAATGTAGACATTAAGAACTAGGATGTATTTCCTGCTAAGAAAAGCTACTGTGAAAACCCATAAAGGGTGCACTATCTCTAGTAAATGATTGCAAATACTTAAAGTAATAAGGCACTACCAATGAAGAGAGTTATTGGGTCATCCTATATAGTGTCCAAACCAAGTATGGTCTCTATAGAATTAGTGAAAAGAGGTCAACCCAATTGCAAATGCAATCAATGACATCAAAAAGCTGATAATTGGTAATGAATCCATCTCCGATCATAATGAGATATTCAGAAAAGCAGATCAATAAGATCACACCGGTATAATAAGTTAGGATGTCAAAAAACCTATCTAGAGTGTCAAACAAGATCTCTTAAGATACAGAACCATCTCAAGGCAATAGTTTTGTGGCCGTATATGGTAAAATTCTCAATGCTTGAATGATTCCTTTCGGATAGTTTGTCATGCAATTTGAAATAGAGGGTAGAGTTTTAGAGGCAAAAAGGTACTCCTATGATGGTAGCAAAATTCTTCAAGCAAGGTTTATAACTCTTGATGTGTAAAGTGAAAACATAGAATCATGAATCCTAGTATTGCATAGCTACTAAAATCAAGTGCATGTTAAGTCAAACCTCTTTAAAAATCACGGATCAAAATGTAAGGATAAGATGGAATTTTCCCAACTTTTGGGGGCATTAAGTGATTTATGTAGTCTATTGAGAAACAGGGTAGCTATGGCTAGAGAAAACCAATGATGGACTACCTACCCTAAAAAATGATAAAAGAAAAGAAAAAAAGAAGATAAGGCAGAAAAAACAAAAGAAAGTACCTGGATAGATCTCACAAAAGATCCAATACCTTGAAAATGAAGTACTAAAGTGGTATTTATAGGAAAATGATTGAGTAACGTATGTGACTCAGTGAACCATGCCTGTGACTAGGTCCTATAACCACCAGGGACTTGATTTATCAAAATTTTACATGATGTATGAATTTTGCATACATAATTTCTTGCATATATTTCTACACATGCAATTTTTGCAGAAAAATGCAAATAAATACCTCGCATGAAGTCAAGCATACAAATATATTCAGGGAGTATTACATTTTTCATTAAAAAAATGAAAAAAGAAAATAAAGTGAGGTCAAATTTAATACAACGCTAACATTTTGCCTACCTTATGTAAGAGATAACTCCAGCTTAAACATTCTGTGCTCTTTAAGCCATTGTAGTGTTAAAACTCACAAGCTACTGGACTGATTTTTGCCATTCTTTGGACCTAAATAAAGAAGAGGAATTTCTTCCTTACCATGTGGTTAGCTACTGAACGAAATTCTTATTCTAGTTTGCATGCTTTCTTCTAGAACTTCATTTGAATCTTTTAAAATGTTTATGAAACTTTGAAAACACCTAAAAATAAGTGAAATATGACTTATTTTATGTGACTTGGGTGATTAGACAATAAAATTTAGGATTGAACATAATGTATGCTAAAGGAAATTTACATGTATATGGATTATTTATTTGCATATTTGTTACTTATATGTGTATAGTATGAATGTATAAGATTAAATATAAACTTTATGAATGTAATCAAATATAACATGACATGTTTAATATTTTAATGATTTATAAGAAATTATTTATTAGAATCATGTGAATAATCATAGAAAAACATAGTTGAACAAAGTGTATATGAGATAAATCATACAAATACATGTTATTTGTATAAAAGTCTAATGGTGGCAAGTTATGACTTACATGTATGAACTTAAATTTAGATTTTATAATTTCAAATGAAAAATATATAACTTACCAATATATTAATTATGAAAATAGCAAATGATTAAATGAAATAGTATAATTGCCTACTTTAGTACATTGTGGTGGATAAATAGGCATGTCTAAAGGGTTATAGTTGCAGCTACTATAGTTTGACCTAAATGGTGTCTATCATTTAAAACTATGTCTCTACAGTTCAATACCTTTGGGTATCTATAGTTTAATATCTTTTGGTATCTATAGTTTGATATCTTCAGATATCTACAACACCCATTATCCATACATAAAAAGGTGTTAAATATCTTGGTTGTGGATAGATAAGGCATGCCTAGTAAAATTATAGTGTAGCTGTTACTATTTTACACCAATGGTGTCTATTCTTTGAGACTATAGTGTCTCTACAATTTAATACCTTTGGGTATCTATATTTTGTTACCTATAGGTAACTATAGTTCCATACCTTTGGATATCTGTAGTTAGATATTTTTAGATATCTATAACACCCGTTATGCACCTCAAAAGAAAATATGCAAACTAAAAGGATAAATGTAAATGAAAATATATATGTATGATTAAAGGTATAGTATATGTGTGACACTTATCAGAGCCAGTTTGATTTAGAATTCGCTCTCGGAGGCTTGTTTTTAGGGTCTAAGACTAGATGAGGCTCACTGTAACTCATAAACTCCACTTCACAATATAAAGGGGTTAGGCCTAATTTATTGTTGATGGTCAACCTATGAATGTGTCTTATGTGGGCTCAAAGAGGCAAGTATCATGGAATTGCCATCCAACAAAATGTTGGGAAATGAATCTCGACCTTTTAATGCCCAAACAGAGATGGATATTTTAGATATCACTCTTACTTGGTATCTCAGTTAGGTATTTCTTATAATTATGTTTTTGTCATTAGTCCACTACCACCCTTCTCACACAATGCATTATAAGAAAATAAACACATTAATCAATCAAGAAAGCAATAAAGGAATCAACAAAATAAATAAATCTCTTACTTAAACTATTATATATTATGGCATTTATTAGGTTTGGGACCATTGGTTTACACATGCAAATTTACAAAAAAAAATGAAGAAAGTCCTTGTTAATTTTTAGAAGACATAGGATGAGTGGTCACAATTTTGATGAAAATAAGACCCTTCTTTTATTTGTATGATTTTGGGATAAAAAGTGGACATTAGTCTATTTCTTTTTGAAAAATACAATTTGAATAAGTAAAAACCATTTGATCATTACCAATTAAACTGCTAAAAAATAATTTTTTCACTAAATTATTATATCCCCAAAATGAAATACATAAAAAATAAATAGAGTACAAAAATAAATGAATAAAACAAATCAAACATAAAGCATAATAAAATAAAATAAAAATAAAATGCAAGAAAATAAAGATAATGGGAAAAAATAAAGAACTAATTAAAAGATGGCCTCTCAAAAATGTAAATCTTCTAAAAAGTACTCTTAAATAGGGAAACAAAATTGCTTAAATGATCATACTAAAAAGTAAATTGATTAGCATTTAAAAGATAACATAAATCAAATAATAAAATTGATACACCTAAAAAGCACATACTGGATTAATATATTAAATGAACATAATCTAAAACATGTAAGAACAAAAGCAAAATTAAGGTTAAAAATTAGTCTAATACCAAAAATGAATTAAATTAACAAAAAGAACACTAAAAATGCAAAAAAAGGGAAAACAGGGGCCACATATGAGCAAGGGCAAAACAGACAACCACTAAAAAGAGGGAGAGAGGGGACAAAGAGAATTCATTAAGATGTCTCATTGGTCGCATCAGCTAATGACCATCTATCGATCTTTCTTTCCATTTGTCACTCAAGAGACAAATAGAATGTAGAAACCAAAGCCTAAAAACTAAGAAAAACTGCCCTAAGTTCTAAACATGCATATTTGACCTCTAAAACATGTAAAATCTAATCATAACATTAAAAATACATTCAAATCATATTTTATCATTAGATAATCATGTAAATACATAAATTGGACCAAGATCTTCATCATGCCTTAATGGTGAAAATAAATCATAACGTGTTATTCTAACACATTAAGCACCTCTAAATCATCATGGAAAATAGTAATCACTGGCATAAATAATGATCAACACAAAAACAATAAAACACGGCATTATACAAGATGAGCAAACCTAATCATCTATATGAATAGAATGTAAACATAGAGAGAGAAAGCGATGGTAAACTAGAATATTACCCTCAAGAATTCTTAATTCTATGACTCCAGAGAATAGCAATCCAAATCTTCATTCTTGATTCCCACATTCAAACATAGAAGTGTGTTTTTAGTGTGATGGATTACCTAGAGCTTTAGCTTCCAAGAATAGATAACTATCTTTCTCTCTCTTAAAAGTCTACTCTATCTCTAGTGTAAGTAGCCCCCTATTGAAACCTTAATTTTTCCTTTAAATATCTGAAGAAGAGTTAGAGATCAACTCTAACCCTAATTCTCCATAATATTAAGGTTTAATCCCAACAAATTCGGTCTTGATCAAATCACCAAAATCTGATCATTATCTAAGATTTTCAAAACTAAAAATTATAGGAAATCTAGAAATAACCCCATAAATGGGTGTTTATAGATGACAAATGGCTATCCCTTATATGATTTCCTAAAAATACAAAAATACCCTTAAATCTAACCAAGACTATAGGAAGATAGCCATAGATGGTTGTCCCTTATGAAAGATGACTATCTATCACTATTAGAGGTCTAAACTCAAGGTTTTTGAAATTATTTTCAAAACTCTTGGAAAATCAGGTTGGAAAACCACAAAAACATTTATAAAAATGTGTAAATAAAGGTTAATGCTTTGAGATTTGTGCTCTCTATCATAAGGTAACCCTAATATATCGTTCCTTATCATTGGGTAACCCTAATCTAGGTTGTCTCGAGTCACGGTGTCTATAATATGACCAACATACCATAGAGTGTATAAGCTACATGTTAAAACTATAAATAAGTATTCTAACCTAGAAGCCTTAGAAATATGCACTTTATATGAATATATGAAATATATGATCGAGTTGCTTGATGTATGACCATTTTCTATTTTGTCAAGCATGAATATGATATATTTGAATGTGGATTATATATATATCAAAATTGATATATGAAATTAGTAATTGATTTACATTTGTATCTCACACTATAGTAGTCATAAATGAATTTTTGATATGAAATGGTAAAAGCATGGCTTTAGATTCTAACATGGAGGTTGGGTATGATAAAAGCATTGTATAAGCTCAAGGTTGGGAAAATAGCTAATAGCATAGCATAATAAGTAAGGAATTAAGTTAAAGATAGGGTTTGCAAGTATTTACTCATTATATTTTATATCATATGAACTTAAATAAAACTCAATGAGATAAGTAAAGTATTAAACTGAAATAAATGTAACCAAGAATGAATGAAATTTATTGAGCATATAAAGATAAATGCACTGAAAAGTCTACGAGCATAAGAACAATCCTATTCGAATATAAATAAGACTAAAAAGTATGCAAATAGATTATTTCTAATAGTAAAAATGGAAAATAAAAGGCTTGAACTAGCAAAACTAGATGATTTTGATATCCATCTTTAGGATATATAGGAAGCTTAGAATACATGTTCTAAGTCTGAACCAAATCATATAGAGCAATTAAGTATTTAGATATAAGAGGTAACTTAATGAATGGATCTTGATATAGAGTTTTAGATGTTTTTTATTTACTGTAGCAAATAAGGGTGTTATCAATAGATACATTTTATTAAATTGTAACATATATAAATTGTAAAATGTATATTAAACATTGAATATATACATTGATATATACATAAATATGGACTTTTGGGATAAGTCTTGATAGCATATGAGTTGATATATAGTCATGTTTGTTACATGAACAGCTATAAATCGTTAGTAGAACATCCAATGCCTCCTAGGTTGTATGGGGATGTTATATTTAATGGCATCAGAGCAAAGGTTTAGGCAATTCTGGACAATATGGTGATCTGGTAAGTGTATATAAGAAATAAGAAGTTAAAATGCTTATAGGAGATATGAGGTTTTAAGTTATATAAGCATGGAAAGAATAAATTAGTATAACTCCTCTCCTTTAGACAACATGTTAGCATCCTCTCCTTCAGACAACATGTCTTTAGAGTTTTTATCTTTCTAATATAACTCTATTTAGCAGGTAAGAGTCAAAAGCTTGTTACAATAAATGGTGTAAATTTAGTATATCTAGGAATATGACAAACTCGATATAAAGAGGAGAAATGGTAGAATTCATCATGAGAACGATGACTTCCCTTTAGGTTCCCCTTACTAAACCCACACCCTATTCACACCTCAACTCTGCTGACTTCCCTTCACGTTTGATAAGTTAACTAGGCCATACACCACTATGGATTCTAATATGAGATCCAAAAGGTGGATTGATAGTGGGTTCAGATGTGCTCCCTCCTCAAAGGTCAAAAGCCCAAAATTTAAATCCTTAACATACAAATTGTTTGTTGATAGCTTACCTTTAGGTTGGCATGCCATAGGGATAAGAAAGATATTATCTTGGTTTGGGGTGGTTGATTAGGTCTTTATTCTGAAAAAACTTAGTGCTAAAGGGACAAAGCTTGGTTTTGTTAATTTTAATACTACTAAGAACATAGACCATATTATTAAGAGAATTGATAGTGCTTAGATTGGGAACCATAAAATTTAATTTAATCTAGCATGTTATGTTGGCTCGTATATTAAGAAGAATTTGGGGAACAAAGCTAAGGTTTCAATGGTGAAACATCCTAGTTTAGGGATGAGAGGTCATATGCCAAAGTTATAGAGTTGGGATTGTCTAGCTTTGTTGGCAAACAAAAAAATACATGCAGTAATTCAAACGTTGGCACTACTAATTTTCAATACGAGGTTGCTACTAATGATAGGTTATGGTTGGAGAGAATTTTGGTGGGTTGGTTGCATTATGCTCACAATGTTATTAATATTCAGGAAGCAATGGTCTTTTAGGGCTTTCTTTCGTGTGAATGTAGACGCATGGGTGGTAATTTAACTCTCCTCACCTTCCTTTTAATTCATGAAAGATATTAAATGCTGAAATATTATCTTGAATGGTTGAGTGAATGATTTTAAATGGTGGAGACTTAGGAACCAAATGATATATGCAAGAAGCAATTCACTTGGGTTAGATGTGAAGGTTTTCTCTTGTATGCTTAGAATCCATCTTTTTTCTCTACCATTGCTGCACTATATAGGGATTTTATCACTTTGGATATGAATATTAGGAAGAAGAGCTACCTTGATACTGCTAGATTTCTAATAGCGACATCATCTTCTTCCTCAATTAATGAAACTCTCAAAGTCAAAATTGATGGGGTCATTTACCCATTTATAATTCTTGAAGAACCTTCAAGTTTTTGCCTAGATTTAATTGTTAAGGAGCATATCAAAATAGCTAGAAAAATGGGGGATAACTCTAATATTTAGCATCCATCTAAGTCAGAAGACAACATTCGTTTCCCTATTGAGTACTCTCCATCAACCTCGGAATGTGGAAAGTTGCCTTCAATATTGGTGCATTCTCTAAGTAATTCCATATCGGTGCACTCTTCTCTAGGACATTCTCTTGATCTGGAAATTAATGATAATGACGTGGAAGGATCTGACTCATCGCGAAAACATTGAAAGAACCAGAAGGCTATTAATATTTTAAAAGAGCAAGGTATAGATATTGATAATGCCTTGGAGCCTAACTAAGCCCGAATAAATCCCCTAAGTCGACAAAATGGGAAATTTTCCTCCTTAATTGATTGGACCTTAATCCTTATGGTGATCAATCTAATATTTATGAGCTTAGCTATAAACCCAATATAAATGAGGTTTTGGTTCATAAAGCTTTGAATGAAGAAAAAGTTGCCAAAAGAAAAATAAAAAAAAACTAGATCCTTTTATACTCTTGAGTCCAATAAATCTTAATTTCAAATTCCAAATCTAAGGTAAAAGAGAGGCAGAAAAGGAAATTCAAAGATTGTTGTTGCAATATTGCACTCAGATAACAACGATTACTCCAAAAAAAATTATTAGGGAATCTATATTAGATGGTTATATTTCTAACGTGAGTCTTTACCTCACTAAGTCTTGACACCATGAACTAAGGTAGCCTAATTCAGGGTTACTCGATGATAAAGAAATAATATATTTCTAATAAAGAATGCGAATCTCAAAGCTCCAACCTGGATTTTCACATTTTTATAAAATTTGGTAGTTTTTTAAGTGTTTTTGAAGGATTTTGGCAAAGGACATCAAAAAGTTTTATTCTGGCCTTTGGTTATAACAGCTGATCGTTTGTCGGAAGGTGGCCAATAATTTATGGCCATCTCTTTCCAGTCTATGTTAGATTAGAGGCCTTATTGTAATTTTTAAGGAGTCATGTGAGAGATGGCCATTTGTCCAGGAGGGACACCCATTTGTGGGGTTATTTCCAATTTTCCAGCATTTTATAATTTTAAAAATGAATGATAAGGATGATTTGATTTGGATTCTGGATTTTAAAGGAGATTTAATCCTCCAATAAATGAGGAATCAGAGTTGGATTGGGTTTCCAACTCTCATCTAAATATAAAAGGCAAAATTTAGGGTTTTTAAAGCAGACTGAAAAAAAACAGGAATTTTGAGAAAAAGAAACTAATTCTCTTCTATTAGAAATAAAATTTCAATACAAATTTCATTTAACAAAAAGGCACATGAAAAAACCTTCTTTGTTTTTTTGAGTACAGAATTCGAGGATTGAAGTAGTGGCCATAGTTTCTAATTTTACAAAATCTGAATATCCTGAGGGTATTATTATAAGCCAAACTTTCTTTCTCTAGTTTATATTCACCATTATGTAAACATGTTTATGATACTGAAATGCATGCCTTAATGCCATATTGTCTAAATTTGTGCAATCTTGAGATATAATGGTGATTTAGAGTTTTTAAATGTGTTAGCATAATATATTATGGTTTATTTTCTCTATGAATGCATATTTGATTTCTTATGTTAAAATTTTGCTTCACACATTATTTGTTGATATCATTTAATTAAAAGTATGTTTTAAGAGTTATATTTAGATTCAGCATACTTTTGAACCCTAAAATTATATGTTTAAGACTTATTAAGATCTTTCATATTTTTTGTTTGGAAAAGTTACTTTTTGTATCAATTTTTTGGTTGATAGATAGGAAGAAAGCATCATAGACGCTCGTCTGTCAATGTAATAGATGAGACATCATAGTGTTTCCTCCTCATCCTGCCTCTCCTCTAGCTTGGGGCATTCATCACTTCCCACAGGCATCAGTGGCTAGATTTATTCTCATTTTAATTTGTTTTTTAATCTTTTTTATCTTAATTTTAGTAATTTTCTTCGTATTTTTTTTAATTCATTTATTTGTCTTTATATGCGTATCTTTGATTCTGCATACATGCTTATATTTTTAGCATGATTATTCTATCTAAGATTTTACTTTAGTTTAGTGTTCATTTTCTTTTAACATGTTAATTAATTGATTTTTTGTGTGTTTTGTGAGAAATTTATTTTATGCATTTTTGGAGCTCTTAAAATATAATTATACATTGGGAGTCATGTCCCTAGTTGGTTCACTCTCTCTCTCTCTCCCATTTTATGTTGCATTTAAGTTATTTTATTTAATGTTGTTTTATTTATTTATCTTCGGTTTTTTTTTATTTTGCTTATTTTTTGATGTATTTTTTTTATGTAATAGGTAGTAATAAAATAAATTTTTTGCACGTTAAATGGAAAATTCACTTAAAATCATTTTTACTAATTAATTGATTTTTTTCCTAATAAAATGGAACAAAGTCCAATTTTCACCCAAAATCATACCATAAAAAGAGACCCTCATTTTCTCTAAAATGGGATAACTCATCTTATGTTTTCATTAAAATCAAGCAAAGGCTCTCTATCTTTTTTTTTTTTGTAAAAGTCATGTATAAAGGAACTAATGTTCCAAAATTCAATTAATTTCCCATTTTGTGTATGCCATTTCATCTTTGTATATTACCCTTTTCTTTAAGGACCACTTGGTTATGTAATAATTTAAGTAGGATTATTTTTTATTGCTTTTATTTATCGCTTTCCAAAATGCTTGTCATGTTTGTTTAATTTAAATTGTATTGCATCGTGTGAGAAGGGAGGTAGTGGACTAATGATAAAAACTTAATTATAAGAAAAACACCTAACCAAGATGCGAACTAAGAGTGATGTCTGATCGGAGTCTAGCAACTATATTAGATCGGCTAATAGTATAGGAAAATATAAATTAATACCCCAAATATCAACCCAAGGAAAACTTGCGTGTATGAAAAGATTTTGAGTTTTAAAATGAAAATTATGTGTAGAGAGGAAGAACTCCTAAAAGTTATGATAAAGATTTAAAACTGAAATAATAAATCAAAGCAAATTATGAATGACTTAAAATAAATAATAGGAATAAGCAAGTAATTAAAACAGGGTAACAATCAATATCTAAAATCAACTTTTACTAAGGGACTGTCCACCTTAACCTTTTACTACAATGATTTGATTTCTTAAGAACACAAGTGATTATGGAAAACTAGATGAATAAAAATTGATACCTTGAATCAAGACTATCATTTTTAAATATTAAATTCTCTATTAAGAATAATTTAACATTCAGCATAAAAATCTTGTTTAACTTGTTACACTTTCATTAAACTCTTTTTCTAGAAAATTCAATTCCAGTATGGTTTCGGTTCCTCCTCTCTTAATATTAATCAATATTATCAAGACATAATTATCTCAAAATAGAAAACAATCATACATTGGCTCAAAATTTTGATCCAATAACATACAAATCCCTAATTGTGTTTAAATCAACTTTTAGTTATTTAAACCAATAAACCAACAATTAATTCAAACAAAATCAAGGATGAGAATATGCTTAAAACCAAAAAATAATCAACTTGAGTTTACATTATAGCTCAATTAAGTCATCATAACAAAAGTTTAGAAAAACTACTCACACTTCATAATTAAAAGCTAAAAACTGAGTTTAAAAGAAAATTACACTGAATGTAAACTAAACTCAAACTCTAGCTACATAAAAACAAAAACTAAAACAACAACCCTCACTTGTGATTTGAGTCTTCTTTTTATAGGCAAAGCAAAGGAAAAAAAACAAGAAGTTTAATCCACCTAAACTTCCTAAATCGAGCATCAACAAATTTCCTGAACATAAGACTTCCTAATTTGATTTGAAGAAAAACATCCAATTTAAGTGAACCCTTCTGATCTGGAAGAATAGATTTTGAAACCACCGAATCAATTCCTCTAAAACTTCAATAAAAACTCATTTGGGAGAATAGAAAATTAGATTCCATCGAGTAACCCTATTTAGCCTTCAAAAGGGGTCCATATGGTAGAATCAATTCTTGATTCCACCGAATAACCCTATTTAGCCTTCAAAAGGGGTCCATTCAGTAGAATCAATTCTTGATTCCACTGAATGGTCTTCTTTCCCTTACTTTAAATGGCCATTCTGTAGAATCAAGAATTGATTCCACCGAATGGTCCTTTTCTAGACTACAAATTATGCTTTTCTTCATCTTATTTTGTGAAATTACCCTTTTAGTCCTTCAACTTCATCTTTTTCTTTCAATTATATACCTAAAAACACAATTAAACCCTTAAATCACAAATTAAACAAATTAAACTCTAGATTAACTAAAATACTATAAAACTAACATAATAAACCAAATAAAAACAGTTAGAAACATTGTAAAATGCACGCTTATCAAATACTCCATACTTAGCCTTTGCTTGCCCCCAAGCAAACATAAACCAATTACATTCTCAAATTTATCAAACTTTAACTAAGAAATATTCAATTTAAATTTATGTTTAGAAATTAACAAGAGCACTTAACAAAATTTCAATTAGAAAAGCTTTAAACAAGAGAATATGAGCTAGTTTCCTTATGTGTGTGCAAGATCAAAACATTGCTGCTTCAGAAGCGGCCAAAGAAGCAGTCTGGATCAAAAAGTTCATAACCGAACTAGGAGTAGTGCCTAGCATTGTTGATCCGATTCCTTTATATTGTGACAACAATGGAGCCATTGCGCAAGCAAAGGAACCACGGTCTCATCAGCGATCCAAGCATGTTCTCAGATGCTACCATCTCATAAGGGAAATAGTAGCTAGAAATGATGTGAAAATAGAAAAGGTTCCCATAGATGACAATGTGGCGGATCCCCTCACTAAAGCGCTTTCCCAGATTAAGCATGATCACCATATAAATAGCATGGGTCTGAGACATATGAGTGATTGGCTCTAGTGCAAGTGGGAGATTGTTAGAGAGTATGCCCTAGAGCCCATGTAATAGGGATGTTTTTCATATATATGAAATTTATATTCTTAATAAAAGGCATCATTCATTTATTAATGCTATGTTTGAATACATGAGTTTGTAAATCTTAAATTAATAAATGAAGTCCTAGATATTATAAACACAATGCAAAGGCAATCATGAAGGTGTTCATGATGTGAGATGTCTATTGCATGAAAATGTGTTAATATCTAAATATCCCTAGTCATAGAATTAACAAGATAGGACATTGTTAATTCAGACAGACTAGCACATGTTATGCTTCTTGAATGGTTCAAGCGGTGGTTCTCATAACTGTGATTATGGATGATAATCAAAGCTAACATGTGGATGCTTGTTAGAAGAACAAGTTCATTGGAGACCTGCAAAGAGAATCCTCATATGGATATTAAATCTATGTCAGTGAGGAATCTCTTCATAGCGGTTGTGCAAGTATCCTTAGACTTGAGATCACCAAAGTTACCTTAAGTAGCAAGTGGTATAATTTGACTCCATAACTGATTACTTCCAACTGGGAGTGAACATAGTTAGGAGATTGGGTATATCATTACCTACTTGAAGATAGTTGAGTGATTGAAAAAGGATACACCATCCCAGATTTAACAACGGAAGTTATCTCGCATGATTCTATAATTGCCTTATTCAGAGAATCTCTGGCCAGAGTAATATGCCGAGATGGATGGAGATCCATAAAAGGGCATTTTAGGAACAATGGTTAAATTAATAGAACATACATAATTAGATTTATATGAGTTGACAGAAATCCATACTCAGAATCTAATTGAGATAAGAATGGTGAAAGGAGTAATTGCACGGTAACTGTTTCTATGGAAGGGTACAGTCAAACCACATGACTTTCCTAACATTTGGATAGTCATGATGCCTAGCTAGAGGCCAATCATGACTTGTATAATGATGTATCAAAAGTATCAATAGGGATTGATAAGATGATTTAAAGGAGTTTAAATCATGTGAGTTTTGAATAGAACTCGCAATTACTTATTATACTGCCAACATGGACAAGAACCCAATAGGTCACACACATATAGAGAAAAGGGTAAAATGGTAAAATGACAAGGATAATAATATTTGATATTATTATGAAGGTGGAGAAGAGAATATGATAATAATTAATTAAAGAGTTTAATTAATTATGATCAAATAAAATTGTTCGCGAAACTTTTGAGAAATGTTCTGTAAAATTGGACCTAATTGAAATAATGTATTTCATGATTAATTATTATTGTCTTATAAGTGTTTTAGGACTACTATAAGTGTTATAGGACTGGTATAATAATTAATAAGTCCATTGGAGCAATTATTAAGGGCCAGAGGAATGAAGTAGTTGGCGAAAGCCCTTTTGTAAGGGCCACACGCCTACCTCAGAACAGAAGGCCTTAATGGCCTATTTAATGGACCAAATTAATTTATATATGTTACATAAGTGTTATGGAACCCACATATTTAATTTGGTTGGATTCGGAATCCATTTGGGTATTTAAATCCAATTAGTTGCACAAAGGGCCTAGTTTGTGGGTTTTGTGCATAGACTTTTATGAAAAGGTTTAAATTGGATTTAATTAAGCCCAAATAATTATAATTAATTCTAGAGGCCCAATTAATAATTCTCCAGCAATTTTAAAGAGCCCAATCTCATTAAGGAGTTGGAATTTTAACCTAACTATAAATGGCCAACTAATGAGAATTAGGGTTAAGTGATTAAAACAAAAAGAAAGTCTTTTCTCTAATCTCTCTCTCCTTTTTGTGCCAACTCCAAGCTAGCTTCTTGGAATTTCAGCCAGCCCTAGTTAAACACCAATTTGTTGGTTCAATTTACCCCTCTCTAGTTTGGATTACTCATTGGAGGTGTTCGATTTTGGACACTGTGGTTTGCGACAACCCGGTGCGAAGTAAAATCAACTGTTCAACAAAAATCAAAGGTGATTTTTCTTATTCTCATATAGTTATATTGTGTATTCATGGCAAGATCAAATCTAATGGTTAAAAAATTTTAAAATTCCGCTCATGTATGTGATGCATATAACCGTTAAAATCCAACAGTTTTAGTGTCTCATCTTGCATTCTTTTAGTGTTTTTAGAGTTAAAATGTTTTTCCTATGTTTATTATAGTTATTTTGATAAATTTAGAATTTTTAGGTGCCGTTTCACCAATAGTTGTGGTGAGACCAACTAGTCCCAGCCATGGCCACTGCTACCTGCAAAGAAGTTTTAGTTCAGAAGTTTGCCTCGACCGAGACAAAAGTGTCTTAGCCATGCCCAAAGCAAAGTACCACTTTGTCTTCTCATGTCTCAACCAAGACAAAAGTGTCCCAGCCATGCCCAAAGGAAAGTACCACTCTATCTTCTCAGGGTTTCGTGTAAAGGCGATTCTTAGAGAGAAAAACCGTAGTTTTTCATCTAAAGAGCTTTATATACATAGTTTTATAATTTTACTTATAAAAATCACTCTTTTAGATTAGATTTACTTCAAGAACACAAAAATAGTTTTAGTTTTAGTTACTTACTTCAATTTACAGTTTACAATGAAATACAATTTGGAAAAAGAGAGAAGGAGCTTCATCAACTTTAGATTTTCAACTTCAAATGGGTTTTATAGTTTTTACTTTTACTTTATTTGTCTTTTACATTATGGATAGTGAGTAGTCTTTTAGTTGCTTGGGGATCTTTGAATCCACTATTCACAATGCGAATATTGAACATATTTTGATTTATACATGAATGAATGGTTTATTTCACTGTTACTTATATGTATCTCATGGTTTTTCAAACTATGAAGCTATCTTCCATACATAGATGAATGGTTTTTATCATATGTCTTTGATGGGTATTGAGCTTAGTGGATTGGATGCTATGAATGATTTTGCTCAGTTTTTCTATCACGATTGCTGTCTATTTTGGATGGTTCCAGAATGTGACTTTAGATGTGCAATAGTTGTGATTTCAAGACTAGAGTGTGGAGTGAAATAGATGGATTTTTGGTTGTTTGGCTTCGGAATGGGAAAGCAAACCGAACTTAGAATGTTAGACCCGTGTTTAGGCTAGTTATTGGGCTAGCTCCATAATGGAATGCTTAGCAACTAGAATAGCCGGCTCCAAAATGGGACGCTTGGGTTAAGAGGGTTATCCCGGATTCGTTCATGTATGCTTTTAGGTGAAATTAATTCACATTAGGAATAGGATGGATGAGTGAACCCAAGCAACATTTTCCTTATATTGATTTTTACACTTGTTAATTTTTCATAATTTAGCTCTTATTTGATTTACTATTAGTTTAAATTTAATTTCTTCCCATTGAACATTTTAGTATTTAAAGTCTTCATTTTAGATAGCCATAGCACAATCATCAAACTTTTAGGAATTTTTTAGCATACAATTAATTGTCTTAACTTGCACACATAATCCCTTAGGTACGATATTTGAGAGTCTTAAAAATACTCCTCTTATTACTTGTCGATCTAATATACTTGCAAGGGTTGCAACAAGTTTTGGGCATTGTTGTTGGGGATTGGCATTATTTGTGAGTTGTGATTGTTGTTTGTATGTGTTTTCATTTTCTTATTTTACTTTCTTGATTCTTTTCAGGTGATAGTGGTGTATGAACGGAGTGAGATGAGAGTAATTAGCACCCTTTGATCCTGAAATTGAGAGGACCTTACATCAAAGAAAGAGAGCCACTAGAGACAATGATATGAAAAACAATACTCCTCTTGATGAGTTCCCTCCCGAGAATGAACCAATGCCAAGGGCACATGAAGAAATGCTAGGGGTACAAAGAGAAGAAGTGCCTAGGTAAAGAACTATAAGGGACTACGTTCTGCCAAGGTGAAATAAAGATCATCAAACAATTGTATTTCCAAGAGGGATACAATTTGAGCTCAAATCGGCCACCATCACTATGGTACAAAGGAATCAGTTCTCCAATTTGAAAGTAGAAGATCCCGCTCAACATATTAACATATTTCAGGAGGTCAGTGACATGGTTTAAATTTTGGGTGTTCCTACAGATATTGTGAGACTGAAGTTGTTTCTTCTCACTTTGATTTGGAAAAGCGAGAGAGTGGCTACAAATGCTTCCAAGCCAGTCAATATGGTCATGGGATCAATTACAAGAGAAGTTTTTGATGAGATTTTTCCCTTTAACCAAGACTGCAAGTATTCATAATAGTATAATAGTCTTCTATCAAATGTATGAAGAGCCTTTTAATGAGGCTTTAGAAAGGTTTAGGAGATTATTGAGAAGTTATACACACCATGAGATAGTTATCTACCAATTGATGACCATATTTTATGTTAGAGTTACACCTCAAACAAGGTCATTATTGGATGCAACATCTATAGGGCCTTTCTTAAACAAGTTGCCTGAGGAAGCTCTTCTTATGTTGGATGAGATGAGGCTAATGACTCTCAATAGACTACCCCTAGATCAGTTCCAAGGAGGCAAAGGGTACACAATGTAGATGAAGCGGCGTTATTGAAGGCATAATTAGAATTGGTAAAGAAAGAGTTAAGCAGTTGAAAGTACAAAATGTAGTTGTGGTTGCTCAAGGTAGTGGACCAATGGAAAATAAGCAAGGTGCTCAAGAAGGTGGAGTTGTAGGAGATATAAATGCACTAGGAGATTATAGAAGGAATGATCCCTATAGTAATACATACAATCTGGGATAGAGGAACCACCTAAATTTCACTCTAAGGGATGGAAACCAGCATGCTTCATCTTCTCAACCACAAGCAAGAGCCCAATTCAACCAAAGTGTCCACCACAATCGAAGCAATTCATATCAACCTCAAGCCCACACTCACTACCAAGCCCCTTATCCACCAACACACCATTAAGGACAAGCCTCTAATCAACCCTAATCTTATCCATATCACCCACCGGGATTCCAACCAAGGCCACCCGTTTAAGAAAAAAAGCCTAATTTAGAAGACATATTTGCTAGTTTCATGAATAGCCAACAACAATTTATGACGAGCCGAGAAATAAGATGGAAATCTCACGAGCAATGGAACCAAAATCAAGATGCTTTAATGAGGAACTTGGAGACACAGATTGGGCAGTTGGCAAATTCTTTATCTACAAGGCTAGTTGGAACTTTTCCTTGAAATGTAGACCGTAATTCTAAGGAGGAGGCCAAGGCTATTACATTGAGAAGTAGTAAGGAGGTAGCACAAGAAGAAGAAAAAGGTAAATCAGTAACTTCATCATCTCATATGGAGGAGCCAACACGAAAGGCAAGTGATTCTAATCCTAAAGCAGAGGTAGATGTAGATGCTCCAAAGATTGACAAAGGAAAGAGTATAATGAACCCAACCATAGAGGATCTTAACATAAATAGGTTGCCATTTCCTATTATAGCTAAGAAAGAAAAGAAAAATGAGTAATTAGCTAGGTTTCTAGAAATATTTAAGAAATTACATATCAATGTACCTTTTGCTAAAGCCTTAGCTCACATGCCTAACTATGCTAAATTTATGAAAGAACTTTATTCTAATAAAAAGAAGTTAGAAGGGTATGGAATGGTGCAATTAATAGAAAATTGCAGTGCAATTATCATGAACAAGATTTTGAAAAAGCTGGAAGATCCAGGTAGCTTCACTTTACCCTATGAAATTGGTGAAAATTTTATTAGGAATGCCTTGTGTGACTTAGGGGCCAACATTAACTTGATGCCATATTCAATGCGTAGGATACTCAATCTAGACGATCTCAAAGAGACAGGAATGAGGCTTCAACTTGCAGATAGATCAATGAGAAAGCTAAACGAAGTGATTAAGGATCTATTGGTGAAGGTGGGAAAATTCATTTTTCCCATGGATTTCATAGTTATGGAGATGGAGAAAGATAGGAAGGTGCCACTCATTGTAGGGAGACCATTTCTAAATACAGCAAAAGCATTGATAGATGTTTATGGTCAAAAGGTCACCCTTTGATTCAATAATGAAGAACTTGTGGTGGACATAAACAAAACTCAAAGCATCCACCAAGTGATTTGGATGAATCGGTCTATTTCATGGACAAGGTGGATAAATGTGTAGAGAGACTCAAGAAAAAGTGTTGCTAGATGATCCATTAAATTTGACCTTGATGCATTCTTTGGAGAATGAAAAGTTGGATAGAGTAGAAGGAGAAGGACTGTAAAAAGGAGGAATCAAAGCATGAGGGGACCACTCTAAAAAAGGAAGATTCTAAATCTGAGCTTAAACCCCTTTCTCCTCATTTAAAGTACATTTTTTTAGAACATGAAGCAAAACCAGTAATTATCTCTTTTTTATTGTCAGATTTTGAAGAGGAGATGCTACTTGAGGTGTTAAAGAAGCAATAGGATGGGAGATGATGGACTTGAAGGGTATCAACCCGAGTTACTACACTCATCGAATTCCTATGGAAGAATAATGCAAACCAGTAGCTCAACCCCAAAAAAGACTCAATCCGGCTATGCAGGAAGTTGTAAAGAAAGAGGTACTCAAATTACTCGACTCAGGTATAATTTACCCAATCTCTAATAGTAAGTGGGTTAGTCCCATACAATGTGTCCCTAAAAAAGGAGGAATGATAGTGGTTAGGAATGAACTTAATGAACTCATTCTAACTCGTACAGTTATGGGTTGGAGAGTATGCATAGATTATAGGAGACTAAACCATACAACTAGGAAAGATCATTTTCCATTGCCATTTATCGACCAGATGTTAAAGAGGCTAGCAGGAAATAAGCTTTATTATTTCTTAGATGGGTATTTGGGATATTTTCAAATCCTTATAGCCCCTGAAGATTAGGAGAAAATGACCTTTACCTATCCTTATGGCACATTTGCCTATAGGAAAATGCCCTTTGGACTGTGTAATGCGCCGGCTACGTTTCAGCAGTGCATGATGGTAATTTTTCATGACTTTATAAAAAGATTTATGGAGTTATTTATGGATGATTTCACCATTTATGGACTAGATTTCGATAGCTACATAAAGCATCTCGATTTGGTGTTAGGTAGGTGTGAAGAAACCAACTTAGTACTAAATTGGGAAAAGTGCTACTTTATGGTGAAAGAGGGCATTGTGTTAGGGCACAAAATTTCTGAAAAGGGGATTAAGGTAGACAAGGCCAAGGTAGAAGTTATAGAGAAACTTCCATCACCAACCAATATCAAAGGAGTTAGGAGTTTTTTAGGACATGCAGGTTTCTACCGTAGGTTTATAAAAGATTTTTCAAAAATTGCAAAGCCATTAACTAATTTGCTCATGAAAAATGCTCCTTTTGAGTTCACTGAGGAATTTTTATTTGCTTTTAAATGTTTGAAGCAAAGGCTTATTTTAGCTCCGATGATCATATCTTTAGATTGGAATTTGCCCTTTGAGCTAATGTGTGATGCAAGTAATTTTACAGTAAAAGTAGCACTCGAACAAAGGTGAGAGAAGATGTTTTATGCCATTTATTATGTGAGCCACACATTGACAGGAGCCCAATTCAACTATGCTATAACCGAGAAGGAACTTCTTAACATTATATTTACTTTTGAGAAGTTTAGATCGTATTTTTTGGGTGCAAAAATTATGACGTGGTCTGACCATGCATCTTTATAACACCTATTTGCTAAAAAAGAGTCCAAGCCAAGATTGATAAGATGGGTACGCCTCTTGCAAGAATTTGATTTGGAGATCAAAGGCAAGAAGGGTGTAAAGAACCATGTAGAATATCATTTATCTAGATTAGAGCATGATCATGTTGAAAAATGGGAGATTTTAGATTTATTTTCAGATGAGTGTATTTTTGCTTTGTTTGTTTGTGATGTTTCGGAGCCTTGGTTTGCTAATATTGCTAATTTTCTCGCAGGAGGTTACATGCAAAGGAATTTCACATGGCAATAAAGGAAAAAGCTGAAGGCCGATGCAAAGCACTACATATGGGATGATCCATATCTTTTCCCCTTTGTGCTAACCATGTGCTGAGAAGGTGCATCCCAAATGAAGAGCAAGGGGAGATTATTAAAGCCTGTCATAGTGGAAAAGCCAATGCGCATCATGGACCTAATAGAATGGTATCAAAAATTCTTTCCTCTAGATTTTATTGGCCTACTTTATTCAATGACGTAAAGTTGTCTATTCAATCTTGTGATCGATGTCAAAGGATGGAAAATATATATACGAGAGATGAGATGCTATTAACCAATATGCTTGAGGTAGAGTTATTTTATTTATAGATGATAGATTTTATGGGGCCTTTTTTGGTCTTTTATGGGTTTGAGTATATCCTGGTGGCAGTAGACTGTGTGAGTAAATGGGTAGAATTTGTGGCCATTAGGACGTGTGATGCAAAAGTTATCCTAGAGTTTTTAAGGAGAAATATATTCAACCATTTTGGAGCCCTGAGAGCTATCATTAATGATGATGGGAAACACTTCATTAACAACCAATTCAAAGTTTTATTGAAAAAATTTGGAGTGAGGCACAAAATAACTACCCCTTATCAAGCCCAAGCCAATGGTCAAGTTGAGATATCTAATAGCGAGTTGAAGGCTATTTTGAAGAAAACAGTCAATGTATCTAAAAAGGATTGGTACCTTAAACTAGATGAAGCCTTATCGGCGTATAGGATAGTGTTTAAGATACCGATAAGGATGTCACCTTTTAGGTTAGTGTTTGGCAAGTCTTGTTACCTACCGATGGAGTTAGAACACAAGGCATATTGGGCTACTATGTTTTTGAATAATGATCTTGAGAATGTAGAAAAATATAGGTCTTTATGGCTAAATGAGTTAGAAGAGCTCATATTTTGGACCTATGAACATGCCAAGAAGTATAATGACAACACGAATAAATGGTATGATTGCAAAGTAACCAAGAAGGAATTTGTGCCTGGAATGAAGGTGCTTCTTTATGACAACAAATTGAGGTTGTTTCCCAGGAAGTTGAAATCAAGGTGGAAAGGGCCTTTTGAGGTTGTAGAGGTCTCTAGCTATGAAGCAGTAACCATTAAACATCGGGGAGAAGGTCGTGGTCATGAGTTTAAAGTCAATGATCACCAATTAAAGCCATATTTTGATTCTAGTTATAAGGTTGCATTAGTGATCCTCTCTTTAGAAGATGACCCATGAGAGCTATCAAAGTCGAGCTAGTAATTTGTTAAAATCAGAACTTTTTCTTACCTTTGAACTTAATTGCTTTTCTTTTTAATTTGTTTTCAATTTCTTGTAAGTTTAAATGTCTATTATTGTTAACTTTTGTCTAGAGAATGGTGATTAGTTGTGCTTGTTAGAGTAGAAATTTTTCAAGACTTTTGCTGAGGAGAAGGAGAAATTTTAGTATAACAGTGCAAATTTATTATAATGTTCGCGTCTGAGACAAATTAGTCCCAGCCATGGTCCATTCATTGTTGATGAGGTAGAAGAGATGCATGGCTAAGACAATTATGTTCCAACCATGCCCCAAAAGAAGAGGGAATTTTGAATGTTAAAAGTGTACTGCTAAGACCAACTATCCCAACCATGCCCATATGCATGCTTGGAGTCCAGAAGAGAGGCATGGCTAAGACCATAGTGTCCCAGCCGTGGTTGTGTTAAAATTTAATTTGCAAAATTCATTGGCCCACAGTCAGGATTTTTTTGTCCCAACTATGGCTTGTTATTTACTTTTGTGTCCATAGGGGTAGCACAGCTAAGACAACATAGTCCTAGCCGTGCCTTTCACTATCTCAAAATAAGGAGTTTTACTTTTATACTGGTCACGGTTGAGACCAACTTGTCCCAACCATGCCCTTTAGGGTTCCCGTCATGGCTACCTTTAAATAACCCTAACCTTTTGCAACCCCTCGCCTTTTTTTTTAGTTTTCTTTCTTTCTCTTCTAGAGTCTGGCCATTTTCTCTCATTTTCTCTCATCTCCTTGCATTCTCTACTCTCTTGCATCAAGAAGCAAGTAAGTTTTCTTTTCTTTTCTCATTATTTTAGTTTAATTCTTGTTTTGTTTTACACCTTAGTATGATTTTTCTTGCTTAGTTTCTGAGCTTTATGGTAGAAATTTGTGCCAAATATACCTATTTTCTCCATGTTTAGGGTTTGTTTTATTGCATTTTGTTCTCCTATTTTTCATTTGTCTTGCTTCTCAATTCTTGATTTTAGGCTTGATTGTAATCTCTAGCACATAATCTTTAAATTTTATGCTGAAATTTGTTTTATGTGTATTGTGATTACAAAAACCAAACCTTGCACACCTACTGTTTGATGAAAATACCTAAGAGAATTGAGACATTCATTTCTAGTTAGTTACTTTTTTACATGTTCATCATTTGCCTAACAACCATGCCTTAGAAGTGTTCAATGTGTGTGTATTTATGCTTGATAAATGGTAGAAAGGCTAATTTAGGTGTTTGGTAAATTGATATTTTAGAGCCATTTTGATAGATTGTTATTTATTCCCTTTATTTTTGCTTGTGATTTTAGTTAATCTCATGCATGATTTTGTTTACTCTACAAAAATTATACTGTAAATCTATTTTATTCCCATCTTTTGTCTGCATATTGGTTCAAGCATGTTTTTAAGTTATTCATTTATGTTTGCATATGCATTGTTCATGTATTTTGTGTTAATTGCACCAAAGTATATAGGCTAAAACAATTCAACCTGCGGGCTAATGGTTTCTAAAGGATGCTTGTTCATCATGGTTGAGTGCCACATACTTGGTGTAACTTTTTCTTTAGTTTTCATTATGTTTATTTGTTTTTATGCATGTTAGTAACTTATTGTCCTTTGTAGTTTCTACTTACAATTTACTTATATAGGTTTTGTTGTTCAAATGCATTATTTTGTTTTGAATTTTCTTTTTAGTGCTTATATCTTGTGTTGTTTGTTGTTGTAAGAGCAATGGCACCCAAACACACCCATACTAAAGTTGGACCATCATCTTCTTCTCCTCAGGGGTCCTCCAAGCTAAAAGTGCTAACGTGGGTTCTAAAAAAATTCATAGATTGGTGGACTCTCTTCAACAAGCAAGAGTATTTAGCCACCTCACATTTAGACATGGAAATGATGGTAGAATTGGGATTAAAAAATGAGATATACAGGTTAATTGATGTTGTAGGATAGAGAGTTTTCGTTGAGAGAAATGAGAAGGTCTATCCTTAGTTAGTTCGTGACTTCTTGGCGATAGTGAAATTTAGAATTGGAGCAGGCAGTCATATTGACCCAGGCCATGTGAGTTTTTGGCTCGATAGCATTCCTAATTAAATGTCTTTCAAAGCTTTCTTTGAGGTGCTGGGATTCAATCAACCTACTTCTAGGGACATTCCTAATCTAAATAAGTAATAATATGGATGGGAGTTTATGATCATTTGAGAGATCACTCCATGAGGATCATGCATAGCCACAATTCTTTATGCTATGCATAATTGAAACCGGTTGAATGGAGCTGTATTCATTGCTCAGAAAGTTTTATACTTACGCACCTTCACGAAAAGGGATTCCAAATTGGCGCTTGGAGGTTTTGTGACCACATTAGCCCGCTTTCACGAACATCTAAAGCTTTGCACTTTAGGGGAAAATCCCATGGCAATTGATCGTAAAATGCTAAGAATACCCTAGAGCCCATGTAATAGGCATATATTTCATATGTATGAATTCATATTCTTAATAAAAGACATCAATCATTTATTAATGCTACGTTTAAATATATGAGTTTTTAAATCTTAAATTAATAAATGAAATCCTAGATATTATAAACACAGTTAAAGGCAATCATGAAAGTGTTCATGATATGAGATGTCTATTATATGCAAATGTGATAATATCTAAATATCCCTAGTCATAGAATTAACAAGATAAGAAATTGTTAATCCGGACAGACTAGCACATGTTATGCTTCTTGAATGGTTCAAGCAGTGGTTCTCATAACTGTGATTATGAAAGATAATCAGAGCTAACATATGGATGCTTGTTAGAAGAACAAGTTCATTGAAGACCTACAAAGAGAATCCTCACATTGATATTAAATCTATGTTAGTGAGGAATCTCTTTATAGCGGTTGTGCAAGTATCCTTAGACTTGAGATCACAAAGGTTATCTTAAGTAACAAGTGGTATACTTTGACTCCATAACTGATTACTTCCAATTGGGGGTGAACATAGTTAGGAGGTTGGGTATATCATGACCTACTTGAAAATAGTTGAGTGATTGACAAAGGATTCACCATCCCAGATATATTAAGGGAAGTTATCTTGCATGATTCTATAATTGCCTTATTCAGAGAATCTCTGGCCAGAGTAATATGCCAAGAGGGATAGGGATCCATGAAGGGTATTTTGGGAACGATGGTTAAATTAATAGACATACATAATTAGATTTATATGAGTTGATAGAAACCCATACTCAAAATCTAATTGAGATAAGAGTGGTAAAAGGAGTAATTGCACGGTAACTGTTTTTATGGAAGGGTATAGTCAAAACACTTGACTTTCTTGACATTTAGGTAGTCATGATACCTAGCTAGAGGTCAATTATGACTTTTATAATAGTGTATCATAAATATCAATAGGGATTGATAAAATGATTTAAAGAAGCTTAAATCATGTGAGTTTTTAATAGAACTAACAATTACATATAATACTGCCAATATGAATAGGAACCCAATAGGTCACACACATATAGAGAAAAGGATAAAATGGTAAAATGACAAGGATAATAATATTTGATATTATTATGAGAATAGAAAAGTGAATAAGAGAATAATTAATTAAAGAGTATAATTAATTATGATCAAGTAAAATTATTCACAGAACTTTTTAGAAATATTATGTAAAATGGACCTAATTGAAATAATGTATTTCATAGTTAATTATTATTGAACTATAAGTTTTATAGGGTTGATATAATAATTAATAGGTCCATTAAATAAATTAAAAGGGCCCAAAGAAATGATTTTGGCGCAGAAACCCTTTAGAGGAAGGGTTTCATGCCACTTTCTAATAGAAGGCCTTAGAGGCCTAATTCTTGGACTAAAATAAATTAAATATATTTCATAAGTTTTATGGAGCCTGCATATTTAATTTACATGGATTTGGAATTCATTTGGGTGATTAAATCCAAGTATATGCACAAAGGGCCTAGTTTGTGGGTTTTGTGCATAGTCTTTTATGAAAGGACTTAAATTGGATTTAATTGAGCCCAAATAAATTATTGATAATTCCAAAAGCCCATTTAATATTTCTCCAGAAATTTTAAACATCCCAATCCTATTATAAATTTGGATTTTTTAACCTAACTATAAAAATCCAAGTGATAGGGTTTTAGGGTTAAGTGAACAATTAAGAGAAAAAGAAATTGTCTCTCAAAAACCCTAGCTGCCACTCCCTTGCTAGCATCAAGGGGATTTCAGCCAGCCCTTGTATTCCTCCATTATTGGTTCATTCAATCCTTCTCTAGTGTGGATTACTAATTGGAGGTTTTCAATTTTGGACATTGTGGTTTGCGACAACCCGATGAGAAGACAAATTAACTATTCAACAAAAATCAAAGGTGATATTTCCTACTCTCATTAATATGTTTTTTGTAAATTTATGGCAAGATCAGATCTATTGGTTAAAAAATTTTAAATTCTACTTATGTATGAGATGCATGTAACCGATAATTTCTAACATGGTATCAGAGCCCCGGTTTTGCCATAAATCTACAATTTTATATTTTACAAAATAGTTGTTATTTTTTATTTATTTATTTCATGAACTTTAAAATATCAGATTTGATTAATCATGATTGAGAATTATTGATTTCTGGATGTATGTGATCAAATATATAAAACGAAAAATAAAAATGATTCTTTTGAGAAAGGAATCATTGTGTTTGGCATGAATGGCTTTTATTTTTCAATAAAGTTTAGGGGTTGTTCTAAATTAAATTTTTATTTATCCACTCTAAAATTATTTTGATGATAATTTATGTGTTTAATATGTGATATTAAGCCATAGGATCAAACAAAATTAAAATCAAACAAGTTTTGCATGAAAACTAGTTTAGTTAAAAAGTTCAATAAATTGGTGTTTTTGGTGCGTTGTTATTTAGAACAATTTTAATCTTTTAAATCTAATATATCTGATACATTAATGTATTTTTAATTAATTGGATTAATTAAAATGGACCTTGAATTAATTGAATTAATTTTAATTCATTAAAACCGCTTAATGGGCTTAATTATGTTTACGGACTTGGTTTAAATTAGTGAATGACTTGGTGGGCCTAAGGAGCTAATTTAAATTAAATATTATATACTTTAATTAAGTTTATTAATAGGTTTTAAGGGCTAGAGTGGGCTTGGCTTATTCCAGAAGGCCCAAATGATCTAATAGACACAAAACTAGCTTGTGTGTGAACACACTTTAGGGTTTATAATGTGGGTTTCGGCCTACCCTTTGTTTTAAGCCCAAAATTAATTTTTTAATTATTTAATATGATTAATTAATTAAATAATAAATTGATAATTAATTAATAATCAATTAGATTGATAATTAAGGTAAGAACACACGCAAGGAAAAAGGTTTCCTAAAATAAAAGTTTCCAAAATGGAAAAAGTTTCCTAATTTGATCACATTATTAAAATAACTCAAAACTAAGTTTCAAGAGTTGGAAAAAAGTTAGTAATCCATTATATGTTTTACTTTATGCATTAGAAATGTATATAAGGGTGTATGATTGGCATGATAAATAGTTACAAACAAAGGCCCAATGTGATTAAGCATAATGCATATTTCGGCCCAATTAGGACTTTCATGTCCCGGACACTTGTTTTTGGTTTTTATTTCTTTTCCAAATTGTAATATGTAATTTGATTACTTATATTAGAATTAGAGACAGAGATTGGGACCACTATCAAAGAGCAAGATGGGCCGGATGGAGATCCAACAAGATTGAAGATAATGTAATTATTTTTTTTCTTGTTTGAATCATGCATATTACCTAGGTATGACCTTTTGAATTCCCTTTTGGCTCGTGAAAATCAATGTAGTGAAGTCCATAACTATACCATATTTGTATGTTTATATTTATTTGATAGATATAAGATGCATACCAATGTATGCCAACCATGTATTATGAGACTTAATTAACTAAAATACCTCAAACAATACTAAGGTATATAGGCCTTCCATTAATTGGAGGAGAACCAGAGTTCTTTGTAGTGTGGGTTGTTGACCATAGTCAAGCTCACATTATATTGAATATGTTCGATTCTAATTAAATGGGTCATCTTAGCTAGCCCATTAGCTTGTTGACCATAGTCAAGGCTAATGGTTCTAGAGGAAAGATTGGGGAATGTATATATGATATGAATGTATCAAGAGTTGATAACCTAATGATCCAATAGTTGTGTAAAGACACAATTGGTATAGAGATACCTACCTCCCAAGGGTATGGAGTTTTATTTGTTGACCACAGGCAAGGTCAAATTTCATATCAAGGATTGGATATTGGCCCGCTAAGAAAACCATCGGATTTTCTCTGATTAAATAGTGAGAGCTATTGATTCACAATAAAATAGTGGGAGTAAATGGATTAATTAAAGACCTGATTAATACATATATATATATGTGAACATACTCTCATATATTTTCTTTTTCACATCTAGGTCATCATCATGAGCACATCAAATACTAATATACGATCAATCTTGGATAACAAGCTGGTTGGCAGCAACTATTTTAACTGGATCAGGCAAGTGAAAATTATTCTTAAAGCTAAACAAATCAATTATGTCTTGAATAAAGATCCACCACTACTTTCATTTGATCATGCCATTGATGAGGTCAAGGGCACTTATCGAAAATACATGAAGGATAGTGAAGCAGCAGCATGTTTGATGCTCGATGCTATGTCCTCAGAGCTTCAAAATCAACATGAGATGATGGATGCTAGAACCATCATTTTGCATTTAGAAGAGCTTTATTCTTCTCAGGCTGGAACTGAGCAATATAAGATTGCTCGAGCTCTATTTAGCTGCAAAATGGTGGAACGCACTTCGGTTGTTACTTATGCATTAAAGATGTATGGGTATATTAAGCATTTGAGTAAACTTGGATATGTAATGGATAATGATCTATATATAGATTTAATCTTGTACTTGTTAGCTCCAAGTTATGCACCTTTCGTGTTTAACTTCAACATGAACAAGATACAAGTAACCATTCCTGAGTTAATCAACATGCTCAAAACAGCTGATGGTTCCTTCAAGAAGGATTCAAAAAATTTCATGGTTGTCACTTTTGCTAAAGGCAAGAAGCAGAAGAAGAAGAAGAAGAAGAAGAAGAAGAAGAAGAAGAAGAAGAAGAAGAAGAAGAAGAAAAAGAAGATGATGATGACCAAGGCACAACCAAAGCATGGTGGGGTTTCCAAGAAGAAGGTTGCCAAGAAAGAAAATCCCAGAGGAACTTGCTTCCATTATGGAAAAGATAGTCATTAGAAGCATAACTGCAAGGCCTATCTAGATTCTCTCAAGGAGAATAAGCAAACTGATGCTTCTGCTTTAGGCATTCATATGATTGAAATAAATACTTATTCTACTGCTTCAAAACAATCTTGGGTATTAGATACCAGATGTGGATCTCATTTGTGTAATGATCTACAGGGGCTTAAAAGTAATAAAAGTGTTGAAAAGGTAGAAATATGTCTACAATCAGCTACTGAACAAAACATCTCTACAACAGTTGTGGGGACTTACCATTTGCCTCTTCCAAGTGGATTAATACTAGAATTAAATAATTGTTACTATGTTCCAGTATTATCCAAAAGTATTATTTCTTTCAGTTATTTATTGAACGATTATGACATTTTTTTAAAAGACAAATGTTGTTACATTTTTAAGAACAATATATTTTATGCTAAAGCTATCATTGAGAATGGTATATTTGTTCTTGATTTAATTAAAGAAATGCACAATGTGGATACCAAGAGAATAAAATAAGATAATCTAAATACCTCATATTTATGGCATTGTCGTTTAGGCCATATAAATGAGAAACACATGACCAAATTACACAAGTCAGGTGATTTAGGGTCATTTGATTATGAATTATTTGATACATATGAATCTTGTTTATTGGAAAAAATGACAGAAGCTCCCTTTATTGGTAAAGGAGAACGAGCTAAAATGATTTTAGACTTAATACATTTAGATGTATGTGGTCTAATGACTACACATGCCAGAGCAGGTTACTCCTACTTCATTACTTTCATAGATGATTATTCTAGGTTTGGATATATCTATCTAATGAAATATAAATTAGAAGCATTTGAAAAGTTCAAAGAATTCTGAAATGAAGCAGAGAAACAACTTGGCATGAGTATTAAAACACTTAGATCATATCAAGGTGGAGAATACTTAAGCCAAGAATTTCAAGATTATCTTAGAGATAATGGGATTTTATCTCAATGGACTCCACCATATACACCACAACACAATGGTGTATCTAAGAGGAGAAATCAAACACTACTAAAAATATGGTTCGATCTATGATGAGTTGAGCAGACTTGCCTAAGTCCTTATGTGGATATACACTAGAAATTCCTATTTATGTGTTAAACAGAGTTCCTAGTAAATCGGTTGATGTTACTCTATATGAAATATGGAATAACAAGAAACCCATACTTTCTCATATAAAAGTATGGGGTTGTCCTACTTATGTGAAGAGGACAATGTCATACAAACTAGATGTTAAGTCTAACAAATGTTTATTTATGGGATATCCAAAAGAAACATTTGGATATTATTTCTATCATCTCTAAGAACAAAAGGTGTTTGTTTTAAGGCATACTGTCTTCTTGGAAAGTGAATTTCTCCTACGAGAGGACAGTGGGAGTAAAATTGAACTTGGTGAAGTTCAAGACCCACAAATAGAAGTAGATCAACCGATTGAGCCCCAGACTAAATTTCATAATGATGAGATTATAGTTGAACCTGATATACACAAAATCCTAGAAGATCTACTAGGATGCGTTCTATCCCTATGAGATATGGATTTCACATTGATTCAGATATATGCATAACTATAGGTAGAGGACAATGAGCCTACAAGCTATCAAAAAGTTTTGAATAGTTCAGAATATGATTTATGGCTTAAGGCTATGCAGTCTGAAATGGACTCCATGTATGAGAATAAAGTATGGACTTTAACTCAACCACCTGAAGGGATAAAACCCATAGGGTGCAAATGGGTCTTCAAAAAGAAGACCGACATGGAACTTAATATAGTTACCTATAAAGCTCACTTAGTAGCAAAAGGCTATCATTACAAAGAAGGTATTGACTATGATGAAGCCTTTTCTCCTGTAACAATGCTTAAGTCTATAAGAATACTTTTAGCCATTACAGCTTGTTATGATTATGAGATTTGGCAAATGGATGTGAAGACAACTTTACTAAATGAAAATCTGACTAAGGATGTGTATATGACACAACCAGAAGGGTTCACATCAGGAAATGGCGAAAAGGTATGCAAGCTTCAAAGATCCATTTATGGATTGAAGCAATCCTCTAGGAGCTAGAACATACGATTTAATGAGACAATCAAAGATTTTGGTTTCTCACTAAATAAAGATGAACCTTGTGTGTATAAAAGGGTCAGTGGGAGTGCAATTGTCTTCCTAGTTCTATATGTGGATGACATATTAATCATGGGAAATGACATTTCTCTTCTCCAATATGTTAAAATATGGTTATCCAAGAAATTCTCCATAAAAGACCTTGGAGAAACATCTTATATTCTAGAAATAAGGATCTATAGAGATAGATCCAATAAGTTGCTAGGTCTTTCTCAAAGTACATATATAGATAAAGTATTGAAGAGGTTTAATATGGATCTCTCTAAGAAAGGATTTATACCTATGGTGCATGGGAAATACCTTTCTAAGTTTATGTGTCTGTAGACACTAGAGGATAAAGAGAGCATGAATAGAATACCAATGCACATGCAATTGCTTCTATCATGTATGTTATGTTATGTACACATCCAGATGTAGCTTTTGCTTTGAGTGTCACAAGGAGATTCAATTTCAATTTTTGAGAGGAACACTGGGTAGCTATCAAGAATATCCATAAATACTTGAGAAGGACTAAGGATATATTCTTAGTATATGGAGAGTGCAATTTGGAAGTAAATGGGTATATAGATGCCAAATTTCAATATGACAAAGATGATTGTAAATCACAGTTTGGTTTTGTGTTCATAATGGAAGGAGGGGCAGTTAGTTGGAAGAGTTCAAAACATGAAATAACTACCGATTTCATGATAGAAGCTGAGAAGATTGCTGCTTCAGAAGCAGCCAAAGAAACATTCTGGATCAAAAAGTTTATATCTGAACTAGGAGCGGTGCCTAACATTATTGATCCGATTCCTTTATATTGTGACAACAATGAAGCCATTGTATAAGGAAAAGAACCACGATCTCATTAACGATCCAAGCATGTTCTCATACACTACCATCTCATAAGGGAAATAGTAGCTAGAAATGATGTGAAAATAGAAAGGATCCCCCACATATGATAATGTGGCTGATCCCTTCACTAAAGCACTTTGCCAGATTAAGCACGATCACCATATAAATAGCATGGGTCTAATACATATGAGAGATTTGCTCTAGCGCAAGTGGGAGATTGTTAGAGAGTATGCCCTAAAGCCCATGTAATAGGGATGTATTTCATATGTATGAATTCATATTCTTAATAAAAGGCATCATTCATTTACTAATGCTATGTTTAAATACATGAGTTTGTAAATCGTAAATTAATAAATAGAGTCCTAGATATTATAAACATAGTGCAAAGGCAATCATGAAAGTGTTCATGATATGAGATGTCTATTGCATGTAAATGTGATAATATCTAAATATCTCTAGTCATAGAATTAACAAGATAGGACATTGTTAATTCGGATAGACTAGCACATGTTATACTTCTTTAATGGTTCAAGTAGTGGTTCTCATAACTGTGATTATGGAAGATAATAAAAGCTAACATGTTGATGCTTGTTAGAAGAACAAGTTCATTAGAGACCTGCAAAGAGAATCCTCACATGAATATTAAATCTATGTCAGTGAGGAATCTCTTTATAGCGGTTGTACATGTATCCTCAGACTTGAGATCACCAAGGTTATCTTAAGTAGCAAGTGGTATACTTTGACTCCTTAACTAATTACTTCCAACTAAGGGTGAACATAGTTAAGAGGTTGGGAATATCATGACCTACTTGAAGATAGTTGAGTGATTGACAAAGGATTCACCATCCCAGATTTATTAAGGGAAGTTATCTCACATGATTCTATAATTGCCTTGTTTAGAGAATCACTAGCTAGAGTAATATGCCAAGATGGATAGGGATCCATGAAGGGCATTTTGGAATAATGGTTGAATTAATAGAACATACATAATTAGATTTATATGAGTTGATAGAAATCCATACTCAGAATCTAATTGAGATAAAAGTGGTGAAAAGAGTAATTGCATGGTAACTATTTCTATGGAAGGGTATAGTCAAACCACTTAACTTTCTTGATATTTGGGTAGTCATGATGCCTAGCTAGAGGCCAATCATGACTTGTATAATAGTGTATCATAAATATCAATAGGGATTGATAAAATGATTTAAAGAAGTTTAAATCATGAGAGTTTTAAATAAAACTCACAATTACATATTATACTGCCAATATAGACAGGAACCCAATAGGTCATACACATATAGAGAAAATGATAAAATGGTAAAATGACAAGGATAATAATATTTGATATTATTATGGGAATAGAGAAGTGAATAAGAGAATAATTAATTAAAGAGTTTAATTAATTATGATCAAGTAAAATTGTTCGCATAACTTTTTAAAAATGCTTTGTAAAGTGGACCTAATTGAAATAATGTATTTTATAATTAATAATTATTGGACTATAAGTGTTATAGGGCTGATATAATAATTAATAGATCCATTGGAGAAATTAAAAGGGGCCCAAAGAAATGATTTTGGAGTAAAAACCCTTTAGAGGAAGGGTTTCATGCCACCTTCTGATAGAAGGCCTTAGAGGCCTAATTCTTAGACCAAAATAAATTAAATATATTTAATAAGTGTTTTAGAGCTTACATATTTAATTTGGATGGATTTGGAATTCATTTGGGTGATTAAATTCAAGTATATGCACAAAGGGCATAGTTTGTGGGTTTTGTGCATAGTCTTTTGTGAAAGGACTTAAATTAGATTTAATTGGGCTCAAATAAATTATTAATAATTTTAGAATCCCATTTAATATTTCTTCAGAAATTTTAAAGAGCCCAATCCTATTATGAAGTTGGATTTTTTAACCTAACTATAAAAATCCAAGTGATAGGGTTTTAGGATTAAGTGAACAATTAAGAGAAAATGAAAGTCTCTCTCTCAAAAACCCTAGCCACTACTCCCTTGCTAGCATCAAGGGAATTTTAGCCAGTCCTTGTATTCCTCCATTATTGGTTCTTTAAATCCTTCTCTAGTGTGGATAACTAATTGGAGGTGTTCAATTTTGGACACTGTGATTTGCCACAACCCGGTGAGAAGGAAAATCAACTGTTCAACAAAAATCAAAGGTGATTTCGCTTATTCTTATTAATTTGTATATTGTAAATTCATGGGGAGATCAAATCTATTTTTTAAAAATTTTTAAATTTTGCTTATGTATGAGATGCATGTAACCAATAATTCCCAACATTGATAACTTAGGGGTGAGCACGATTAACCTTTGAGCCTCTATGATTTTCACTTTATTATACTAGTGTAATGATGCTAATAATAGTCCTAAGGTTGCTATGCATGCTCTACAACACACTATGCATAACAGATTAAATTTTAGGGTGTTACACCTTTGGTGACATGAGTTGAATTAGATAGAAGGCTAAATAGGAGGTTTTAGGATTTTAAAGAGAGGATGATGGCCATGATTGGCGGGCTGGTGGCTTTTTTAGCACCAAACACTAGAACTTGACCTGTAGCACCTACTCGTGGGACATCAAAGCCAATGCATATTGGGGATGCTACCACAGCAGATGTTATTGTGCCTCGAGATCCATAAAGGAGAGAAAGGAGGCATGAGTCAGAAAATGATTATATTATAGAGGAGGATAAATATTATGACTCTCCTATGATGAATGTGAGAAATAGAGGCCCTAGTACTAATGATATGGCCTTCAACAAGATAGAGGAGAAGGTTGAGGCAATGTCCAAGTTATTATCTACTAGAAGAGGAATGAACCCTAAGGAAAGGGATTTAGATAGAGATAAGCCACTAACCTAAAGGTTCAAGATGCATGATTTGCTTAAATTTGGTGGCACCTCTCACCCTTCAGCATATATCAAGCAGTACAGTCTAATTATGAAGGGGACCACCCTAACTAGGAAATAAAAGGTGGAGATTTTTTGTCTAAGCTTAACAGGCCCCATTATTGATTGGTATCACAGTTTGAACAGGTGCACTAAAGAGGACTAAGACGTGCTAACTAAAGAGTTTCTCAAGTAGTATGATTGTAGTACAATGATGGAGGTTACCTTAAAAGATATCGAGTTGCTCCAAAAAAAAGCATGGTGAGTTCTTTCATGAGTACTTCACAAGATAGAGGAATTAAGTAATGAAGATAAAGAGAAAACATGATACAACTGACTATATTAGGTTTTTTATTTAAAATGCAAGTTCCTGCCTAATGGATGGCCTTAAAATGAAGGGATTGAAGGATTGGGAGTCTTGAAAAGATATAACCATAGAAGCTAAAGTTGAATATCTAGCTAAAAGGGCCAACAATAAAGGTGCAAGGAGGAACTTTGGTAATAACAAGGCAGTTAGGAGTAGCAATAGGGCAAATAAAAGTGGAAAGACAACTAAAGTGTTAGCTACAAAGGTTAGTCAAAGGCACTACTCCAACCTCGAAAAAGTCATTCTCTTAGATTTTAAATCAATTACGTAAGGAAATAAAGCTGCAACCATTGCCTTCGAGACCTACTAAAAGCTAAGGGATGCCCCACTATAGGGAGTGTGATGCACACTGAACCCCATTGGGCATTCAGTTTGCTCTCAAAAACCTGCTTTTAGGGCTTCAGACCAAATCAATAGGGATTTAACCTAATACATGATGCCTTAGGCCTCAAAAAGGCATGAGATAGTGTCTCAGGGTATCCCCATTCATTTGTTAGCGATCAACCTACGAGAGCATCTTCAGGGCACCACTGATGGAATATGACATGATATGTTCATGGTAATCGTGCAGCGAAATAATGATAAAAACGATCGTACATGCCAAACAATTCCATGACAAGAATCAAAACATGCAATTTTAGGGTTTTTTAAAACTTACAACTTTTGATGCCTTTTAAATCTTGAATTTGGTGATGACCAGCAACTAAGATGATTTTATTTGCCTTAGACCTTGATCACCAATGCCAAGGAATAGCTTTACGCCACTCCCTCTATTCTCACACACACAATTGCACCGACAGCTTAAAATTGAGATTGCAAGCTCTCTTTTAAGGTATTGTGTAATGGTAATGGTTTTAAGCTACAAGATCTAATCTTGTACTTCCTTTAGATGCTATTGACATCCAAGAACACAAGATAATGAAGAAGTATATTTCTCCTTGAGAAATTTGGCCAAAAGAAATTTTGTGAGTGAGAGAAGAAATTCACGCCAAAAACAAAAAGAAAAACTAGGGTTTTTTTTCTTTTCTCTCTCATTCAATATATATCATTTTATCTTTAAGTGATAAATCTAAAATCCACTACTTAAAGATAATTAATTTTAGTCTTTATCACTTCTTTAAAATAAGAGATATATATTAATTCAAATTCTTTTTGATTTAATCCAAGATAAAAACATAAGACATATTAATCAAATAAATCACTTAATTAAATAAGCATGTGCCGAAATTCCTTGGTATTTATCTAGGAATTTCGACCAAGTCTATTTCCATTTAAGTGTTTTAATTTGATTATAATTCTTTTATGTATTAATACTCAATTAATTAAATTAATACAAGACATTTAATTAATTGAAATTAAACCTTGTGGGCTGAATTTCTCTCTCTCATGGACTAAGGTCCAATAGCAATTTTAAAACCCATTACACACATTAATTTGACTTTAATTAAAATCCCAAATTAATGCCCAATACTTTATTTAAATATTTTAAGCTCAATGCTTTGTGTGCGATCCTATAGGTCCATTTTATGTTGACAATGAATTAATTCAAAGGCTATATATATTCTCTAGCAAGATATTATAGCATTCCAAATTAAATGAAAATGCATATGGCATTTAGTGACCTAATGCAATTTTGCATAGTCCCTTACCCATAAATATCAGAATTAATATAAGGCATGGAATTAGTCATCCTTATATATATATATATTAATTCCTTTCTTGATATTCCAGTGACACTGAACTCTCAAATAAATAATGATTACTCATTATTTCATCTTGGTATGGCCATACACTTCTCAGTTTACTGATCAAGTGGCCGGTGATATTTTCTCTCTTATAGAAAGGGATAATCCCTTCACTTCTCTCATGCTCTCTAACATGAATCAATGCATACCCAATCATACCCGTACTTGTCACTCTATTACGAGCACGTTAGGTGTATGTCAAAGTACACAGTAATTCATAAAGAGTTTCATAGAGATTTTAGGTCTAAGAACTCCGATACAAAACTTGCATATGAGAAACACTTATGACTTGTACCATGTAGTGTTCTCATGAATGGATTGAATCCAGATACCATATTCTTTAACATATATCTATGATCTCTGATTGACACTCTTGTCTTAATGATCCGTAAGACAGAACTCATAATATCAAAGAAAGCATACTAGTCTTAATTCATTTGTTATTCCCATAACAATGACTGACTAGGGATATTTAGAATGAAGTCTCATTTGTTTCAAGGTCTTACAACCATGTGCCTCACACATGATAACTTAAACTGAAACAATATTCTTGGATAGTTCTATCAATTGATATGCACAGGAATACAAAAGATAAAACAAATGCCTCACTTTATTAATTCAAAGTGCTTTATTACAATGCATTAGGGCTAGGGCTTACACTAACAACCACAAGGCAGGTATCATAGAGTTGCCACCCAATAAAACATTGAAAAAAGAGTTCTAACCTCGTGAAATGAAAACCAGAGATAGTTTGGACTTCACTCCTATTTATACTTTTGGTTAATGTTAAATAAATGAGTTTTAATGATTAATTTATTTTATCTCTTTTCTTACACACAATGTTATGCTAGAAAAATAAAGTGCATTCAAGCACATTGGAAAGCTATATAGCATGGCATTTGAAAGCATTAAAGAATAAAAGAATAAATATAAAGATAAAATCATATATAAATCAGTTTGAATAAGGATACTGGTTTTTGCATGCATATTTACAAAAAGGCAGAGTTTCGATGTGTTTTTTAGACAAAAAAGAGGGCGTTGAGCCCATGTGACTTAAAAATAAAGTATTGTGTTAATTGATTAATTTAAAGTAGAAATTATTTGATGAGTTTTTAATTTATCGTTCAAAAATCCATTTATATGCAACAAACTAAACATTAAAGAATAATAATATAAGTCAAACATGCATAGATCGCCCTATTGATTGATTTAGAGATATTGGTTCCCCCCATACATATTTATGAAATTCTTTTATGTGATTTTTGGAATAAAATAGTACATTGGTCCATGTTCGTAATTATCATGCAAAAATCTATTTTTTACTGTGTTATTATAGGCAATTAAATGGAAGTGTTAAATAATTATACATGCCTGAATAATAAAATAAGGAATAAAGAAAAAAAGTAAATATTATTCTATGTTCCTTCGCATGGTCCATCAAGACTAAGAATGGTGATATGCATATTAAAATTAGGTATGAAAAATAATTAGTTAATAATGCATTAAATAAAGTAGTGGATAATAAAATACATCAATTAAATAAATATATAATAATATAAATTAATAAATTAAATGAATATAAATAATAATATATAAAATGATGATAGCAATAATCATAACAATAACAATAATATTAATGCTAATATTAATAATAACAATTATAAATATTGGCATTAAAAATGACAATAATATTAACAATAAAAATATGATTGGATTAAATAAATTAAATATTGCACAAATATGCAAATAAGCTATTTGACAATTAAATTGGAAAAATTATTTAATTGGACTAATAAAATAAACTCAAATAAAATAACATCAATAAAATAAATAATAATTAAAACATATTATAAATTAGAAAAAAAAGATAGCCAATTTATCACAAATATTAATTAATTAAGTTAATTAACAAATTCATATATAAGATATAACATTAATAAAATATATTAGAAATTAGATAAAAAAATAACAAATTTACAAATATGTTAGAACAATTAATACACGAATAAACAAATTTACAAGTAAAGAATTAGCAAATTAATACAACAAAACTATTAATTAATAAATAAGCTGAAGTAAAGAAAATTAAAAGAATATTAAGAAAATTAACAATATAAAAAATATTACATTAATAAAATAAATAAAATTGTAAAATCATATTATTAAATTAAAGCAAAACAACAAATAAATGAAATATTAGTGAGTTAAAATTATAAACTAATATATCATAAAGGAAAGAAAAACATGATGCAAACTTTGGAATGAAAGTGAAACAAAAGAATTCAATTTATATAAATTTAGGTCAAGGAACAGTACCATAAAAGCACTAAAAGAAAAAAATACGAGACAAAAGGCATAAGAGTGAAGCAGTGCGGAGTGACACGCTTGGACCTTTAGTGATGGGAGCGAAGGGCTTTTAGCGACGAAATTTTCCCAAGCTAAAACTAAAAAAATAGCCAGTGAGTCGCAAGAAAGCCATGACTTGTCCACTGAGTCATGGACTGGGGCCGCCTCAAAACCTAATTTCTACAGTTGCCCTTAACTTTGGGGAACTTAGTGCATTAGTGCCTAGATTAGCCAAAGTTCAGAGTAAAGGATAGAAGATGCATACCTGAGGTGGCAAGCTTCTAATTGCATTGAACACATACCATTCAAGACAATGAGAGTCTAGTTAGATAGTTACCATTAATTTGTCGATGTGTTAACTCTCGGTTGAGTAATTACCATTTGGTTATTGACATTTTAACCCTTGATCAATGGAGTAATTACCATTAGCTTGTCGACGTTTTAACTCTTGATCAATTAGAGCGGATGGTTCACCATCAGCTTGTTGACGTGTTAGCCCTTGATCAAATGAGTAATTACCGTCAATTTGTCAACATTTTAACTCTTGATTAATTAGAGTGGGTGGTTTACCATCAGCTTGTCAATTTTTTAACCCTTAATGAATTGAGTAGTTACCATTAGCTTGTCAATATTTTAACTCTTGATTGGTTAGAGTGGGTGGTTTACCATTAACTTTTTGACGTGTTAACCCTTGATCAATTGAGTAGTTATCATCAACTTGTCCATGTTTTAACTCTTGATTGGTTGGAACGGATGGTTTACCATCAACTTATCGTTGTGTTAACCCTTAATCAATTGAGCAGTTACCATTAGCTTGTCAGCATTTTAACTCTTGATCGGTTGGAGCAAATGGTTTACTATCAGTTTGTCCATATGTTAACCCTAGATCAATTGAGTAGTTACTATCAACTTGTCGACATTTTAACTCTTGATCAGTTAGAGCGAGTGGTTTACTGTTAGTTTGTCGACATGTTAACCCTTAACCAATTGAGTAGTTATTGTTAGCTTTTCAATGTCTTAACTCTTGATCGGGATACCTGATTAGTGCTAGCTTGTCCGCATGTAGAATTAAGAAAGATAATAAGTTGAATGCCTCACGAGAGTACTTTCACTTTTCATGGATGTATCACCTCTTAAGAGGATTTAGGTACCTGTGAAAGGGATCTTTATGGAAGAAAATTCTTACTCTTTTTATGGATTTGCATGATTACTTTAATGAATATCCATCTTTGAATAAAGGGCCATCTTTTGATAAATGCCCCCAAGCATGGTGTGCGAAAATGGTCTTGCTTCATGGAATATTATTTTTGCTTTAATTAGATCAATTTGTCCCACAGAAATTTTCCTTGTAGTTTGACTGCCTTTTGCTTGGAATTATCCTGTGATAGCTTTGGCGTGCAGAGCCCTTCCTCATTTTCCTTGCAAAAAATTACTCACGTGAGTAGGTGCAAGAAATTATATAAGTGCAAATGTGTGTGAAATTCATATGTGTATGTAAAAATATGCATATGAGTTTTGTGCAACAAGTGTCACATGTGTGATGTGTGCAAAGAGTGACTTGCAAAGAAGCATCCAAAATTTGAAGTAATTGCAACTTATCAAATGCTTTGAATTTAAATCTTACTCATCCTTAAATAAGTTGAATGGATCACATTCTCAACTAGTTTAATCTCAACAAGAGAAATTAAGGGGTCATTCTCAATGAAGGAACAAGAGAATAAACATGTTAATACCAAATCCTACTAAACTAACACATATACACAATGTCTACTAGGCAATTTTTGTGTATGTGTGCTAAAAGCCAAAATAGAATTTTTGTCTTTTGAAAAACAAATTCTAGATGCAAAATTAGGGAAGAGATTTAACTCAAATGCATAAATGAATTCATGGCTTCTCGCTTAAAGCTCAAGAAACACCATATGCCTCTTCTTACATATCAATCCTTATTAGAAGGTAATCTCCCCTAAGTTGAATGAGACCAAACCTAAAATCAGAAGGTCATACATTGGTTGTAAAATTAAGCTTGGGTGAATGGCTATCAAAGAAGGATTAGGTCACTAAAGGAAAATGACCATTATGCTTTCTTAATTGATGGGAAGATTATTCTCTACCTATTTTCCCATTATCCAAGGATTTTTTTGATTTGGCTCTGGCAATTAACTTACTAGGGATTGTTTGAGAGATAATAGCTAATGGTCTTCCTTTTCCTTTCAATTTTTTGTTTTTTCTTCATTTTATATTCTCGTTGCTCTGATGTTGGCTTTAAGGGTTTCTCATTCCCCTTTTTTTTCTTTTCTTTATTTTTTTCCATTTTTTTATTTCTTCTTTTCTTTCCAGTTCTCTTTTTTAGGTTTATTCCATTTAATAAACCCAATTACCTATCGGAATTCATACAAAAGGTTGGTAGAAATGTATCTCCTTTATTTTTAAAATGTGAAACTGGCTTTTTCACAATGGTCATCTTCCTAAGGGGAAGCCAAAATTATTTTAGTTATAAGGTAATTTCAATGTGTGTAACAATAAAATGAGCACACATTTAGCATGCTTGAAATAAAGGCTCAATGGGCTAGCAAGCGATTATAAAATCAAGGTAGAAAAAAGTCATTTAAGAAGTTATACAAATAAAGGGCTGCTTGAATCATTTTTCAGATTTTGTCTCACCCTGGGGTCACTTCGACAAGTAATTAGAAAGGTTCTAGTGCTCTTATTGAGTTTTACCAATCCCTTTATTTACAAACAATTTTTTCTCAACTTTCAAAATTTGGAAGTTTCATAGTATAGCGAAGGCTTTTCTGTGATTCAACAGGCAGAGATAAAAAGCATGTCTACCTCTTATTTGAGTGATGTTTGAATGAAATACAAATTTCTAAAGTTGAGCTCAAACCCATTCACTATTGAGAATAACTAGGACGAAGTAAAATTTCAAATTGAAAGTAAATTAATAAGAAGCAAGAAGTAATTGTATCAAAATTTTAAACATTTCTTGGCAAGATAAATTAAACTTAAGGTGCAAATTATTTAAATAAGAATACTTCATGTATTTGAGAAAAAAAAAAGACAACACCGTGGCAATCATCCTGAATGCATCAAGACAATTATAATGCTCAAATCTATGCTTAGAAAGAAAAGTAATGCCATGGTTATTTTAAACACACTAGGGAGGTAGTGACCCACAAACTTATAAATTAAAAGAAAGCTATGTCAAAACTTTATGCATATTTGGCAAGGTAAATTAAGCTGGAAATACTCCCTGGAATTGGGAATAGGACAACACCGTGACCATCTTAAATGCACCAAGGAGGTGATGATCCTCAGATTTGTAAAAGGAAACTATGTCAAAATCTTAACAAGATAAACTAAGTTAGAAATACTCCCTGAAATTGGCAAAAAATAATGCTGCAATGGCCGTTGTATTGAGGCAAGAAATCCTTAAGTCTCCAAGTTGTCACATATGAAGGCTTAGGCAAATTAAAACAAGAGCAGAAGAGCATGGTTTCACTTTACCTGCTAGGTTATGTGTAGTGATATATACAGAACATTGTGTGTGCGAAAACAATTATGTGTGAAGCCATATGCACAAAATCATATAGGTGGTGCACATAATTCTTCACACGTGAGACACATGCAATGAGTTATGTGTAAGGTATGCACAAATGGATTATATGTACTAAGACATGTAAAAAATTGTATATGAAACATCTATAAAATGCACGCAAAGGGAAATATGTATGTGTGTGTGCATACACATGCAAGAATATATATACATTAGGACACCCATGTCAAAAGAAAGCATGAAAAAATGCATGAACTCATATAGAAATGCATAAACACATGCAAAGAATGTAAGAATGCATGCAAAAATTCATGAATGTATGTATGAAATGAAAAAATGCAATAATGCATGTAGAGATGTAAGAATGCATGCATGAAATACAAAAATGCAAGAATGTAAGCATGAATGCATGGCCTACACCATAGGTGATTAAGGGATATCATCTCGAATGTGGGTTGACTACTGGCCCACGAGCGTATTCCCCAAAACTCTTGGTTTTTAGGCAAGCTTCCTCTAGTTATCCCCATTAGTTTTTTCTACTTTTCCCTTTTTCTGAGTTCCCTTATTATTCTTAGGGTAAGCAATCTATCACTATTACACTTTTGACAATAGAAATTCCATTTCCTCATGAGCTATGTTATAGTCATCTCATTGGGTGTTATGCCATGCTGAGCTTGTAATCTCATACTTTTACTTAGTAGTCATGCCCCCTACCTGAAGGGTTTATGGTGACTAGGAATTCCTTTTCAGCCATCAAAACTATAACCTATGTCTCAAACTATATGTAAAACTTCTTATGGGAAGTGACTAAAGCATCAGGAACTTCCATCAGCGGTTATCAAATTGGTGTCTCAAGGTTACTTTTTCTTCCAAAGACTTGGCCAACATATTGGGTGATCCTTCACTAACATACCCATTTTCCATAATGGGATTATTTTGCTCTTGCTGGACAATTAACATTAATCCTAAGGAAGCTAACCAGTGGCTATTGTCTGCTTAGCATGATCAAAAACATTTAAATAGACTGACCTTATTTTCACTCCATGAGTCCATGATTGAGATTTCTATTTATCTAGATGCTTATTCTTGCATAGGCTATACAAAGCCACATTTTAAGTTATAGCTTATTATACTAGGCAACTTGAGGAATCAAAAGTCAAAGTAAGAAACCCTTGCCTTTTAAAAGTAGTCTACTATTAATTATATAGTGTTAGGCTATAATCTCCTACAAAGAGAGCTACCTGTAAGATTTTATATATAGAGAGACTTGAGAAGTATGAACTTATTGCCTTGTTCGCATACAAAGTGTGGGTGACTAGCCTCGTAGTTAATCAAAGCAACTTAGCTAGAATGCTCAAGGTTTTATCTAACTATAAGCCTTATCCTAAAAGCATATAATTCCCATCAAGAACTGAAGTTCAACGTTTGCTGACAACACTACTCCTACTTCACATAGTAAGGAGGATAGGGTGGCTTAAGTTGAAACTTTAGTGATTGCTTTAAAACTCTTAAATGCAAATAATAACCTCTCAGCCCAAACCTAAAAGGTCTGTACCTTTCTAGAGGGCATATTCTTGTTCTTTGATTACTCTTTTAGCTAAAGGAAGAGTCAAGGCATTGAGTATCTTTCCATTTCTTAGCTAAAGTTTTATTTCAACAATCCCAACAAGTTCCCTAAGGACCTGATTACTTGAATGATTTGGCTTTTACACATCCTGTGATGGCAGTAAAGAATTCTAGACCTTCTAAAGTTGTCAGATGTATTTCCAAATGATATTTGCTCCCTAGATCAGAAAAATTTATCTCCATGGCAAGTCAACAAAACCTTCTCATGTACAAAGTGCCAAGCCATTCATGTAAGCTATATAAATGCCATTATAAGTTCTTTCATAACCATCATGGATTTTTACTCATTAATGCACTTCAAATACACACCATTATGGATCCCCCTCTATTTAGAACCATTCCATATTGATGGCTTATGCAAGGATCTTATGAATCTTTCCTGATCTTCTTTAAAAACTCCCTTTGAGGATGTTAGTTTCTCCTAAGCAAGGTTAAGTGTTGGAGCATCATGGTCTCTTATCAACAGTATGAATGTACATCACCTACACAGCTTTGAAACATAATTTGTATGAGCCTATTATCAATTTTTGCTTCATGATCATCATTGCTAGAATACTCATCCCTAGGCATAAGACCTAAAAGACGAATTAGCTGCTCAGTCCTTCCAAACTCTCACAAGACAATAGGTGCTTCTTTCTGATGGAACATCCACCATGAACTTGGTACTTATCGATAATAAGTCTCTAGATACTTCTACTGCCTTTGCCCCTAACGTTAATAATGCTTCTAACTTGTATAATCCCAATGTTGATGGCTTCGGGTAATTTCATTCTCAAATGATAAATCCCTTTTCAGCAATTTATTTTTAAATAGGCTTTAAGCAAGTTTGCTTTAGGTGTTTTCCCTTTATTTTTTCTACCTTGTCATCTTCCTGAGCTTTCTTATTGCTCCCAAGAAAGGTAATCCATCTCTTTCATGCTTCTTGCAAAGATAACCTCTTCCTTAATAGATTGCATATACCATCTGATGCCCTCAATAACATGGAAAGAAACCCCATCTAAGCCTTTGCACTCAATTTATTAGCTTTTTAAAGAGGTTGATCTATTGTGCATTTTTTAGCAGTTGTTAATTGTCACAATTCTGCATTTTCACTTGCCCATTCAAAGTTACATCCCATACTTAAAGAACTTGTAGCCACAAAGGAATACTCTTTTAACTTTAAGACTCAACCTTGCATCTTCAGTTGCAACTTGATTGCCAAATGAGAGGTTATTCAAGCCTTACCCTTAATAACAACCTTTTATTTCTCTAAGTGCATATAGCCCCCAAAAACATCAGGAAAGCATTTCTACTTCATCTAGTTTAAGTGGTACATCTTTATCTCTACCAACCCACACTAGGTTCCATTTGCAACATTCATCAAGAACAATCATTTGGACACCAAGAGGTGGTCCTCCTCCATGATAAGAACATCAGAAGAAGTATCTAACACATGAGGTGTTGCTTTTTTCATTTGAGCATTCAGCCCCAATACATACCTTTATATACACAATAAGCTTCTCTCTATATGTTAATCGTATGTTTATGCCTTGCTTATGTATGCGTTCCTATTTACATGCATCATATGGTAATAATAGCAACCATACCCGGACATATAATGCACAGCATATATTTTATTCAGCCTCAAATAGGTGACATCTTATGTGCATCCAACTCTTGTTATCAATCAGCCCTAGCAGGTTTTCTTGATTGAATATTTTCTCTTAACCTCTAATTTTTGCCTAAGATACCTTTTTGGTTTTTGCCCTAGCAGGGTCATTTTTTTGTTTGTTTGATTTTTTTTCTTTGCCATGAAACCCTTTTCAGCCTGCCGACATTGTTTATTTCATTAAGCATCCCTTTTTTTAACCATTGCTAGCAAGAAATAGTTGCCTTTTCTAACCATAGCTTCTTCAGCATAAAAGGTTTGACTTTGGTTCATGCCACTTGAAGCACTTAATTCAAGTTGTTTCTGCCAAATAATGGCTTTTAACACATGTTTTAAAAGATTAAGCAGACCTTTATCTTCTCTCTAAACTCGATTAGGATGGTGAGTTCTCCTTTAAGTTGCAGAAGATCTTGCTTTGTATGTCTGACTTTGACAATTGAACTCTCAAAGTAATGCTTTCATAATTAAGACTCAATTTTGATTGGCTACGATGTGTCCATCCTCAAATGTCAAAAAAAGGAAAGAAATGGTCTTTGAAACTTTGCTTCTATCTTTTTTTTATTTATGTCAGTCGTGTAAGCTTCTATTTGAGTTTTCTACTTTCCTTTCTTTATCTCATTTGGTTTATATCAGCTTACTTCTTTTATAATGCTCCATTTTAAGTTAATGAGCTGAGGTGATAGCCTATAGATCATTCTTTAGTCCTTCTTTGAGGTGTCTCCAAGAAATTTTGGCACTTCTAAACAATGGGGCCATGATTTCCTATCAGTTTCCTTGATGATTGTTATTTGGAAGCTTTGTCTTATCTCTTCTGCCCTCTGGTCTTGGTCTTCAAATTTGTTACTTAAATGATCTGCGGTCTAGATAAACTTAAGCAGCTTATCTCATAATATCTCTGTCGATTTTTCGTGATGTCGCTTTAAGCCTAGGAAAAGAATTCTTCTTTATTTTTCATTTTTCTTCTTTTTTTTTCATTCTCTCATGTTATTCTCACTTCAAGAGCCATAATAGATGCAATCAAGATGTTATTTGATTCTTAATAATAAATGGAGTAGTGTTTATTGAGTTAATGTCTTATATAAATGCTATAATTATTAACATGCATGATGCAATAAAATAGGGCATAGTATACATACGAAGGCTTATATTATTGACATAGCTAAAGAAACATATGCACATTTACATTAGCAAAATTTAACCCATATGCATCTTTTCCTACTACAAGTGCAAACAGCAAAAAGTCTCTCAACATCTTAGGCTCTTCCTTCTCTGGACTGTGCCCCCAAGATCAACAATGATATTTACATCCCATAACTCTCTAAACTACTTTTCATGGGAATTGAGTGAGTAACAGCTAAATATTCACATGCCATATGCATCTCGAAACACATACCACTTTAGCAAGCCAAAGTCAAATATAAAAGATGGCGGCAGCACAACTCATCTCTTCCTCTTGTCTTTTGGGTCTACAATTTGCTTGGCATTGATAAGGTCCTAGATTTGGCTTCTAAAAGTTTGATAATTGTCCATCAATTGGCCAGTGTATTGGTGAAAAGCACAAAATTGATTAGCCCGATGACTTAACTAGCCTAGTGTTCTGGTTGGTTTCGACGGTAAAGGTTGTAATTTCCATATTTTGATCAGTTGTTCCAAAACCTAAGACGGAGGTCTACCCAAATTAAATTACCTTTTTGAAGCTGCCTCTGTGGCCGATACCCTTAATGTCTTTTGAGCATTACTGCTACTACCTAAACAAAGTATCCTGCTAGCCCCAACAATATCATAACTTTAATGGTCACTGTTGTGGTTTCTGCCTCCCAGACCGAGGGAATGGATCCTTTTTTTGCTTCCATAAATTTATAATCAAAGGACTCACAATCATTCCTTGATTCCTTCCTTGGCCAATGGTACCAATTAGCTGGGTGTATTACACCATCTGTTATCAAAGGCTGAGTACCAGAAACCAAAGCTAAATTAGCAATAAGGCCGGCGATGGTTTTTCTTTTAAGGTCATTAATCCTTTCACATAGTGTAGCTACAAGTTTAGTTACTGTCAATATGATTCTGCTTTCAAGTTCTTCAAATCTTTTATCCAAATTGTAGGGATCAGAGGTACCAACTTTCTACGAAGCATTTTCCATGACTGTTTTTGTCAAATGCTCTACTGACTGCTCGAGGACCCTATCTAAGTCTGAATCTAACCTTAGACCTAGTTCTTACTTGCTGGATTTTGACTTGCTGAAAAAGTCTTGATAAAGCGGTCGCTTGATCCCTTAAACCACCTAGGCGAGCAATTTAAGATGGCTACAAAATTAGAGGGTTAGAATGATGCATGCCAAAAATGTATACCCAAAATTATATACACAAAATGAAATACACATATAAAATGGGATGTACGTACTTGATTATTTTCTTATATTTTATTTTCAATATGTTTTTACATAATGCACATATATATAGAGAACATTTATGGCATACAAAAGAGAAATGAAAATGAAGTTTAATATGGAATAACAAGCAATACATATGTGAACAACAAATGTATAATAAGGGTGAGTGTATAAAATGTGGTGCAATACAAGAATAAATAGACATGACATAATACATACATGGCATGTTTCAAGCATAATGGTTTATGTACACAAAGTATAGTATGGTATATAAATGAATGCACATGGCATATGGCATACATGTGCATAACATGACTTACACAATGACAGTGCGGGTATGTGATGTGACATAAGATGCATCAAATGTGGCATGATGATGCATGTCAATGAATTGTGTGGTATGTAGAAAATCACACGCATTAGAGTGAAAGATATATACAAAAATACTTATGGCCCGGAACACTACATGATATATGAATGAGCACATATAATGAATGGCATATAGATATGATGTATGTATTGCTATAAACATGCAAACATATAACGAATGGAATGTATACAGATATACGACATGGCATGAAAAAATGTATCCATGATATACGACATGTATATCCATGGTATAGGTTATGTATGGTAGACGGTATAGGAATTCACAAAGAATAAAACATATGTTCATGTTGTGCCTCATGTATAATGAGGTGTAGTATAATGGTATGTACACATATAACATGAGAAAAGGAAATGTAGCATGGTGAATTGCACATGACATGAGATACAATTTAACACGGGATATGCATGGCACTTGCCTTATATGCATGATCTAACATGAGGCAAATATGTTGTCTATATGCACATACAAAAGGCAGATGCATAAGACACAATTCAATGACTAGTATGTATATGGTATGACACACGTTGATATACTCGTACTATAATATATGTCAATTGTGCAAATATAATGATGGATGCTTACACATGCATAGTATAATGTATGTTAACACATACTTATGATGGTCGATGTGTACCATTAGAATGTATATTAAGATGTACATGCAATGATAGGTGTAATGCCAATATGATGGCAGATTTGTATATGCACATGCTATAATGTATATTAATATGTGCATGCCATGGCATGTTCATATGTATATGCTATAACACATGATGGATATCTAAGTTTACATGCCATGGCTCATGTATGTCTATTGATAGGAGCTTGAAAAGCTCATAAATATTGTGTGTTAATGTGTGGTTTTGTCCAGTATTGTGTTTATTATTTTGGTATTTTATCTATATTTTGTTGCTTTTATGTGTTTTGTGTATGTGTAGTTGTTTTATTTGTTTTATAGGAGAAGGGGATGATTTAGAGATTAAAGGAGTCAAGTGAAAGAAAGAAAGCCAAAGGTGAGCTAGAAAGGAAGTGTCGCGAGCGCGACAAGGGGGCGAGGTCGCGACAGCATGAAGGGCAGAGAGCCAGGCCAATCCAGCATAAGCGTGCCATGTCGCGAGGGCGACAAAGCAGAAGGGCTCGCGACAGCCAGCGGAGCCAGCCAAGCAGAGGCGTGTCTTGTCACGAGCGCGACAGGAGTCGCGAGGGCGCGACAAAGTGCGGATGAGCAGTTAGAATTCTGAAGTGATGCAATTTTCCATGAACAAGGACAACTCTTGTGAAAGGATGTCTTGAAGGGACATAATTTTTAGAGAGGCATATATATGCCAAGTGAACAGAATTTTGAGGATGATGAATTTTTTTTAGAATTTGATTATTGTGATCCTAAGAACAATTAATTTCTGTTAGTACTTTAGTTTTTATTTTCATGTTTTGAAGAGGAGACAAGAAGCAAGGAAGAAGAAATTCTGTGTGAAGGGAAAAGGGTTGAGAGATCCCCTTCTTCTTGTTCTTATGTTTTATTTTTCTTCCTTGTAATCTTTACATGAATATTCTGTTTGCATTTGATTATATATGAACAAATTTCTATTTCCATTTATAATATTGATCTTTGGTTGTAGTATTTTCTATTAAAAGTTTATTGGTATCATTATAAGTTAAGGAAGACGACCTTCAATGTGCAATTCCTTTTCTGAAAATTAACAAAATGGTCATAAATAAGGGAGTTAGCGAGAGCAACATCTTATTGAAAGTTAATAGGAAATTCATTATCGAAGCATAGTTAGAGAGATCACATGTGGAGATAATTGCTATAGGTTGGTAGATAATCTTAAAATGTGTAATTGAAATCCACTAGTTCATTAACGAGAGTTGAGAATTAGTACTTTAATTGTATGTTTTAGGCAATCTAATTCATGTCGAGAGAGTGGTTTAGAAATTTATTCCAACTTGGCTTACTAATAAGATTAAAATTTATAATTAGAATAATGGTATCAAATGCATGATTATTTAATTTCATAATATTTATTGTCTTCTTTGATTATACTTAACTAGGACAAAATTAATTTTATGCAATAGATTAGTTAGAATTAACTTGCATTTTTGAACATCGTAAACAAGATTAAAATTGAGTAGTAATAGTGGATGATTAAAATCAACATTTCCTTGTGGGATCGATATCTGAAGTACTATAACCGGTACACCGTATACTTGCGGTATTTAAGCTTTAGAAAAAGCATATCAAGTTTTTGGCGCCGTTGCCGGGGATTTTGATTGATTTAATTTATTACATTATGAACCTTGATTTAAGATTTTGGATTACGATATTTAATTTATTGTTGATTGTTGTGAATTTTCAGGATTTGACTGTTCATGCCGCGTACGAGGAGTTCGCAAGAAGAACTTGAACCGTACAATCCGGAGATAGAGAGATTTTTATTGAGTAATCGTAAGTCAAATAAAAAGAAGATTCGGAGTAGAAGGATTATTATGGCTGAAGAAGAAAATCCACCGCGTTTGATGGATTTTGCCACGCCAGCATTGAGTGGTGCTCAACAAGGTGTGGTAAGACCTACGGTAAATGCAAACCAATTTGAAATTAAACCATCGCTTTTACAAATGATTCAAAACAGTATCCAATTCTATGGTTTGGCAAATGAGGATCCAAATGCTCATTTGGCAAATTTCTTAGAAATTTGCGATACTTTTAAAATTAACGGAGTTTCGGCGGATGCAATCAAGCTTAGGCTTTTCCCTTTTACATTAAAGGACAAGGCAAAAGCTTGGTTGAATTCCCTTACTAGGGGTTCTATCACAACTTGGGACCAATTAGCCCAAGTCTTTTTATCAAAATACTTTCCCCTAGCAAAAACTGCCAAAATTATTAAAGATATTACTACTTTTGTTCAACATGACTCTGAATCTTTGTATGAGGCATGGGAAAGGTTCAAAGAATTGCAGCGAAGTTGCCCACACCACAATTTGCCAAGGGAATTGCTTATGCAGACATTCTATAACGGTGTAAATCCAACAACTCGAGGCACCATTGATGCTGCAGCTGGGGGATCTTTGATGAGGAAGACCACGGAGGCTGCATTTGAATTATTGGAAGAAATGTCAATGAACAATTGCATGTGGCCAACTGAGAGAGTTAGGGAGACAAATTTCTCAAATACAAGGGGAGTTCATGCAGTAGATTCAGTAGTAGCTTTGCAAGCTCAAATTGAGCAGTTGACGCAAAAGATCAATAGCCTAGGTGTGGGTAGTAGTCCAACCAGTGGGTGTAGTATATGCGGACAATTAGGCCATGGAAGTGAAGGGTGTAATTTGGGTATGGCTAGTACTGAAGAACAAGTTAGTTTTATCCAAGGACAAGGAAGAGGAAACCCATATTCAAACACTTACAATCCCGGTTGGAGAAACCACCCGAATTTTTCTTGGGGTAATAGTAGTAACCAAAATAGGGCAGTGGGTTTTCAACAACCCCAAGATAGATTTGGAGCATTGGAGGTTAAAATGGATAGATTTTTGGAGGGCATTAATATGAAGTTTAATGCTCAAGAGGAGACCCAAAAGAGGATGGAAACTAAGTTTGATCAAATAACCAAGAATCAAGCCTCTTCAATTCATAACTTGGAAGTGCAACTGGGGCAAATTGCCAAGGCTCTTCCGTCGCGAGTACAAGGGAGTTTACCAAGCAATACGGAGGACAACCCAAGAGAACACTTAAAAGCCATAAAATTGAGGTCAGGAAAATCTTACATTAATGAATTTGTTAACACTAACAATTTTGGTAGTGTGCAAGAAACTAAAGGGCAAGATGGCCTTGGTGTCGTGATGTCGCGAGCGCGCCAGTTACAGCAAACGAGCCCTCTGTCGCGAGCGCGACACCTGTCGCGATCGCGACGGAGGGGGTTGTACCAGAAAAAATTCCAAGGGTTTTCACCCCACGACCACCATTTCTGCAAAGGTTGAAGCATGAGAGTCAAGATAAGCAATTTTAATCTTTTCTTGATAAATTGAAGCATGTTCATATAAATTTAAACTTTATTGAGGCTATAACACAAATTCCTAACTATGCAAAATTTCTTAAAGATTTAATTGCTAAGAAAAGAAGTTGGGAAGATGTTTCAACAATTGAATTGACTGCGGCATGTAGTTCTATCATAACAAATAATTTGCCTACTAAGCTGAAGGATAATGGTAGTTTTACCATTCCATGCATTTTAGGAGATGTTGAGTTCCCTAAGTGTTTATGTGATTTAGGAGCAAGCATTAACCTTATGCCATTATCTATTTTTAAGAAATTGGGGTTGGATTATGTTAAACCTACTTCGATGGTTTTACAATTAGCTGACCAATCCATTAAAAAACCATATGGTATAGTGGAAGATGTATTAGTTAAGGTTGACAAATTTATTTTGCCTGCTGATTTTGTCATCTTAGATTTTACTTATGATGTGAAATGCCCATTGATTTTAGGGAGACCTTTTATGAGAACAGGTAGGGCATTGGTTGATGTCTATGAGGGTTCATTAATTTTAAGAGTGGGGGATGATAGTGTAGAATATCGCATGGATAGGGCATTAAGATACCCCATGGAGGAAAATGTATGCATGAGAATAGATGTCATTGATGTTTGTGTTGCAGCAGTATTTAATGAAGCAGGTGTCGATGGGGAAATCATTGAGGAAGAAGCTAGTGGGAAGGATGAGCAAGAGGGTGCAAGGCCAGAACGATTATATCGGAATGATGCACCTATACCACCTTCAATTGTAAGTCCTCCTACGGTAGAGTTGAAAGAGTTGCCAAGTCATTTGAGGTATGCATTTCTTGGTTTAAATCATACTTTACCTATCATCGTATCTAATAAACTTACTAGTAATCAGGAATCTTTGCTAGTAGGGGTGGTTAAAAGGAGAATAAAAAGTATAGGTTGGCAAATTTCGGATTTGCAAGGAATTAGTCCTAATGTTGTCATGCATAGGATTAATTTGTTAGATGATTGTCAACCTAGAGCAGATAGGCAAAGGAGACTTAATCCAAACATGAAAGAAGTAGTTAAGAAAGAGGTCATCAAATTGTTAGATGCTGGGATTATCTATCCAATTTCGGATAGTTCTTGGGTGAGCCCAATACATTGTGTACCTAAGAAAGGAGGTATGACAGTAGTTAGGAATGAGAATGGAGAATTAATTCCTACTAGAACTACCACTGGTTGGAGGATTTGTATTGATTATAGGAAGTTAAATTCAGCTACTAGAAAGGATCATTTTCCTTTACCCTTCATTGATCAAATGTTAGAAAGGGTAGCTGGTCATTCTCATTACTGCTTTTTGGATGGGTATTCGGGGTATTTTCAGGTTTTTATATACCCTAGTGACCAAGAGAAGACTACTTTTACTTGTCCATATGGCACTTTCGCCTATAGACGAATGCCGTTTGGATTGTGTAATGCACCTGCAACTTTTCAAAGGTGCATGACCTCTATCTTTGGAGATATGATTGAGAACATCATGGAAGTTTTCATGGATGATTTTTCAGTCTATGGAGATTCATTTGAGATATGTTTAAATAATTTAGATAGAGTGTTGGCTAGGTGTGAGGAAACTAACCTAGTGCTAAATTGGGAGAATTGTCACTTTATGGTTGAAGAGGGAATTATTCTTGGCCATAAGATTTCTAGTAGGGGCATTGAAGTGGATAGAGCCAAGGTTGAACTCATAGAGAAATTACCACCTCCCACTACACTTAGGGGCATAAGATCATTCTTAGGACATGCTGGTTTCTATAGAAGATTCATTAAGGATTTTTCACTAATAGCTAAGCCTTTAACTAATTTATTGGTTAAGGAAGTACCTTTTGAATTTTCTGATGATTGTTTACATGCTTTTAATTCTTTAAAGAAGGCCCTTACAACTGCACCTATTATCACTACTCCTAATTGGGAGTTACCTTTTGAGATTATGTGCGATGCAAGTGACTTAGCGGTTGGTTGTGTGTTAGGACAAAGGATTGGTAAAAATTTGCATGTAATCTACTATGCTAGTCATACTTTGTCACCTCCTCAAGTGAATTATACAACCACTGAAAAGGAAATGTTGGCTGTTGTCTATGTTAGGTTTCGAAATAGTAAATAAAATATCGCAGCGGAACAATGGAAACCCACCACGGATCCAAGCGATCCAATTGATTCAATAAAAGGAAAAGTGTAACGATTACCAACCTCTTGTAGCGCAGATAAATCGAATTGTAGGTGCGATCTCACGCGAAATGACACCCTCTACCAGTATCCACACGCGAAAGCAACGAACAGAATCGCCCGGGGTGCTAGCTCCCTTCCTGGCGGCTAGGGTTTTTTTTTTTTTCTCTCTCTAGAATCACCCAAGAAAACGATTTTCTTTTTTGCTTTTCTCTTAAGTGGCGGCTCAGTCCTTTTTGCTTAATTCAGGTTTTTTATATATACATACCATATATATATATATATACAACTAACCTAACCCTAATTAAGAGAGAGAAAACGTAGGGCTCGTTTTAAAATAAGAAAAATCTTATTTCTTACCTAAAACGATAATTATAATAATAATAATAATAATATTTATCTTAAATATTATTATTATCATCATTCTATTTTAAAATAAGAAATGCCTTATTTCTTATCTTAAAAAATAAAATTCGAATTTTAATTTTTCACAAAATAAAATTCGAAATGCCCGAATTAACCCTTAGTCTATTCATTACATTCTATGTGTGCGACCCAATAGGTTCATATTATATTGGCAGTGGGTCTCAATCCCATCACGGGCCCACAAGTCATAAGTGGCCTCTAGCAAGACATTATGACTACCCAAATAATATGAATATCGATAATTCGATTTTAACCTAATAGAACATGTTATAATTCCTTTGTCACACGATATCTTGTTTGAACATAAGTCATGGTCCATGTCAAACTTATATAGTCCAAACATATAATTTCCCGATCACTAAGTAGACTGATAATATCAAATGATATTGATCTCTCCATCAATTCATTTGAGCACGGCCATGCATTTCTCAGTCCTACTTATCGAGGGGCCCGACAGATATCTCTCTCATAAGAGAGGGACAAATTCCTTCTTGATTATTCACTATCCTCTACATGATTCTCATTATGTCCAATCATAATCTTTATAATTATCCGATTAAAGATAATGTTTGATTGTGTCAAAACATAATGTTCGTCATGTAGGATACTATGATAATCTCAGGTCTAAGGATTAATAACATAACTATTGTGAGATCACTAATGACATTGACCCATGTAGTGTCTCATTGCGGGTCTATCCAGTACTTTGTTCCCTAACAAGTACTTATAAGATTAATTCATATCATCATATATAATCATCCCATGATCATCAATTAAACTTATACTAGTCTTTATTTATCATCAATCATTTAACAATAAATAACTAGGGATAGTCAAAATAACATTAAATTGTTATTTATAAATATTATTATAATGTAACATGCCTACAATACAATAACATAAAGAAAACCCAATTTTATAAAATGAAATTTAACATTACATAAAGGCCCTAATGTTTGGCCTAGGGCACAACCACTAACAGTCTATGCATGTGATAAATTTAGGTCTTATTTGTTAGGATCTAAAGTTATAATTTATATGGATCATGCAGCTTTGAGATATTTATTTGCTAAGAAAGATGCTAAACCTAGGTTAATTCGTTGGATCCTTTTATTGCAAGAATTTGATATAGAAATTAAAGATAAGAAAGGCTCTGAAAATTTAGTAGCTGATCACTTATCTAGATTAGAAAATGCTGAAGGACCACTAGGGGATAGTCATGAAATCAATGAATTTTTTCCGGATGAATCTCTTATGTCAATGAATTATAAGCATGTGCCTTGGTTTGCAGATTTTGCTAATTTTCTTGCTGCAGGAATCATACCCTATGGATTGACATGGCAAAAGAAAAAGAAATTTTTTAGTGATGTGAAAAACTATCTTTGGGAGGAGCCCTACTTATTTAGGATTAGTGGGGATGGTATCATAAGAAGATGTGTGAGTGAGGAAGAAACAGTGGATATTTTAGCTCATTGTCATTCATCATTGTATTCGGGCCATAATGGTGGAGCCAAAACTGCTTCTAGGGTTTTAGAGTGTGGATTTTATTGGCCTACTCTTTTTAATGATGCTAGAATTTTTGTAGCTAAATGTGATAAGTGTCAAAGGGCAGGAAACCTAGGGAAGAGAGATGAAATGCCTTTGAATAATATTTTGGAGGTTGAACTTTTTGATGTGTGGGGAATAGATTTTATGGGTCCATTTCCTATATCTTTTGGGAAATCATACATATTGGTTGGGGTAGACTATGTCTCCAAATGGGTTGAAGCTGAAGCTTTACCAACCAATGATTCAAAGGTGGTGCTCTCGTTTTTGAAGAAACTCTTTTCACGGTTTGGAGTACCAAAGGCTATCATAAGTGATGGAGGTACGCATTTCATAAATCGTTCTTTTGCATCATTATTGAATAAGTATGGTGTTCACCATAGAGTAGCTACTCCTTACCACCCACAAACTAGCGGTCAAGTCGAAGTGTCTAATAGAGAACTTAAATGGATTTTAGAAAAAACTGTTTCTAATTCTAGAAAAGATTGGGCACATAAACTTGATGATGCACTATGGGCATATCGGACTGCTTTCAAAGCACCTATTGGAATGACTCCATATAGGTTAGTGTATGGGAAAGCATGTCATCTTCCTGTTGAGTTAGAGCATAGGGCTTATTGGGCAATTAAGACCTTAAATTATGACATGAAAGATGCTGGTGTAAAAAGATGTTTGCAATTAAATGAACTTGATGAATTACGTCTTTTTGCTTATGAAAATGCACGATTATACAAGGAAAGGTCTAAAAAGTGGCATGATGCTCATATCAAATATAAAAGTTTTAAGAGTGGGGATAAGGTTTTACTTTTCAATTCTCGCTTAAAATTATTTCCTGGAAAATTGAGGTCTAGATGGAGTGGACCTTTTGAAGTAACTCAAGTCTTCGACCATGGATATCTTGAACTAAAAAATAATAAAGGGGACTTGTTTAAAGTTAATGGGCATCGATGTAAAATCTATTTTGATGGGGCATATGAGAGTAAAGAGGTATCTTTTATCTCATTAGAATTGGCTTAGTGTTATTCATTTATTTTTACTTTCTATTGTTTTTAAGTAAATAATTTGTTTTTCTTTGTTTCGTACCTTATTTGGAATACTTACATATTTTTCTTTTTATTTTACAGGTATTTATGATTTCTTTCTTTATGTTGTTGATATTTCCAAAAAAAAATAAAAAAAAAAGTAGTAAGTAATGAACATTTCATTATTGTCGCGAGCGCGACAATGATGGGTGGGACGGATCACAGGCCTCTGTCGCGAGCGCGCCCTGTTCGCTCTCGCGACTCATTCATCTTGATTTGTGCCAACAGTCTCTGTCGCGAGCGCGATTACATCGCGCTCGCGACAACTGATTTTGAGGGCAGATCATATACTCTCTGTCGCGAGCGCGACTTGCTTCGCGAGCTCGCTAGTTCAAATACCGTGCCTTGTCGCGAGCGCGATAGTATCGCGGGGTCGCGACAGGACACGGGATTTGAATTTCTTAGGGTTTTAGCTGCCTTTTCACCTTCCCCTATATATAGTTCAAACCCTAAGTAGACTATTCATCTTCTCCATTCAGCAACTATTGAGTTTTCAACGTTTTTCTCTCAAAGTTTTGAGTTCTCTTCTCCTTAGTTCTTGTTTTTTGGGTTTTGTGGAAAGTTTTTGTTGTGTTGTTTCTTCTTTTTCTTCACTTGTTCTTGTGCTTTTAGCTTGGGTTTCTTTATCTTCCATCATGGTGAGCACAAAATCCATTGGACGCAAGGATAAGCAGCCAGTTGCCGAGCCAAGTTCTCCACCAACACCACCTGTTGAGTATCTTCAGGCCAGGTTTGAGTGTCCCTTCCCTATCTACTCTGAAGACGAGGGGAAAAAGTTTAAGTTTTTTAACACCAAAACCTATGTAGGCATGTTGCATCTAGATACTGAATTGCTTAAAGATTTAGGTTTGACTGCTCAATTTGATAAATATATCAAATACATGAAATGGGAGAAATTTTCTATCATGAATTTACCTATTAGGAGGGATTGGGCTGTAGAGTTTTTTGTCACATTGGCTTATGTTGATAATAAAAAGACTCACTTTAAATTTAGACACCAAGGTGCTGAGTTTACATTTGGTTTTGATGAACTTCATGATTGGTTTGGTTTTCCATTGAATGGAACACGCTTTAATTCTAATTTATTTGATCACCGACCAATATGGACAACATTAACTGGCTTGGCAGAATTCAATAACAAAAATGCCTCTAATAGACTTATTAAGGACAATGGCTTGTTTTTATTTCATAAGTATTTATGCCATGCCTTGTTTGGACGCGTAGAAAGCACCAAGGTTCAATCCAAGGACTTGTTTGTGCTTCATTTGTTACTATCACGTAAAACACCATGTTCCATAGATTTTATTTTTGACGGGTTATACCATGCATCCATTGCTAGAACTAAAACTGTAGGTATGTGCCACATGGTAACCGGTATCATTTTGGGGTGTTTAGGTGATTTAGGCAATTTTGTTTTGGCTGACAATGAACATGTGACTTTAATGGACATACGTTATCTTCGTAATTCCCATGTTTTAGATAGACATGCTATGCCTCCGCAGTTTTTGTCCCGATTTGTGCAGGAAACGAGATCTAGTCGTGCCAAAGGAAAGGGCAAAGCACCAGAAACATCTACTGCTGAACCTTATGGTTCTGATGAGGATAATGATGCAGACGAAGCTGCTATGGCCAGTGATTTTGGTGCGGGTGGAGATGATCGTGATGAGCCCAGTGTCGGTGCTGCACAAGAGGACACTGCTGGATTGCAACGGGTCATGTCTCGGTTGGATGGGATTGAGGATGCCAATCAAAGTATGGCGGCTCGGATGGATTCCCTTGAGGCGACTGTTCAGCAAATGCACAAGAGTCATAAGAGCCTCAGCCGCAAGCTCCTTTCCTTCTTTCGCCACCACAACGTTCCTTTCACGCCTTCTCCACCGGGGTCCCCAAGTGGGGCCAATGAGTAATGTTACCTTCTCCTTTTTGTCATTCTTTTTGCTTTATTTTCGTATTGTTTGTGTTGTGCTTGTCTGTGTTGTATGTATTGTTTTGTGGAGTCTTCCTTACACAATGAGGACATTGTGTTCTTTAAGTGTGGGGAAGCTAGTTGGTAGTATGCATATAGGATTAGTGTTAAATGTTTTATGTTTTATGTTGAGTTGTGTGATGGAGTTATTCTTTGTGAAATTGTTGCCTATTAACATATGTAATTAGTCTTTGCATAGTTAGTTATGAGTTGATTTGATACATTTACTAACTTAGAATTTAGGGTCTTTAGTGTTAATATGATTATGCTTCCTTAGATAGGCATGTTTAGGTAAAGTACTTTGGTATATAGTTCTTTTAGACCAAGTTCTTTGTATATATGCTTTAGAATAGTGAGAATGCATGATGTAGAGTTTTGCCATAGCCATGGTGAGCTTTTGAGCCTTAACATATGAAATTTTTTGTTTGTTGAGAGAATTCCTCTTGTATTCATTACTCTAGAACTTGTGTTAGATAATTTTTGAGATCACATTTAGTATGAGATGTGCATGAAAAATGATAAGGGCATTTAGATTACACCATTTTGGCTTGCTTTAAAAACTTACCTTTTTGACTTTAGGTAGCCATTTTTGAGCCTAAACTATTTTATTCATGAGCTTATTTTTAGCCTTGAGCCAATTTCTAACCAATTCAACTTTGAGCTTGAACCTTCATGTGGAAAATGTAGTTAAGTTTTGATGAGTAGGATATAGTATTGATATATTTTAAGCATGAATTTTTTTTTAATATGTGTCTAATCCCTGAAATTTAAAGCCACTAGTACTTCCTTAAAAAAAAACAAATATAGAAAAGAAGGAAGAAACCAATAATTACACTAGTTTGCTTTTAAAAGAAGGAAAACAAAAGTAAGGAAGGCAACTAGTTGAAATTGAGTATCGGAGAAAACTAGTGGGAAGTGAAACATTGTTGTAAGGGGATATGGAAATTGCATTAGTATAATTGGAAATCATGCTTAGGTGTAATTTTTGCAAATACAAAGTCTTATTTGTTTGAGTTTTGGTTATATTTTCCACATGAACGAGCTACTTAACCAAAATTTTCCTACCCTAACCTAAGCCAAGCTATAACCCTTTTAAGACCCTTTTGATTTTGTGCATTATTTTATGCTAGTGATGGGGATTTTTGTTTAATACAAGCCTATGGTATGTGGTGGTACAAGAGGAATTATGAGTTAAACACTATCCACTAAACACTTGAGTGGTGTAAGGCACATATTATGAGAGAATAACTCTATATTTTGTATTACTTGCTAGGATAGAGTACATGTATAAGAGATAAGGTTTTACGAGCTTTATATAATTGTACTTTGCATTCTCTTGTTTATCTTATGTTGGGCATATGAGTATTAAGCCTTATAGATCCAAGATTTTATTTTGGTATTCGTTGATATTGACTCATGATTAATATGTTAAAGAAACTTTTCATGTGTTAATTTGTGAGAATTTTAAGAAGGACAACTCCATATTTCATGTTTTATGTTTAAATTACATGTTTGAGCTTTGATGGTTTTTAGCATTTAGAGTTTTTTCTTGAGGACAAGCAAAAGTTCAAGTGTGGGGAATTGATAGGAGCTTGAAAAGCTCATAAATATTGTGTGTTAATGTGTGGTTTTGTCCAGTATTGTGTTTATTATTTTGGTATTTTATCTATATTTTGTTGCTTTTATGTGTTTTGTGTATGTGTAGTTGTTTTATTTGTTTTATAGGAGAAGGGGATGATTTAGAGATTAAAGGAGTCAAGTGAAAGAAAGAAAGCCAAAGGTGAGCTAGAAAGGAAGTGTCGCGAGCGCGACAAGGGGGCGAGGTCGCGACAGCATGAAGGGCAGAGAGCCAGGCCAATCCAGCATAAGCGTGCCATGTCGCGAGGGCGACAAAGCAGAAGGGCTCGCGACAGCCAGCGGAGCCAGCCAAGCAGAGACGTGTCTTGTCGCGAGCGCGACAGGAGTCGCGAGGGCGCGACAAAGTGCGGATGAGCAGTTAGAATTCTGAAGTGATGCAATTTTCCATGAACAAGGACAACTCTTGTGAAAGGATGTCTTGAAGGGACATAATTTTTAGAGAGGCATATATATGCCAAGTGAACAGAATTTTGAGGATGATGAATTTTTTTTAGAATTTGATTATTGTGATCCTAAGAACAATTAATTTCTGTTAGTACTTTAGTTTTTATTTTCATGTTTTGAAGAGGAGACAAGAAGCAAGGAAGAAGAAATTCTGTGTGAAGGGAAAAGGGTTGAGAGATCCCCTTCTTCTTGTTCTTATGTTTTATTTTTCTTCCTTGTAATCTTTACATGAATATTCTGTTTGCATTTGATTATATATGAACAAATTTCTATTTCCATTTATAATATTGATCTTTGGTTGTAGTATTTTCTATTAAAAGTTTATTGGTATCATTATAAGTTAAGGAAGACGACCTTCAATGTGCAATTCCTTTTCTGAAAATTAACAAAATGGTCATAAATAAGGGAGTTAGCGAGAGCAACATCTTATTGAAAGTTAATAGGAAATTCATTATCGAAGCATAGTTAGAGAGATCACATGTGGAGATAATTGCTATAGGTTGGTAGATAATCTTAAAATGTGTAATTGAAATCCACTAGTTCATTAACGAGAGTTGAGAATTAGTACTTTAATTATATGTTTTAGGCAATCTAATTCATGTCGAGAGAGTGGTTTAGAAATTTATTCCAACTTGGCTTACTAATAAGATTAAAATTTATAATTAGAATAATGGTATCAAATGCATGATTATTTAATTTCATAATATTTATTGTCTTCTTTGATTATACTTAACTAGGATAAAATTAATTTTATGCAATAGATTAGTTAGAATTAACTTGCATTTTTGAACATCGTAAACAAGATTAAAATTGAGTAGTAATAGTGGATGATTAAAATCAACATTTCCTTGTGGGATCGATATCTGAAGTACTATAACCGGTACACCGTATACTTGCGGTATTTAAGCTTTAGAAAAAGCATATCATCTATTTGTACAAGTTATGAATTTTTATACATTTAGGTTATGACAATTGTGAACATGTTCATGTTATAATGTATATTTATATGTCACTATGTACGTGCCAAGATTCATAATTATATGATCATACTACATCACATATCAGCACGCACATGCATGATGGATATAGGCCATATCATAATGTATGGTCAGACACGTGTCAATGCATGTGACAGTGAATATTTACATATACAGCTAATATGCATATGGTAAATGCTATGGAGAACACCTATGTGCACATTTCATGTTGCACATTAATACACATATGCCATGAATAGCATTACTATGTACATGTAAGGTAGGCATACGAGTGTGATGCATGTTAATACATACGTGTTGTCATATGCATTAATACATACATGCGCACTGGATACATGTTCATGCCAGGGTAATGTTAATCTATTATTATTTACACTTTTTGCATGGTAACGATGCATATAGGATGATGTATGAGAGCGAATATGTTAGATAGGCATGTGATGTATGGGTCAATCAATGCATTATGAAGACAATACATAAGCATAATACGAATGATGTGAGTCAATGCATGATGATGCATCTGAATGATATATATATTATGCATGACACGTGAGCATATCAAGCATACAGATGATGTATCGAATAGATAAGCATATAGTGTATACATATGATAATGTGTGATACATAAAATGCACATGATATATGGACATGCTAGATACACATGTGTATGGCATAAGCGATGCATGACATATGAATATGTTACATACATGATACATGGTAAATATGTTATAAATAGATGAATGAGAGTGATGCACATGAATGGCACGTATATGATGTGTGATTCAAATATTACCATAAAACACAAAGATGTGTAATATACAAGAGATGCATGAGCATGACATTCATATGATGCATGAAAGAACTCTATACGCGAAGCAAGACATGCAAGCTAATGTAGAATGTGCATTTTATGGCACACCAAATGAAACATGCACATTTTCACAGTAAAGAGAACATACACATAGAATGCACATGTTTCACATTGTCATATTATTATTTTTTGCTTGCACACGAAATGAGACGCATGCACATGCAATTGTTATGGCACAAAATTATGTACACAATATTTACATGTTTTAATTTTTATGCAAGCAGAAATCATACATACAAGATGAGATGCACATTCATCAAAAGTTGATGCACACAAAAAAATGCATATATATTTTTCACTTATTATTGCCATTTTTTTGTTATTTTACTAGAAATGAATGTATGTATATACAGCATAGACAAACACATAAGAAAGAAAGAAATAAAAAACCTTCCAACCTTATTACTCCCACACAGGAGGTCGCGCCATCTCTTTCCAAGATGGGATTAGCTCATGGGTTAATGGGGAACCCAATGAATGTGTATGATGCATGGCAAAAAACCAGTAGCATGGTCTCTTTTTATTTAAAGTGCATGCGAATAGATTTTTGTGATTGTGTATTTAAACAATCCAAATAAACTGAAATACACCCGCTGGGGCATGAAAGCCTTTGATGAGTAGACATCTAAGTTTACTAGGATTTATTCACTACATAAAATCCCACATCACAAGCAAGGTATTATGGTGTATGCCCCCTAGTGAAAGTTTCTATACCATTATATGGGCTTTAGTTTGGTGATATAGCTTTAGGGCTACCCAAGCGTGGTCCCTACTAGTAAGTTTAGCTCATCACGAGCATGATAACTGATGGAGTCACCATTCAATATATTAGAAGGCACAAAGCTTAGGTGAGTGGCCCTCCCTAACACTTTCCTACATTGAGTGAACATAGGATCGTGATTTAGAAATGCATCGAGGCTAAATGACCGACCCGTAACTTAATTTTAAAGCCTTAGCATGACTGTAATGTAATTTTTTGAAAAGAGATAAGACATTTTAATCTCTAAACTCATTTATATTAAATCAACCAAAGGTACTTTCAGAGAAAAATCTCATAGTCCCTAGTGAAGTTGCCACTATGATGTGTGTCGAACCCTATTGGGCATCCAGTTTGCTCTTAAAAACTTACTTTTAGGGCTCAAGATCGGATCACGATTCATTTAACTCGTGAAGGTCAGTCCCTTCATAATAGATAGGGATTTAACCCAATACATGATGCCTTGGGCCTCAAAAAGGTATGAAATCGTATCTCAGGGTATCCCCATTCATTTGCTAGTGATCAACCTATGAGGGCATCTGCTGGGCACCATAAGGTAGGCATCAAGAAGTTGCCACCGAATAAAACATTGGTAAATGAGTTTTAACTTTGTGAAGTCGAAACTAGAGATAGTTCAGACTTCACTCCTATTTATACCTTTGGTTAATGTTATATAAATGAGTTTTAATGATTAATTTATTTTATCTCTTTTCTCACATGTAATGTTATGCTAGAAAAATAAAGTTCATTCAAGCACGATGAAAAGTTGTAAAGCATGGCATTTGAAAGCATTAAAGAATAAAAGAATAAATGTAAAGATAAACTCATACATAAATCAGGAAATTAATTGAGTTTGATTGAATAAGGACGTTGGTCCTCACATGCATATTTGCAAAAAGGCAGAATTTTTATTGTATTTTAGACAAAAAGAGGGCATTGAGCCCATGCAGCAAAAAAAATAATCATTTTAATTGATTAATTTAAAGTAGAAATTATTTTGTGTGCTTTTAATATATCGTTCGAAAATACATTTATATACGACAAACTAAAAATTAAAGAATAATAATATAAGTAAAACATACATAGATTGGTCTATTAATTGATTTAGGGAAATTAGTTTTGTAAAGACTACTCTATACCCTTCTTGGACATTCCTTTTACACATACCATCCTGTATGCAATCACTCATAATGTAGATCGCTTGCATATTTATTACATTAATTAGCATACTGTTAAATTACTTTATCAAACTGGATAAGATCATGTAAAAAGGACTACTTGTTATATTATGCTTTACAACTATTTTACTTTCTACAAACCACTCTACTTAGTACAAAATGAAAATTTACAAAGGCAAAAGTAAAGTTAACATCTTTATACTTCGACTCTTCCTAGTGTTGGCCTTGTCGCTATAGATCATACCTCTGACAGAGAATCTGAACTTGGGTACCTGCATGGATAAAACCCGTGCTAAGCTAAACAGCTTAGTGGGGAACAAATACAATGTGAACAACCACTCATAATGGTCATTTTCAAGCATACAAACATGCAATAACACAAATATCTATTTATTCTCATTGGAGAACTTCATGATCAATAACAAGGGAAAAATATGTTTCTATATTACTTATAATACAAGTATAAGCATGTGCAACACATCATTATTTAATAATTTCTTTCACATTTCATTTATTTTCCATAAGGGCCTACCTAAATGCTGTAGGTGTGGATAACGGGTGCTGTAAATACCCATAGATATTGGTTGTATGAATACTCGGAGGTATTAAACATATGGACCCAAACAAGGTCAAGACTTTGGTCCCAATAAGGACATATTATGGACCCAAACGGGGTCAAGACTATGACAATTATAATTATAACCCTATAAGCATGTCTATCTATCCACCACCATTTTTTATGTGCAAGCATTGGACATTTCATATATCATTCCATTTATGGTATCCAATCCATCACATTTGCATCATATTGCATAGTTATATATATGTGCATGTTCGTCATTAATCATGGTAGTGTAACTTTACTATCAATATATAATTCAATAATGTAAACACTTATATATATATATATATGTATGCATTATCTAATGGGAATATTATAGATCATGCATACTCATATGCATACTTTGGTACAAATTCATGTATATATATGCATTTATAGCCCCCATATGATTATATTTTAAGGTATAATATGTTCTATTATATGCACAAAACATGGGGGCAGTCTAATGTGATAGAAAAGGGAAAAAAAAGCAAAAATAAGGGGCAAAAACCTGCTATCGCGAGCGTGATAGTGGGCCATTGGCCAATTGAAGTTTCCCTTGTTCATAAAATTCTGCCAACTGGTTCAAAAACTTAACTTGTACCACGATTTAGACATATGAAATGACTTTTTCTGGCAAAGTATTCTCCTCCAAAGTTGTTCCTCTGCATTTCTAGTTTCTAAAACATTATAAATCATTCCATTTAGATATTCACAAAATAAGGTAGATTGCTCCCAATGATAACGCAACAGACACAATCAGAGTTCAAACTCAATTTTGACTATTATAGGGGAAGAAACAGAGATTGATCTATTCTTATGAAATTTAGGTTTATGAGTCTAGTTTTTATTCCAACCAGAATTATTCAATTTGAAAATCTCAAACTCCATATGTGGGCAAAATAGTCTGGATAGGTTAAATGAACCTAAAGATAGGTTTTTGCCAAAAAGAGGCCATATCCCTTATTTCGATTCTCATGCCAATTTAACCCTTATATTTAGGTATCCTTTCAATAAAAATTTCAATTTAACATTTCTAATCACGATAATAAGGCAACACCACAAAATTGCAAGAATCTCCCATACCTCTTTAATGATTATTTCTCCTTCAAGCTCCTCCTCCTCCCTTTTCTTTACCCTTGCTGGATTGCCCTTCCTAAAATGATAATCTCTAAATTCTCTCTCCTTAAGCAAAAATCAAGTTAAGCTTTTTAAGGATTTTTGAAAGGTTATTTAAGAGAAAATTGTTGCCTTTGACTTCCTTAAAGTGGTCAGCCCCCCTTCTCCCTTAATCCTTTGATTTTTTTTTTCTACTTTTCTCAACATTCTAGGGAGAATAGGTGCCTTGCTTCCATTGGCTCCCATTCTAAATTTTCCAAAGTTGCCTTTAACTTCTTAAATTTATGTTTTTACCCCTAAACTTTCTCTTTTCCTTTTCAATTAGGTCCCTTGATTAACATCTTTCCCATATTTAATCACATGCATGGCTTAAATTATCCCTCCTCTTTTAAAGTAATTACCATTATACCCCAACTTGTAGTTCACTAATGATACACACACATAGTGATCTTATTATCATTCAAGAACACATGCATATTCTCTTAAGCCCTAAATAGGGGCTTTACAGGTTCTATCCATGCATATTTATGAAATTCTTTTATGTAATTTTTGAAATAAAATAGGACATTGGTCTATTTTAAGAAAAAAATATAATTAATTAGAAAAAAAATATTTAATATGAATTTTCCTAATTATCCCATAAAAATCAATATTTACTATGTTATTACAGGCAATTAAATGGAAAGCATTAAATAATTATACAGACCCAAATAATAACATAAGGAATAAAGAAATAAAGTAAATCCTAGTTTATGCTCCTTCGCATGGTCCATCCCGACTTAAAATGGTGATGTGCATATTAAAATATGGCATGAAAAATAATTAGTTAATATTGTATTAAATTAAGTAGTGGATAATAAAATACAATAATTAAATAAATATATAATAATATAAATTAATAAATTAAATGAATAATAATAATAATAATAATAATAATAATAATAATAATAATAATAATAATAATAATAATAATAATAATATAAAATGATGATAGCAATAATGATAACAATAATATTAATGCTAATATTAATAATAACAATTATAAATATTGGTATTAAAAATAAGAATAATATTAATAATAAAAATATGATTGGATTAAATAAATTAAATATTGCACAAATATGTCAATATGCTATTTGACAATTAAATTGCAAACATTACTTAGTTGGACTAATTAAATAAGCTTAAATAAACTAATATCACTAAAATAAACAATAATTAAAACATATTATAACTTAGAGAAAAAAGATAGTCAACTTATCACAAATATTAATTAATTAAGTTAATTAACAAATGCAAGTATAAAATATAACATTAATAAAATATATTAGAAATTAGATAAAAAAATTAACAAATTAACAAATATGTTAGAACAATTAATACATGAATAAACTAATACAATAAACTAATTTACAAGCAAAGAATTAGAAAATTAATATAACAAAACTATTGATTAATAAATAAGCTAATGTAAAGAAATTTAAAAGAATATTAACAAAATTAACAATAGAAAAAATATTACATTAATAAAATAAACAAACTTATAAAAGCATATTAATAAATTAAAGCAAAACAACAAATAAATGAGATATTAATGAGTTAAAATTATAAACTAGTATATCAGAAAGTAAAACGAAAGAAAAACGTGATACAGACTTTGGAATGAAAGTGAAATAAAAGAAATGAAAACAAAAGAATTCAATTTAGATAAATTTGGGCCAAGGAACAGTGCCATTAAAGCACTAATAAAAATGAGACAAAAAATGAGACGCGCTTGGACATTTATTCCAGTGCTGATCTGCCTACTGAAGGAAGAAATCACAATCGTGCTCTTTACATCAAGACTCAAGTAAATGGTAAACACACAATGTATGTGATGGTAAACGATATGCCCTCAATAAATGTGTGCCCTCTGGTTGCAGTCCCCGCTTTTGGGCTGAACGAGAGCATGTTAACCAAGTTGAATTTGACAATTTCTACCTGTGATAATTCAAACAGGAAAATTGTTGGGACCCTCAAAGGTGTAATGGAAATGGGGCCGATTGAAGCTGTAGCTGAGTTTGTTTGTGGTGTTACCTATTCCTACTAATTTTTTTGTGCTCCTTGAAAGGCCATGGTTCCATAAGTTACGAGGAGTGCCCTATATATTGTATCAAATGATCAAGATATCTCATGATGGTTAGATAGTTACCATCAAAGCTGTGAGAGAGAATCAAGTATCTATATTGAAAATAGCTAAATAGCCCTTTAGTGGGTTCCATATGTCTATGATCAGTGATCAAGTAATCAAGATGCTAAAAAAGATGCATTTCCTATCTGAAGTTAGCTTGGAAAAGAATTCTTAGGGGGTGTAAACCGTAATTACTACCAAGAGATAGACCGATAGTAAGGGATTAGGTTATATTGGTCCTGGTCAAAAGAGCAGGGGTAAAGAAGTAGTAAGGAGATTCCTCACATTTCCAATAACTTTGTGCTGGCTTCAAGGGTATGCCTTTAGTGTGGAGAAAATGAGCCTCAATTGATGGGAGACAAGATAGTGCTTGGGTTTGAGCTATTCAATGATGTCTTTAATTGGAAATAGGGGATTATCAAGCTAGTTGAAGGATTATGGGATAAAAAGGTTCTTCTACATCATTCAGTATAGGACAAAAAAATTTCTGAAGAAATCATGACCGAGAAATTGCTTGCTATTTAAAGGAAAGGCAAAGAAAATATTGAGGTTGAAGATCCGCACAAGCCAAACCTAGAAGCATAAGAGGCATCTGACAAAACTGAAAACAATACTTTCATTTATATTATTTATGTTTCAAAACTTTTTGATGAGAACAATGATTTTTCTTTTGATTATATTAATAAAATAAATAATTTTGCTTACTTGTTTGATGTTTCCTCTAATTTTAATATACACAATTATAATTATGAATCAATCATATTTGACATTAACTTAACAAGCACCGCTACAAATAATTATACTTTTTACGACGCAAGAAATTTTCATGAAAAGTTCCATTTTCGTTGCTGAAAAGATAAGGTGACGAATTTTCATCGCCACATAGAACGTCACAATATCCCCATAACATAACGATTTGTTATTTGTCATTGTAAGCATAACTTTTTATGATGAAAATGATTATCATCACCTTTAGTTCTTACTTTTCATGACAAAAAGTATATCATAAATAAAATTATATTTCACTACATGACATTGTTTATTGTCACAAAAGATTGACATTTTTTATAACAAATTTAAAATTCATCACTGAAATAAATACTTTTAGTGACAAAAATCTATTTATAATCAAAACCGCTAAATATTGACTACATAATTGTTGTTAAAAATAAATGTATTTTTTTTCACAAAATAATTTATATCGTCACTAAATCTAATACTTTAAATGACGATAAATGATTTCTTTATTAAATTAATATATATTAGTTACACATATATCAAATGCTTGCAACAATAAAATAAGAAAACATAGGAACCAATAAATTGTAACTAAATTCAAATATTTTCAACTATTTTCATATCATTGAACATAGTAAAAATAAATGCACAAATACATATAACTTACATTAGAGATTCTATCGATATTCATATTGTTTGCTTTTAAAACAGCAAATAGCTTATCAATAGTGGAATTGCTTTTGTCTCACAATCAATCACTGAGACTTACGCATGTTGACTTCTGACTAAAACTCACTCAATTTTTCTTGAGTATCAAAAAGTTCATTTTGAAGCTTTTGTTACTTATTTTGTTATATACTTTTAAATGCAGCAACTTAATAATAAAAGAAAACTTTGAAAATTTTTTACACCCAAGATATAACTTTGTATTAGCATCCCTCATGAGAGATTTAAGATAATTAGGTAAGATACTTGTATAAGTGTCATGTTCTTCATTTTTTTCATTGGTTTTATCCATTTGGTAATATTCTTCACCCAATTCATGTAGTAAGTCATAAATTCCATCGTCGTCTTCATCTAAATTCTCATTAGACATATTACACTCTTCTTGATAATCACCCTGCTCAACTTGTGTTCCTGAATTCACGGGATTAGATGTTTCTTCGTGATAAAGGCATATCTGATAACATTTATCTATCCCCTAGATCAATAAATGATCATCAATTGTTTTTCGACTTCTAATGTACAAGTTTATATGATTTATAAATAGACATCGGATGTCACAATCTTTTCCCATATGATTGTCTACACATTTCATAAAAGATTATACTCCTATGTATTCCTTAGACCATTTCATGGTATACATCTAACTCTTATGGATTTTTTAATATAACCTAAATGAAAATAATCATTTTAAGTAATGGAAAAAGAAATTAATCTATTTGAAGTTAAATTGAGCCACATATACCAAACATAACATAAAATAGCATACAAAGGAATTTTATATGAATTTATAAGATCAAAGAAAAGGAAAAAACATAAAAATAATGGTCGAATTTAATGTGAAAGATGATAGTAGTGTAGACCTTTAAAAATATAGTTAAATCTTGTGCATCCTAAAAAAAAGAAATAAAAAAATAGTAATGTTAGCATTTAAAAATAAATATATAAATATCATTAACATGGTAGTACATGAAATTTTCTAGTTTGCAAATTATAGAAATTGCATGAAAAAAGAAAGAAATAGAAAAAGGGAACATGGCAATGGATGCAATGTATCTGATAAAAGTAAGCATAAAGTGGTTGATTGGCATTAAGTGATGGAAAGGACAAATGGTTGGTTTGATACATATGAAATTGTATCACAAATAAAAAATTGAAATATATATATATATATATATAAAACTAGGACTGGAGAAGATTTTGATTCCTTGTATGTCCAGTAAACAATAATATAAAAGAATAAACAAGAAGATTTCGGTTCCTTATATGTCCAGTAAACAACAAAAATAAAGATTCCATACAAATAAAATAGAATCTCCAAACGTGATTTCAAGATATCTATTTACAATCTTCACATAAAATAAATGTTTTATAGTATCTTAGCTCTTCAACAAGATCTACTGCCAATAAGGAACTAAAAAGACAGCAACATTATAACTTGACGATATCTAGTCTGCTGATCTAAAAAGAAAGATTTGAACCAAAATAGCCCCTTTTTACTACAAAACCAAGGGAGGTCAGTCCTAATTACTCCTACCTACTAACTCTTTTTTTTTTTTACAGCAATTTATTATGAAAGTTTTAATTTCACAAGTCATTGTCAAACTACCTCTATAATTATCATGCCCAATAGCATTCAAAATTTTAATTTTAGTTAACCTTGTTATAAAATTAAAAGGGTATTACTTGCATATGGGGTGCATGGATATGTGTAAGTATGCACCATTAAACTAAAGTTTAATATTTTATTTTGATCAAACAATTAATAAGCAGTGTGCACATAATACCTAAGTGCACAAAATTAAATTAATTATACTAGAAACTAAAAATCTTTATGGAGAATTCATGCCTCTAATAAGGCAACTAGGGACTAAAGCTTAAGAATTTTAAATTAAGTATTACAAATACCATTAATTATGAAGCTATATTACTCATTAATTATGACAAATACTAAAATCTAAAATAGAAATAAACTCAGATTTATAGCAGCAATCAAATTTCCCTCACATTGCACTATATAATAATAAGACTAATAGGAAAAACAATTGAAGTCACTAGGTCCAACAATTTCATCAAATTTCTTATCATGTTACCACCATCAACATCGTCTATAATTTTTTACTAACAAATGGCAAGATCTTCATTCAAATTATGCATGCCAATTAAGAAAAAGAAAAGGAAAATCATATACAACTGATTTTAATATCCCAAGAATCAGGAAAATTGATGTGCTTTAAATAAGTTTATGGAGACTCCATTTATCTGAACACCCTTTATGATATGATTATGAATCACCAAACTGACAGATTTTCTGCAGTCCAGCAAGCCAGAGAAAAAAAAAAAAAAAAGGTTGTTCACTATTTAACCAAATAGCAGTCCAGCAAGTTAGTTTATATATTTATATTAGTACTAATTTATTTAACCAAACAACTGTCCAACAATTAGTTTATAATTCCTGAATACTAATTTATTTGCTTTCAAAAAAAACTAAACATTTTATTTTTTTAATTCATTAGTTCTAATTTTTGTCAATAGCTTAAACTTTATTCATATTATGAAGTTTTTAATTAATTATATTTAGAAACTTAACTAATTTTTATCTTTTCTAAAAATTATATTTTCAGATTTAAGAGCCAATTAGTTAGAAAAATAATCAATTGCAGATAATTTCCATTATTTCATAATGTGTAAATTTATAGACATATGAATTGGGTGTTATGGTGCTAACAGAGTCCACCAATGTGCAACATCCAATCAAGGATAAAATATATATAACACCATAAACCATACAAACACTTAACAGGCAGTATGAATCGTGAAAAAAAAAAAAAAAAAAAATGGAAGGAAAAATCCACGTTCATTCAAATCTGCTCTGTATAATGACTGGATAGCATTTTAGAAGTGAAAATATTCACCTGTTACAGGTAGTAAAAGACTGAATTGTAATCTTGAGACCTGAAAACATAACACAATGCAACAGATTGGTTAGGTATGAATGATGAGTTTTAACTGTCTACTTACGAATTGAACAAAATAAAATACAACAGTAACAAAATTCAATAAGAGAATCAAAGCAGTATGGTGAAGGTACAAGCCTAACCTGCCTTTCTATTGCCTCTTTCACTTTTATATTGCATGGCTTCAGCTACAACTTCATTGCAGATCAGGCTAAACAAGATTCACTTGTCCATTGTTTGGCAAAAATGGAGGGTCAATCAAATAGTTGGAGAAAGGAAAATATTAAGATTAAAAAAGAGAGTAAATCATTATTGGATGGCATTGATGGCTTCTAAGGATGAAAAACAAGAAACAAAAATTAAACTCCAAACCAAATTACCCACAAACTTCACTTTAATGCAACATCCATATGAGAAAGTCTAGAACAAATTAACAAAAGTCTACCGCAGTTTCTCTTTTTTGCTGCTACTCTCTAGAGCATTACATTGCTAAGCATCTAAAATTAAACTCGAAATGGAAGAAAAAGAAGAGTAGGCAAACAAAAATTCTCTATTAGAATATAAGTTTTGGAGTCATTAATATCAATTAAACGTTTTATATATAATATAAAAAAAAAAACAAATTGTCAATGAACTTGTGATAAATTGCTTTCTTATCAATAGCCTAGTCTTTTAAAGCTAAGAAACAAATGTGGAATTTAATTGAATACGGAAATTCATTTTTAATGCCTTGCTAATAAAGTGTGAGATTACATAATTATGACAACTTTCCCTAATACTCATTCTTTCTTCAATATTATTAAAATTTGCAATTAGCCAATTTTAGTGGCAAAGAAAACAAAATTCATAACTTATGCAACAAAGAAAGTGGAAAAGAACCTGGAAATTAAAGAACAAATTGCAGCTTAAACGATACCCAATTCATGATATCCATACATGTTTTCTATACTTAAATTTACCATCTACATATACCGCTGAAAAAAAAAAACATGTTGTAAAGAGGTATATGCATACTTAAAATTATCTCTAGCTAATATGAAAACCATATAACAAACTAGTAAGATAAGATACATCTAGCCAGCATGTCATACCTTGGCTTTCACTTGTTCTTGTATCTCCTCTACATGTGGCCTCACAAGCTATAGAACACACACCTGGAAAATAATTATTTTTAGCTAATATAAAAGATCAAAGAAAAAAATAACAATTCTTACGGAGAGATGAAAATGGTATGGCTGAAAAAACCAAAAACACATAATATCGGGTGCACAAGCTACAACAAGTATTGCAAGCATTAGAATCCTGGCACATTCTACTTAATGCATAGTCTATTAGACATCATTATTGCTAAAGAAGCAATATAATACTTAACAGGAAGCCAAAACAATAAAACATAAACCACCCAATTCTAGATTATGCATCAAATGATGAAATTTCAAGCAATGAAAGATGAGGACAAACAAGAAGAAAGATGAGTCCTAAGATAATGCGAGAATTTTGATTTGTTGAGGAGCTATGATAGCTACAAAAGTAACATCGATGCACAACTTCTAGAGTTTCACTCACTCAATATAAAAGTTTGATGAAATTTGAAACTCCTACAATAAAATGCCAAAACAATGATTTAACCCTCACAATTCTAATTACCCTTACAATGATATAACTGCCAATCTTACTAAAAATATATCCTAAAAATAATGCATCGCTCCATTTTCTCAAACAAACAATTGTTAGCCAACTAAAATCTATAATTCTCACAAAAAACCAGTAAACATAGAGTTAAAACAACCCAAAATAGCCAACCCAGAAAAAAAAAATAACAGAAACAAGAGGTAAGAAATCGATAATTTAATCAGTGATTCAATCAACAAAATGAAAAAAGAAAATTAAGCTCATATTTCAATCACAGGTATAAGAATTAACAAAAAAATAAAAATAATAATCAAAGTAGAAATCGTAATGTACCTTCTTTCAAAGAACACAGTTACACTCTCGATGGTCTCTTTTAGAAACCAAATTAATCTTGCACAAATACAAGAATTGAAACGTCAGAATTTGATAATTTAAAAATAAATAAAAAAAATTGAAAATTGAAAAGAAAAATCATGAGATTCAATAGATGCAAATAACAGAGGAGAAGAAAACTTACTCTTTTAACCTAGAAAAGCAAATTTGGAACTTGAAGTCGCTTAATCAAAAACCTAATTTCTTTACGCTTATAGAATTGTGGTGAGAAAAAAGGGTAGATCATAAGGGATTGAGATATTAGGTAAGAAATGGAAACTGAAAATTTGCGCCCAAACAAACCTATTCCTACCAATTTTTTTCATGATGTTTGGATTTTAACTCTTCAAAAACCTATATATATATATATATATTCCCAATCAAGATTAAAAAATGTTCCATTGTAGTAAAGTCTCAATTAAACATTAGTGATAATAAAAGTTAATAAAAGAATGATCATATGCACTTTGGACAATTTAAGTTTAATGAATTTAATTTTAAGACATCAAAATTAAAGCAGTCAAATTAGACAAATATAAATTGAATACTTAATGTAAAAAAATAAAAGTCATAAGATTTAATTTAGATGACTAGTCTAATTTTTTTAATTTAAAAATTTCAATAAATTTACTCAATTTATATAAAAAGAACATATAATCTTACAAAATGTACCATCTAAATTAATTACATGTCTTATGTAACTCTACCGAACCATTTTTGAATAATACTATTTTCTATTATGTCTTAATTTTTACGATCACAATACTTTTTTTTAAATTCAATTATAATACAATGGTGATAACTTATATTTTGTTGAGAAAAAAATTAAAAACTAATAAAAATAAGGGAATGGTGGTGGGGTGTGGTCTTAATGCTGTAACCAACTATATTTTGTAAGATGTAATTTAGTTGTCACATATTTTATTATAGTCCATGGCAACAAAATATTATTATTATCACATCTAATTATATTGATGACAAACTTATACATTGTCACAATGTATTCATTTTTTGTGACATATTTTTTTATCCTAAATAAAATTATTTTTTATGATGTAATTTATTTATCGTAAATTAATATTATAGCCAATTATGATGAAATATTATTATTATCACAAATTGATTGTATTGGTGACGAAATTGTATTTTATCATAATATATTCATTTTTTGTGACATATTTATTTGTCATAACAAAAAATATTATGACAAAATAATTTTATCGTCACTAATTCATTAAATTATGATAAAAATAATTTATATCACAAAAAATAAGTATCTTATGGCAAATTTATTTGTCGCAAATAGTTATTTTTTATAATTAAATTTTTTCCCTCCAAAAGAAAACGGTTGGGAATTTTTCCTCCATATCAAAGGTGATGAAATTGTACCTCGTCACAATATAATTATTTTGTGACAAATTTATTTGTCATAAATAAAATTAGTTTTGAAACTCAAATTTTTTGCAAAAAGATAAATTATAATTTTTTTAATCTCAATATCTTATTTGTGACGAAATAATTTTATCGTCAGTAATTTATTTATTTATGAAGAAAATAATTCATCACAAAAAATAAATATTTTGTAACAAATTTATATGTTGCAATAAGCTATTAGTTTGTCATTAAAATTTTTCCCTCTAAAAAAAGGTAGAAAATTTTTATTCCTAAACAAACCATGATGAAATATATTTTTGATCATCAAATTAATCTATTAGTGATGAAATTTAAAATATAAATTGACGTAAGAACATTTTTTCATAGTAATAAATATTATGGTGACATTTTAAAAAATTCATCACTATAAGTAATAATTAATGACGAAATTTTATGCGTCACTGAAAAATTTATCACAAAAAATAAAATTTTTTGTAGTGCATATGTTCATTTAATCTCCGAACAAAAGAAAATCCCAAAGAAATCTTACTAGTATCAGAAATAACTCCTGAAGAAAGAAAATTTTGAGAAAATATTGAAAATTTATGAAAAAACCTTTGCCTGGACCTATGAGGACATGTCGGGAATTGATCGAGAAATAGCTATACATGCCATCCTAACCTATCTAAGGTACAAGCCAGACAAATAGAACTTAGCAAACTTAGGTCAGAATGGGCTAAGAAGGTCAAAGATAAAGTTAGGAAATAAATAAAAGCCAAGTTCCTAGTAGAGATCCAATACCCAACATGGTTGGCAAATGTAGTCCATGTAGCAAAGAAAGATGAAAGGCTTAGAGTCTGTATGGACCATAGACATTTGAACAAAGCTTGTCGTAAGAATAACTTTCCCTTGCCTCATATAGATGTCTTGGTAGATAGTGCAACCGCCTTATGTCGTGTACGGCTTAATAGATGGGTATGCTTGGTACAATCAGATTCTAAATAAGATTGTGGACGAGATCAAAATGCCCTTTATAATTAAATAGGGTATACACGCCTATCGAGCCATGCCTTTTGGGCTTAAAAATGCAAACACCACTTGCTGGAGGATGGTAACTAGGACATTAGATGACCTGATCCATAAAGAGGTGGAGGTGTATATGAATAATATGATGATCAAGTTGGCAACCCGAGAATGTCACTTTGAGGCATTGTAAAAGTTCTTCTAAAAGATTTACAAGTACAATTTTTGCCTCAATCCTAAGAAGTACATATTCAGAGTTACTTTAGGTAAGCTTTTGGGGCATATAGTGAGCCAGAAGGGGATAGAGATAGATCCTGACAAGGTAAGGGCTATCAAGGAGATGCCAGTACCACAAAAAAAGAAGGAAGCTAGAGGATTTCTAGGCAAGCTTCAATATGTAAGTCGATTTATAGCCAAGTTGACTTAAATTTGTGAACCGATCTCCAAGCTATTAAGAAAAGATCAGCCAGTGGTTTGGAATGATGATTGTTAGAAGGAATACAACACCATTAGAGAATACCTTTTGCATCTATCGGTGCTAAGACCACCATAAGAAAGTAAGCCTTTGATCTTGTACCTGTTGGAATTTATTGATTACATGCATCTCATACATAAGCGAAATTTAAAATTTTTAACCAATGTTACTGATCTTGCCATGAATGTACAATATTCATATTGATGAGAATAAGAAAAATCACCTTTGATTTTTGTTGAACAGTTGATTTTACTTCGCACCGGGTTGTCGTAAATCATAGTGTCCAAAATTGAATACCTCCAATGAGTAATCCACACTAGAGATTGATAGAATGAACCAACAAATTGGTAGAGGACAAGTGCTGGCCGAAAAACCCTACAGCTAGCAAGGGTTTGGGCGGCTAGGGTAGAGAGAATAATAGAAGAAGTCTTTCTTAAGTGTTATATCACTTAACTTTAATTCCTCATTAGTTGGCTTTTTATAGTTAAGTTAAAAATCCAACTTCATAATGAGATTGTACTCTTTAAAATTGCTGGAGAATTATTAATTGGGTTTCTGGAATTCTTTATAATTATTTGGGCTCAATTAAATCCAATTTAAACCTTTTCATAAAAGACTATGCATAAAACCCACAAACTAGGCCATTTGTGCAACTAATTGGATTTAATTACCCAAATGGATTCCAAATCCAACAAAATTAAATATGTAGGTCTACAACACTTATGTAACATATATAATTTAACTTGGTCCAAGAAAAAGGCCATTAAGGCCTTCTGTCTGGGAGTTGGCGTGTGGCCCTCTACAAAAGGGCTTCTGCACCAACTTCATTCCTCTGGCCCCTTTATAATTCCTCCAATGGACCTATTAATTATTATATCAATCCTATAACACTTATAGTTGTCCTATAACATTTATATTCCATTAATAATTAATCATAAAATATATTATTTCAATTAGGTCCAATTATACAGAACATTTCTCAAAAGTTTCGCGAACAATTTTACTTGATCATAATTAATTAAACTCTTTAATTCATTATTATCTTATTCACTTCTCTACCCTCATAATAATATCAAATATTGTTATCCTTGTCATTTTACCATTTTATCCTTTTCTTTATATGTGTGTGACCTATTGGGTTCCTGTCCATGTTGGCAGTATAATATGTAATTGTGAATTCTATTCAAAACTCACATGATTTAAACTCCTTTAAATCATTTTATCAATCCCTATTGATATTATTGATACATCATTATACAAGTCATGATTGGCCTCTAGCTATGCATCATGACTACCCAAATGTCAGGAAAGTCAAGTGGTTTGACTATACCCTTCCATAGAAACAGTTACCGTGCAATTATTCCTTTCACCACTCTTATCTCAATTAGATTATGAGTATGGATTTCTATCAACTCATATAAATCTAATTATGTATGTTCTATTAATTTAACTATTGTTCCCAAAATGCCCTTCATGGATCTCTATCCATCTTGGCATAATACTCTGGCCAGAGATTCTCTAAACAAGGCAATTATAAAATCATGCGAGATAACTTCCCTTATTAAATCAGGGATGGTGAATCCTTTGTCATTCACTCAACTATCTTCAAGTAGGTCATGATATACCCAATCTCTTAACTATGTTCACTCCCAGTTGGAAGTAATCAGTTATGGAGTCAAAGTATACCACTTGCTACTTAAGATAACTTGGTGATCTCAAGTGTAAGGATACTTACACAACCGCTATGAAGAGATTCCTCTCTGACATAGATTTAATATCCATGTGAGGATTCTCTATGCAGGTCTCCAATGAACTTGTTCTTCTAACAAGCATCCACATGTTAGCTTTGATTATCTTTCATAATCACAGTTATGAGAACCACTGCTTGAACCTTTTAAGAAGCATAACATGTGCTAGTCTGTTTGAATTAACAATATCCTTATCTTTTTAATTCTATGACTAGGGATATTTAGATATTAACACATTTGCATGCAATAGACATCTCATATCATGAACAATTTCATGATTGCCTTTGCACTGTGTTTATAATATCTAGGACTTCATTTATTAATTTAAGATTTACAAACTCATGTATTTAAACATACCATTAATAAATGAATGATGCCTTTTATTAAGAATATAAATTCATACATATGAAAAACATCCCTATTACATGGGCTCTAGGGCATACTTTCTAACAGTATCTTGCTATAGAAGATAGTTCAATAGAGGCTATGAAGGCTCTAGAAGATGACTTTGGAATCAAGTATGTCGTTTACTATCTCAGCAAGAAGTTTCTTCCATATGAGGCTAAATACAGAGAAGTTAAAAAGATTTTTCTAGCAGCCATCTGGGCTTCGAAGAAACTGAGGCATTACTTCCATTTCTATAGAGTGCAAGTTGTAGCTAAACGTAATCCTCTTAGGTATTTTCAAGAAGCACCCTCTTAGGTATCTTTTTGCTCAGTTGCTAAAATTCATTGGTAGTTTTGGTTTTGAAAAATGATGAACTTGTTTTGGCCTAGCACATACACACAAGAAATTATTCAGTATAGATTAGTCTGAGTCTTTTTTGTTGAATTTTTTTTGTTTGAGTGTCTGTTACTAGGTGTTGTTTTGGCTTATCTAAATTCTCTTATTCTGAGTCAGAGGTTGAATTTTAGAGATTATGGATGATTCGTTTGCTTGAGGACAAGCAAAGTCAAAGTGTGGGGTAGTTTATAACTCCAATTTAGTGTCTAGTTTTTAGTTAATTTTAGTGTAGTTTTAATTATCTTTTTCAGTGTCTTTTGCTTTGTTTTGCTTGAAGTCAATAATTTCTATCCAAATTCAATAAATCTTATCTTTCATGTGCTTTAGAGGACATTTGATGGGTTTATGTGCTTAAATGCAAATTTTGTAGGTATCTTACAATCAACAGCTTTTTAGTGCTAATTGTGACCTAGTAATTCATGTCAAAAGGCACCATTTCAATTATGTCACAGCTAGTATAGATTTGGTGCTTACTATGACTTAGTCATTTTCATTCCAGAACCGAGAAGAGAAGTCCTAATGGTCAGCAATAATTTTGTACTGACTGTGAGATATGCAAACTTCAATCCAGAATGTAAGGGAACAACATGTCACGATTAGCAAAAAAGTGGTGTTAATCGTGAGGTCTGCATTTATCAGTCTAAAAGTGAATCGAGTAGTATGTCATAGTCAGTACGAAAAGAGTGCTAACAATGACTCATCTCAATCTAGAGGCAAAATTTTAAAATGTCATGGTCAGTAGAAATTTAGTGCTAATCGTCACCCTATTGAGCCTATACAAACCAAATTTTTCTATTTGGCAGAGATTTTGAATTTTTTTAGATCCAAGGTTTCTTCATTTCTTTTGTTCTTTCATTTCTTCTACATAGTATATAGCTTTATACTTGCAAATAGGCTAGATTTACATAAAAATTCATAGATTAAACACAAATACATAGATTAGATACTTAGTTTCTTTTATTTAGAGCTCACTTTCATTAGAGATTTGTAGAAGAAGACTGAAGAAGCTTGGGTTCTAGTTGGATCTTTATCCTCACACGAATTTTTGGGTTTTTTCTATCCTTTTATTTTCTTATCTTGTAATAGATAGTTAGTAGCTAGCTAGTTGTTTGAGGGATCTTTAAATCCCCTATCCCCAATGTGAATATTGAACATTTCTAGGTTTATTTATAGATGAAGGGTTTATTTTATAGTTACTTCATTAAAATTTCATGGGTTTTTGTTATTTTGAGTAATTTTCTTGATTTGGATGGATGATTTTATCATATTACCTTTTTTGGATGCTTTACTTGAATGCTTGAATGGCATATATGTTTCTACCTCTTATATCTTATCATGATTGCTATAATTTTGAGATTGCTGCATAATGGAACTTGATGAATTGCAGATTTTATGGTTTTAGAACTAGAGTTTGGAGTAAAATGAATAGGCTTTGTGTTGTTTGGCTTTGGAATAGGAAAGCAAACCAAACCTAGGATGTTAGACCCGCGCTTAGGCTAATCATAGGACTTGCTCAGAAATGGGATATTTTGTGATTAGAATAGCTTGCTCTAGAATGGGATGCTTAGATATAGATGGTTATCCCAACTTCATCTATATAAATTAATGATTAATTTAATTCACATTTGGGTATAGGGAGGATGAGTGAACCTGAGCAATATTTTTAATACATAAATTTTCAACTAATTTCATATTTTGATTGCTTGACTTATAGTAGATTCTTGCAAATTACAATAGTTTTAATTTTCATTTTCTACACTTTAAATAGTTGATAGCAAAACACACAACAAAATTTGGGAATTCTTTAGTATACACTTGATTTTCATTGCTTGCATCTACAATTCCTTGGGTATAATATTCATGGGTCTTAAATTAAGCACCCTCTATTACTTGCCGATTCAGTACACCTGCTGAGGTCCTATCAACCAATAATGAAGTCGAGTAAGAAGCTTGTCTTCACAGAGTGAAAGCCTTGATAGCGCAAACAGAGAAAAACTGTTGAGGTGTTTGGGGATTCATTTTTAGTAGTTCACTAAGCAAAGGGTGAATGGTCCATTAGGGAGGAAATGCTAATACCTTATGTAGAATACTTAAGGAGATTGAGCGGTCAATTTAAGGAATGTACCTTCCAACATGTACTGTGAGATGAGAACCAATTAGCAGATGCCTTGGCAACCTTGATATCTATATGGGACAACCCCGAAGGGATAGTCATGAGATCGGTAATAGTCACAAATTCAACCAAGCCTTGCTTTAAAAGCGAGAACCTCATGAGTTTAGATGGATCCGATGGCAACCTTTGGAACTATGATGTCTAGAATTATTTAGAGACTTTTAACTTCCCCAAGGAGGTAATAGAAAAAAGTTCAAAGGATTATTCGGAAGTTGTCTAGTCAGTTTATCAGTATGGATGGGGTCCTGCATAAAACACAAATCAATGGCATTCAACTAAAGGTGCCTGGACAAGAGAAAAGCGAAGAAGGTTATGGAATAAATGCATGTGGTAGTATGTGGGGCCCATATGAATGGATTAGCATTGGCCAAAAAAATCATGCAACAAGGATTCTTCTAGTTAACCATGGGTGTTGACTATTCCAGATATGTAAAGATGTGCCATTAATGCCAATATTATGCTGACTTAAGTCATCTACCAGTCTTATGTAACCTGTCCTCACCTTAGCCCTTTTTAACTTGAGGAATAGACATTATTGGAAAAATTCATTCTACAGCTTCTAACAACCATAGATACATAATGGACGCTATCAACTACTTCATGAAGTGGGTAGAAGCTAAATCCTTTAAAAGGATGGGAGCACAAGAGATGGCCCAATTTATTGAGAGAAATCTAGTATGTAGGTATGAGGTGTCTCATCAAATAATATCAGATAATGGGGTTTACTTCCAAATAGAGACTATGCACATACTCCATAAGTACAAAATCCATCATCACAAGTCATCTCCATATTGTCCACAGGCAAATGGGGCAGTTGAAGTCGTAAATAAGAATTTGAAAAAAATTCTATCCAAAATCATGCAAACATATAAAGATTGGGCTAAAAAGTTACCATTCGCACTCTAGGGCTAAAAACTACTGTTAGGACTTCCACAGGGGGCACTCTTTTTTCCCTTGTGTATGGCTCAGAAGCAATGCTACCGGTAGAGATTGAATTGCAGTAACTAAGAGTTGTACTGAAATCCAAACTGCCAGAGATGAAATGGGTAAAACACAAAATGGTATAGCTGAACTTGCTAGACAAGAATCGAATGAAGGCTTACTACCACAATCAACTGTACTAGATGAGACCCGACCTACCTGACTATAAAGGAAAGTTCAGGCCAAATTGGAAGGGTCCTTTTATTCTAAGGAAATATCTTTCTAAAGGGGCAATTATCCTTATAGATAACAATGGGAATTAATTTACGGAGCCAGTTAACATTAACAGACTGAAGAGGTTCCATAGCTAAGCAAAACAAAAAAAAAAGAAAAGAGAAATAATAAGCCCACGGGTCGAAAATCAAAAAAGGTAACCTTGCTAAAATGGGGCACCCTACTAAGGTGAAAACCAAAAAAATGCAACTTAGGCTAAAATTAAGGGTTGAGAGAAAATAGCCAATCAAGAAAACCTACGAGGGCTGATTGGCGATAGGAGTTAGATGTGTTCACGATGTAGCTACCCGAGATTTAATGAAAGTTGTGTTTTGCATTAATTGTCATGACGTGATTATCATCATTACAATAGTGTGATCATGTGAGAATGCCTTAATAATCTAAGTTATGCATTACGATTAACATGAATGAAGACCTATTATTTATTTATAACAAATAATAGTAGCAACATAAAGGCAAAACAAAGCAAACCTAACATCAAGCAAACATGATAACAACACAAAGCATCAAACCATGCAAGCATGCCAAGAAAAGAAAAGAAATAAAAAGAATTTGTTCTAGCAGATGACACTACAATATATTACATGCCAAGACAAAAGGGGGAAAGGAATAGCGCAATAACCAACACCTTTTTTCAAGGGAGCTCTTCAGCTAGAACCACTCCTACTATTACCTCCTATGCCCGAGATGCCTCAATAGGAAAGCTCTGGTATCTGGTGCCTTTATAACACACGAACGACACTCCATATTGGTCTCAAAGTCACAAATGTATGCTGGTGGGATGTTTGTCCTTTAAAGTAAACATTTTTAGATGTAGTGGTACCCTATGATGAAGGCGTCAATTATATCCCTCCGTCCAAAGTTTAAGTGTGCTCGCATTATCTCTTGTCAAAGGCCAAATTGATGGGTAGAGTGGGCTGTAATGCAGAAAGTTGCTTGATGAAGACTGTAAAGGGGCATGCACCCAGAACTCCCATTACGGGTTACATACTCTACATGGATCCGGGTATATGAAACTTACCCTTCACTCTGCTATAATGCTCAACCACATAATTCCTTCTTTTATAGAGCCAATCCAACACTATCGTATCCGTGCCCCAAAAAACCTCAAGGAGTATGTGTCCACAACGCAAGGAGGCTTGGCCAACATTTTGAGTTTCTCCTGCAGCCAGATCTAATACAAAAAATGCATTAAAAAAGAAAAAAAAAAACAATAAAAAGAAAAAAAAAAAGAAAAAGAAAAAAATGACAACAAAATAGCAGTGAACATAAAAGCCACTGGAACAGTTTGGCATCTGTCTTAAGTAAAAAGTAAGCAAGGGTCATGTGAAAGTTTATAAAAAGATGCATGTCCCATAAAGAAAAGCTAGTGTGAAAACCTATAAGAGGTGTACTACCTTAAATAAATGATTATAGATACCTGGAGAAGCAAAGGGCTGCCAATAAATAGGGCAGTGGGATCAACATGCACAACATCCAAACCAATCAAATTTTCTGCCAAGATTAGTAGGAATGGAGTGAGTCCTTCACAAATACCACTCATAACATCAAACTGTCGATAGTCTCCTAAGATGCCAACCTTACTAGTGATGTATAAATAATGGGCCAAACACATGAAGAGAGGAGCACCCACGGCATAAGTTTAAATTCTATTGAAATAATACAGACTGTCAAACAGCAGATTGAGCACCTTAGGTTTATAAGGTTCAGCAAAGACCCTGACATCGGAGGGATAAATCCCTAGGGCATGAACGGCCTCATGTGGATAGTTGGGCATGCAGATTGGTACATATGGAAGGGTACCCAGGGTGAAAGTGACACTTAAAATGGCAACAAACTCTTCATAAAGGGGGTAAGTCTCCTCATTATTGAAATGAAATACATGGAAACGAGGATCCCAGTAGCATGTTAAAGCCACCAGCAGATGTTCATCTAGTTCTACCCTTTTGAAGAAATTTTAAGTTGGAATAAGGGGACAAAATGGGATTGTCCTAGGTCAAGTAATCATCTAGTAATACGGTGAGGCACTCAGAAAAGGGATTCATATTCATCAAAGTGCTATACAAAGTAATGCAATTGAAGGTACTAGTATGAGAGATGGATAGAAATGAAGGAAGCTCAAGAAGGGAACAAAGGCCAGCTAAAAATCTAGAGACCTTACTTGTAAGTCAGACTGTACAGCCTAGTAACCACTTGGTAAAAATGAATAGTAAAAAATACCTTTCATGCCATACACCTCATCCTGCATCATTTTAACCAAGACGTACACACTTCTAGCACAAAATTTTGTAGGTTTCAATTTACAATTCACAATCTAAGTTCGACTCACAATTTAAAGTTATGATATTAATATGATAGTTTAAGTAATTCAGGGGGTATGCTTTACACACGCACAAAATGACAAAGAAAAAAAATATAATAGCAAAATGTAATTTAAAAAAAAAGAAGAAAAAAAAGAATATGCATAATAAATGCTAATAATAATTTAAAGTGTATAATACTAAGCAAGATAACCATAAAAGCATGATTAACAAGGTAATTAAAGATAATGTTTTACCAAATACAAAAATAGTTTTTTAATAAATTGTAAATAAAATAATTTATGTTTGATCAAGTTAATAAATTGGGTACTATGAATTTTTAAAGTTATTTTTTGGAATAAATTGGGTACTCTGGAGGGTTTCTACGCCAACTTCACTTCTTTGGGCCTCTTTAAATTTCTCCAATGGATCTATTAATTATTATTTCAACCTTATAACACTTATAGTCCAATTAATAATTAATTATGAAATATATTATTTCAATTAGGTTCATTTTACAAAACATTTCTAAAAAGTTCTGCGAACAATTTTACTTGATCATAATTAATTAAAATTTTTAATTAATTATTCTCTTATTCAATTCTCTATTCCCATAATAATATCAAATATTAATATTCTTGTCATTTTACCATTTTATCCTTTTCTCTATATGTGTATGACCTATTGGGTTCCTGTCCATATTGGCAGTATAATATGTAAGTGTGAGTTCTATTCAAAACTCACATGATTTAAACTTCTTTAAATCATTTCATCAATCCCTATTGATATTTATGATACACAATCATACAAGTCATGAGCGGCCTCTAGCTAGGCATTATGACTACCCAAATGTCAGAAAAGTTAAGTGGTTTGACTATATCCTTCCATAGAAACAGTTACCATGCAATTACTCCTTTCACCACTCTTATCTCAATTAGATTCTGAGTATGGATTTCTATCAACTCATATAAATCTAATTATGTATGTTCTATTAATTTAATCATTGTTCCCAAAATGCCCTTCATGGATCTCTATCCATCCTGGCATATTACATTGGCTAGAGATTCTTTGAACAAGGAAATTATAGAATCATGAGAGATAACTTCCCTAAATAAATCCGGGATGGTGAATCCTCTATTGATCACTCAAGTAACTTCAAGTAGGTCATGATATACCTAACCTCCTAACTGTGTTCACCTCCTGTTGGAAGTAATCAGTTATGGAGTCAAGTATACCATTTGCTACTTAAGATAACCTTAGTTATCTCAAGTCTAAGGATACTTGCACAATCACTCTGAAGAGATTCCTCACTGACATAGATTTAATATCTATGTGAGGATTCTCTTTGTAGGTCTCCAATGAACTTGATCTTCTAACAAGTATCCATATGTTAGCTTTGATTATCTTCCATAATCACAGTTATGAGAACCACTGCTTGAACCATTCAAGAAGCGTAACATGTGCTAGTCTGTTTGAATTAACAATGTCCTATCTTGTTAATTCTATGACTAGGGATATTTAGATATTAACACATTTGCATGCAATAGACATCTCATATCATGAACAATTTCATGATTGCCTTTGCATTGTGTTTATAATATCAAAGACTTCATTTATGAATTTAAGATTTACAAACTCACGTATTTAAACATAGCATTAATAAATGAATGATGCCTTTTATTAAGAATATAAAATTCATACATATAAACTACATCCCTTTTACCTGGGCTCTAGGGCATACTTTGTAACAATCTCCCATTTGCACTAGAGCCAATCACTTATATGTCTTAGACCTATGCTATTTATATGGTGATCCTGTTTTATCTGGGAAAGTGCTTTAGTGAAGGGATCTGCCACATTATCATCTTTAGAGACCCTTTCTATTTTGACATCATTTCTAGCTACTATTTCAATTATAAGATGGTAGCGTCTGAGAATATGCTTGGATCGTTGATGAGACCGTGGTTTGTTTGCTTGCGTAATGGCTCCATTGTTGTCATAATATAAATGAATCAGATTAACAATGCTAGGCACCACTCCTAGTTCAGATATGAACTTTTTGATCCAGACTGCTTCTTTGGCTGCTTTCGAAGTAGCAATGTACTCAGCTTTGTCGTGAAATTAGTAGTTGTTTCTTATTTGGTACTCTTCCAACTAACTGCCCCTCCTCCTATTATGACACATAACTAGTCTGTGATTTATAATCATATTTGTCAGATTGAAAGCTGGCATCCGTATACCCATTTACTTCCAAACTGCCCTTTCCATATACCAAGAATATATCTTTAGTCCTTCTCAAGTACTTAAGGATATTCTTGACAACTGCCCAGTGTTCCTCTCCAAAATTAGATTGGAATCTTCTTGTGACACTCAAAGCAAATGCTACATCTAGATGTGTACATAACATAGCATACATGATAAAACAAATTGCAAATGCGTATGGTATTCTATTCATTCTCTTTTTATCCTCTAGTTTCTGCAGATACATAGACTTAGAAAGGTATTTCCCATGCACCATGGGTATAAACCCTTTCTTAAAGAGATCCATATTAAACCTCTTCAATACTTTATCTATATATGTACTTTGAGAAAGACCTAGCAACCTATTGGATCTCTCTATAGATCCTTATTCCTAGAATATAGGATGCTTCTCCAAGGTCTTTCATGGAGAATTGCTAGGATAACAATATTTTAACAGATTGGAGATGAGAAATGGCGTTTCCCATTATCAATATGTCATCCACATATAGAACTAAGAAGACAATTGCACTCCCACTGACCCTTTTATATACACAAGGTTCATCTTCATTATGTGAGAAACCAAACTCTTTGATTGTCTCATTAAATCGTATGTTCCAACTCCTAGAGGCTTGCTTCAATTCATATATGGATCTATGGATCTTTGAAGCTTGCATACCTTTTCGCCATTTCCTGACGTGAACCCTTCTAGTTGTGTCATATACACATCCTTAGTCAGATTTCCATTTAGGAAAGTTGTCTTCACATCCATTTGCCAAATCTCATAATCCTAATGAGTTGCAATGGCTAAAAGTATTCTTATAGACTTCAGCATTTTTACAAGAGAAAAGGTTTTATCATAGTCAATACCTTCTTTTTGACAATAGCCTTTTGCTAATAAGTGAGCTTTATAGGTAACTATATTACCTTCCATGTCGGTCTTCTTTTTAAAGACCCATTTGTACCCTATGGGTTTTATCCCTTCAGGTGGTTGAGTTAAAGTTCATACTTTATTCTCATTTATGGAGTCCATTTCTTACTGCATAGCCTTAAGCCATAAATCACGTTCTGAACTATTCAAAACTTCTTAATAGATTGTAGGCTCATTGTCCTCTACTACAGTTATACCTCTATCCGAATCAATGTGAAATCCATATCTCACAGGGATAGAATGTATCCTAGTAGATCTTCTAGGATTTTGTGTATAATCAGGTTCAACTGCAATCTCATCATTATGAAACTCATTCTCGGGTTCGATCGGTTGATCAACTTCTATTTTTGGGTCTTGAACTTCACCAAGTTCAATTTTACTCCCACTGTCCTCTCCTAGGAGAAATTCTCTTTCTAAGAAGACAGCATGCCTTGAAACAAACACCTTTTGTTCTAAGGGATGGTAGAAATAATATCCAAACGTTTCTTTTGGATATCCCACAAATAAACATTTGTCAGACTTAACATCTAGTTTGTTTAACATTGTCCTCTTCATATAAGTAGGACAACCCCATACTTTCATATGAGAAAGTGTGGGTTTCTTGTTATTCCATATCTCATATAGAGTAACATCAACCGATTTACTAGGAACTCTGTTTAACACATAAACAGCAGTTTCTAGTGCGTATACCTAAAAGAACTTAGGCAAGTCTACTCGGCTCATCATGGATCGAACCATATCTAATAGTGTTCGATTTCTCCTATTAGATACACCACTGTGTTGTGGTGTATATGGTAGAGTCCATTGAGATAAAATCCCATTATCTCTAAGATAATCTTGAAATTCTTGGCTTAAGTATTCTCCACCTCGATCTGATCTAAGTGTTTTAATACTCTTTCCAAGTTGCTTCTCTACTTCATTTCTGAATTCTTTGAACTTTTCAAATGCTTCTGATTTATATTTCATTAGATAGATATATCCAAATCTGGAGTAATCATCTATGAAAGTAATGAAGTAGGAGTAACCTCATATGGCATGTGTAGTCATTGGACCACATACATCTGAATGTATTAAGTTCAAAACCATTTTAGCTCGTTCTCCTTTACCAATAAAGGGAGCTTTTGTCATTTTTCCCAATAAACAAGATTCATATGTATCAAATGATTCATAATCAAATGATCCCAAATCACCTGAATTGTGTAAGTTGGTCATGCATTTCTCATTTATATGTCCTAAACGACAATGCCGTAAATATGAGGTATTTAGATTATCTTGTTTCATTCTCTTGGTATCCACATTATGCACTTCTTTAATTAAATCAAGAACAAATATACCATTCTTAATGATAGCTTTTGCATAAAACATATTGTTCTTAAAAATGTAACAACACCTGTCCTTTAAAGAAATGTCATAATTGTTCAATAAACAACTGAAAGAAATAATACATTTGGATAAAGCTGGAACATAATAACAATTGTTTAATTTCAATATTAATCCACTTGGAAGAGGAAAATGGTAAGTCCCCACAATAGTTGTAGAGATGTTTTGTCCAGTAGCTGACTGCAAACATATTTCTGCCTTTTCAACTCTTTTAAAGCTTCTAAGCCCTTGTTGATCGTTACACAAATGAGATCAACATCTGGTATCTAATACCTAAGATAGTTTTGAAGCAATAGAATAACTATTAATTTCAATCATATGAATACCTGAAGTAGAAGTATCAACTTGCTACTTCTTCTAGAGAGAATCTAGATAGGCCTTGCAGTTACGCTTCCAATGACCATCTTTTCCACAATGGAAGCAAGTTCCTTTGGAATTCTCTTTCTTAGCAACCTTCTTCTTGGAGATCCCACCATTCTTTGGCTATGCCTTGGTTATCTTCTTCTTTTTCTTCTACTTCTTGCCTTTAGCAGAAGTGACAACCATGACACTTTTTGGATCCTTCTTGAAGGATCCATCAGCTATTTTGAGCATGTTGATTAACTCAGGAATGGATACTTGGATCTTGTTCATGTTGAAGTTAAGCACAAAAGGTGCATAACTTGGAGCCAATGAGTACAAGATTAAATCTATGTATAGATCATTATCCATTACATAGCCAAGTCTACTCAAATGCTCAATATGCCCACACATCTTCAATGCATGAGTAGCAGCCATAGTGCCTTCCGCCATTTTGCAGCTAAATAAAGCTCGAGCAATCTCATATTGCTCAGTTCTAGCCTGAGAAGAATAAAGCTCCTCTAAATGCAAAATGATGGTTCTAGCATCCATCATCTCATATTGCTTCTGAAGCACCGAGGACATAACACCCAGCATCAGACATGCTGCTGCTTCACTATCCTCCATGTATTTTTGATAAGTGTTCTTGATCTCATCAATGGCATCATCTGATGGAAGTGGTGGTGGATCTTTATCCAAGACATAATGCATCTTTTCAGCTCTGAGAACATTTCTCACTTGCCTGATCCAGTCAGAATAGTTGCTGCCAACCAGCTTGTTATCCAACATTGATCATATATTAATATTTGATGTGCTAATGTGGATGACCTAGATGTGAAAAATAAAACATATGAGAGTATGTTCATATATATATGCATTAATTAAGTCTTTAATTAATCCATTTACTCCCACTATTTTATTGTGTATTAATAGCCTTCACTGTTTTATCCGAGAAAACCTAATGGTTTTCTTAGTGGGCCAATATCCAATCCTTGATATGTAATTTGACCTTGACTGTGTTCAACAAGCCAAATTCCATACCCTTGAAAGGTATGTATCTCTATACCAATTGTGTCTTTACACAACTATTGGATCATTAGGTTATCAACTCTTGATACATGCATATCATATATGCATTTCCTAATCTTGCATCTAGAACCATTAGCCTTGACTGTGGTCAACAAGCTAATGGACTAGCTAAGATGACCCATTTAATTAGATTTGAACATATTTGATATAATGTGAGCTTAACTATGGTCAACAACTCATACTATAAAGAACTCTGGTTCTCCTCAAATTAACAGAAGGCTTATATACCTTAGTATTAGTATGAGGGATTTTAGTTAATTAAGTCTTATCATACATGGTTGGCATACATTGGTAAGTATCCTATATCTATAACATAAATATAAGCATCCAAATATGGTATAGTTATGGACTTTACTACATCGATTTCCCCAATCAAGAAGGGAAATCAAAAGGTCACACCTAGGTAGTATGCATGATTCAAATAAGTAAAAATAATTACATTATCTTCAAACTTGTTGGATCTCTATCCGACCCATCTTGCTCCTTGATAGTGGTCTCCATCTCTATCTCTAATTCTAATTTAAGTAATATAATTATATATCACAATTTGAAAAAGAAATACAAACCAAAAATAAGTACCCGAAACATGAAAGTCCTCATTGGACCAAAAGATGCATTATGCTCAATTACATTGGGCCTTTGTCTATAACAATCCATCATGTCAATCATACACTCTTATATGCATATCTAATGCATAAAATAAAACACATAATGAATTACTAACTTTGTTTCAACTCTTGAAACATACTTTTGAGTTATTTGAATAATGTAATCAAATTAGGAATCTTTTTCCATTTTGGAAACTTCCATTTTAGGAAACCTTTTTACATGCATGTGTTCTTGCCTTAATAATCAATACAATTGATTAATAATTAATTATTAATTGATTATTTAATTAATTAATCATATTAAATAATTAAAAGAATCAATTTTGGGCTTTAGATAAAGGGTAGGCCGAAACCTATAAAATTAAACCCTAAATGTGTTCACACACAAACTAGTTTTGTGTCTATTGGACCATTTGGGCCTTTTGGAATGAGCCAAGCCCACTCAGCCCTTAATACCCATTAATAAACTTAATTATAGTTTATAATATTTAATTTAAATCAGCTCCTTGGGATCACCAAGTCATTCACAAATTTAAATCAAGTCCGTAAACATAATTAAGCCTATTAAGTGGTTTTAATGAATTAAAATTAATCCAATTAATTTAAGGCCCATTTTAATTAATATAATTAATTAAAAACACATTAATATATCAGATATATCAGATTTAGAAGATTAAAAATCATTCTAAACATGAACACACCAAGAACACACAAAGAACACCAATTTATCGAACTTTTCAACTAAACTAGTTTTCATGCAAAACTTGTTCGATTTTAATTTTGTTTGATCCTATGGCTTAATATCACATATTAAACACATAAATTATCATAAATATAATCTTATAGTGGATCAATAAAAAATTAATTTAGAACATTCCCAAAACTTTATTGAAAAATAAAAGCCATTCACGTCATTCTCTATGATTCTTTTCTCAAAAGAATCGTTTTTATTTTTTGTTTTATATATTTGATCACATATATCCAGAAATCAATATTTCACATTCATGAACAATCAAATATGATATTTTAAAGTTCATGAAATAAATAACTCAAAAATAAAAACTATTCCGCAGAAAAATATAGAATTGTAGATTTATGGCAAAACTGAGGCTCTGATACCATATTGGAAATTTATCGGTTACATGCATCTCATATATGAGCGGAATTTTAAAATTTTTAACCAATAGATCTGATCTTGCCATGAATTTACAATATACATATTAATGGGAATAAGAAAGATCACCTTTGATTTTTGTTGAACAATTGATTTTCCTTTTCACCAGATTGTTGCAAACCACAATGTCCAAAATCGAATACCTTCAATGAGTAATCCACACTAGAGAAGGATTGAATGAACCAATAATGGAGAAAACAAGGGGATGACCGAAATCTCCTTGATGCTAGCAAGGGGTGGTGGCTAGGGTTGAGAGAAAATGAGAGAAACTTGTTTCCTCTTGATTGTTCACACTTTCCTAAAACCCTATCACTTGGATTTTTATAGTTAGGTTAAAAATCCAACTTCATAATAGGATTTGGCTCTTTAAAATTTCTGGAAAAATATTAATTGGGCTTCTGAAATTATTAATAATTTATTTAGGCTTAATTAATTCCAATTTAAGCCCTTTCAAAAAAGACTAGACCCTTTGTGCATATACTTGTATTTAATTATCCAAGTGAATTCCAAATCCATCCAAATTAAATATGTAGGCTCCATAACACTTATGAAATATATTTAATTTATTTTGGTCCAAGATTTAGGCCTCTAAGGCCTTCTACCAGGAGGTGGCATGAAACCCTTCCTTTAGAGGGTTTCTGCACCAACTTTAATTCTTTGGGCCTTTTTAAATTTCTCTAATGGATCTATTAATTATTATATTAGCCATGTAACACTTATAGTCCAATTAATAATTAATTATGAAATATATTATTTCAATTAGGTCAATTTTACAAAATATTTCTAAAAAGTTCTGCGACCAATTTTACTTGATCATAATTAATTAAACTCTTTAATTAATTATTCTCTTATTCACTTCTCTATTCTCATAATAATATCAAATATTATTATTCTTGTCATTTTACCATTTTATACTTTTCTTTATATGTGTGTGACCTTGTAACACCCTAATTCCTTAACCATGGATAATCATCAATCATCATCATCATCATAACCTATTAAAGACTAGGCAATAATAATAATAATAATAACAATAATAATAATAATAATAATAAGATAGGCCATTATTACATTCCACAATAAAATAATGAAGCTTATCGATAAATAATCATAACATAAATGGCCTTCAGGTATCCTAAATTCCTCAAGGCAACTGCATCTTGCCCGATCCTCTAAACCTTATCTTGAAACCTACATGGATAAACAAACTCATGATAAGATATAAATAATAATATTGTGATGGTTTTAGGTATCACTTTCTTTCATTCATATTGTGATGGTTTCAGGTTTAGATAAATAATAATATGTAATCTTTCATAACTAGCATTGTGCGTGCCCACATATACATATACATATATATGCAACTTAAATCATGAAAATACATGCTTTCATTACTTATATCAACTATACAACATATAGTACTTACATACCACATGGATAGTTTTCGCTGACGTACCTTGTTACTGCTTGCCATGAATAACTCCTTATTCTCATAATTATCCACATTGCGACATAAATATATATTGCAACACTCAAGCATTTATGGTCCATCTACTAAAATAAATGAGTTCTCTTACAGCTTAAGGTCAATACATGTTCATATTCAATCACTTGATTCTCTTTTAGGGTCTATCAGATTGTAGACAATAAGTTATACACCTTAACATTTTAAGATATATATATATATATATATATATATATATATATATATATATATATATATATATATATATACTTTGATTGTCTTACTTTCTTTTTCATCTTGTGACATTTTATACTTATTTGAGGCATGTGTGATCATGTCATCTTAGTTGTTAACACACTATGAATGCTCTTGTGCTAATCATAATGTATTATAGGCATGAGCAAATAGGTGAGCAAGTTATTATACATTATAGCTAATCCTTAACTCCACGTGTGACTTGGAGTATAACCAAGCTTTTATGATTTCATAATTTAACATAAAATGCAATGTCCTGCTTCTTTTTAACTCATACATGCAATCTTACGACTACTCTTTCATTACCACTAGGTTAAATCATAGTATTTGAACTGAACCATTCCTTAACCTAGTGCATACCTTATTTTGATTTTATAAGACACATGTATAACATATCATTTAAGTTACTATATTGCCCCATGTTATTCACAATTCGATGCTCATTAAGCTTTAACATGCCTTTTTGTAACATAATTCCTATTAACATTGCTATGCGTAAGCCCTACAATTTAGAGTTCAAGTGAACCATCATTACTTAACTCAATGTGATTGATTATCATTAAACTTGTGGAGGTTCCTTTAATTAAGTGATCATATTTTATGCACCTCATAGGTGTCTTGGATGACTTATAGCTTAATTCATTCTTCTTCCTCTTATTATAGCATTGATGTCTTTTAATCTTCATAATAATTCATATTATATTCATGCCTTTCTAAAACGTATCTTTGTAGACTTTAGCATTAGAGAGACTTTCATAATATATTACTCTAATCAAGTAACATATCAAACTTCACTTAATAGCCATTTATCCTCAATCTTACTTATTACTAGTCAATTCACCTCAATTCTTGCTCTCTTAATAATTTTATGGACCACATAATACGGTATTTCATATCTAATTACATGGCTTAAATCTTAAGGTGAGAATACACTGTGGAGGGGAGAAAACATACTTGGGCATGCCTTCAAGGAATGAAGTGCATAAGGGGTCGTGTATTCTCAAAAGAAAGAGTGAATGGTCGTGTGTTTTCATAGAGAAAATGATGAGTAGCTATGTGTTTTGAAAGGGAACAAGCATACATGGCCGTGCATGGTGAAGAAGAAAACCACACATGGCCACGCATAGAGAAGAAGAAAACCACACATAGCCAAGCATAGAGAAGAAGAAATACCCAAGTGGTCGTGCATGGTGATGAAAAAAGCCACATGTGGCCACGCATAAGGAAAGAGAAAAACACAAGTGGTCGTGTGCAAGGAGAAGGCGAACATCACATGGCCGTGCATTCCCATAAATAAAACATGCGTGGCTGTGTGCTTTGAAGAAGAACCATAGAAGTGACACACACATGGCCGTGGGTTTCCAAGAAGAAACACACAAGTGGTCGTGTGCTTCCAAGAAGAAACACACGTGGCTGTGTGTTTCCAAGAAGAAACACACACGTGGCCGTGCATGGGGAATGATAGGAATCCTAGGAACCTCGATTAAGCAGAGCATGAGTTTAAACCCTGGATCTCATATCCCAACTTCCTTAAATGATCATATAAGTTTTCAATCATTAAAACTCATCTTATTTACTATTTGGAATCTTTAATCTCCACTAAGAAAACACATATATTAAATGAGAGAAAGCATGTACAGTAACCCCTCCAAAATAATTTTCCCGTACCTGACATTATAGCCTCCCTTAGTTTACTTGATCCATCCCTTTTACTCTTGATTCCCTTCTTCTCCTTATACATGGAGATAACATACATGATATATCATCTTTCTACATCCTTAGTTCCATTAAATCAAACATAAAGAAGAGATCCATAAGAGGAAAACATTACCTTCATAAGGTTGAAACACCAAAACCTTAGGTTTCTCTTCTTTAACTCGTAACCAAAGAGAGAGAGAGAACTCTCTTGCCTTAGCCGATCCCCACATCTCAAATCCCCCAAGTGTTCCTTCTCCAAGAAGCTAAAGATAAAGAGTAAGTTGGGGTAAATACCTTATTAGGTGAATTTCTAAAATTACCCTTTTTCACAAATAAACCCCCATTTATTTCAATTTCTTCCAACTTAATCTCAAGACTTCTAATTCATTTCAATTACATCCTTTTCTTCAATTTTAATTTAACTTAACTCATATACTTACATGCTGAAATTACCAAATTACCTCTCTTGGGACTTAACGTTGATAATTGCAAAATAATCCAATTTTGCTTAATTAACGATAGTCCTCATTAATTAGCAATAATTTTCTTAAGGTTATGATTGGGTCCTTACAAATCATTCCTCCTTAAAGAATTTCGTCCTTGAAATTCAGAACTGGTAATCTTTATCTTTATCGCTAGAAATTCTTAATTGTGCTTAGCTAAAAGTAACTATAACCATAAGCATCCTCTATATACATAATAAACTCATCATCTAAAATCATATGCAACTGTCTCCGATTTCCAGATACTCTTATGCTTGTTGTATTTCTTATCTTAAGTTTCTTAACAACCTTAACATCTTGCATCTTCATCCATGCCAAAGATCAAGTTCTCTTATAGTCATATGAACTTTTCCTCAAACATCTTAATAAATAATCTAAACATATTTATAATCAATCTTATGCTATACCTCAATCTTAAAACAATAAGGCATTTAAGCACTTCTAATACTAAGAGGCGAGAGATATTGATAATTTCTCAGATATCATCTCACAATCTCTGCCAAAATCTTGCTAATGGTCCAATATATATCAATCATAGGTCAAATACCTATCATAATAGTCAAAATGTATGCCATTAACAATAACACCATGGTCTAGACCAATATCATCTTAATCTTCCAGAACAATTCCTTAATTCCTTATTGCCCAGAAAAACTCAACCTGGGCTCTGATACCACTAACTGTAACACCTTAATTCCTTAACCATGGATAATCATCAATCATCATCATCATAATCATCATCATAACCTATTAAAAACTAGGCAATAATAATAATAATAATAATAATAACAATAATAATAATAATAATAATAAGACAGGCCATTATTACATTCCATAATAAAATAATGAAGCTTATCGATAAATAATCATAACATAAATGGCCTTTAGGTATCCTGAATTCCTCAAGGCAACTGTATCTTGCCCGATCCTCTAAAGCTTATCTTAAAACCTATATGGATAAACAAACTTGTGCTAAGCTATAAAGCTTAGTGGGGAACAAAACTCTCTCTATATATATATAATCCTCTTTTCACGATTCATCCCATACATGTATAAAACTTTCACAATCACACAGGATAACATATGAGTCTATTATATTCTTTATTTCATAAATAACATTCTCAAGGAGTCTTCAAACTTACTAATGGGTATCATGTTTAGAATAATTAAATGCATTATGAAACTTATCTCACTTCCTAAAAGCTTAGCCATTCATCACTATCACCATCATCTTACCCTTTACTTTTCTTAACTTAGTATAAATCATGCATCTTATAATCCTTTTTAATCAATAGGCTAGACATCATAGTTATTAATGGTATAAGATTTTCACTTATTACTTTAAATCACATTGTCACCTAAGATAGACAATCGACATTAATTCATAATATAAAGGTGTACTTAAGTCATATAGCATCTACAATTAGTCCTGGTAGGCATAATTACTTCACATATATCATACAATTCTCATATGAGATTCACAAACTTTACATCATTTATGTTATCTTATCATGGTAACCTGATTCTCTTACATGCATCATTCTATGTCATACATTGCACTTGGTTAAATGAATGTTATCATTATGTCTACATGTGTGTAAACATTTATATATAAATAAATAGACTGACAGGGTGGCAGGTGATCATAAAGAACAAGCATTACATATCAAGATTATAAAACAAAGTCTCAAGGTCACATGTATGCATTTTATAAATAGAGTACATGAAACTTAATGTACATATTATAGTTCATATAACTTCTTGTACAATAGTGTATGCTTTAGGGTTCATATAATCTCTGTGGAATCCCATCGGTGGAACCATCTCATACCAATACTCATACGGGAATCTTCTTTAATTAAAGTGAGACATTTCAATCATGTATTACAAAGTATAACATTTCATTTCATAAAACAGTTTATAGTCAAAAGAATTTAAGACAATCAAACAATAGGTCATTCCTCATACTTACATCATATAAATAGAGCAATCAATGCATGTTTTACTTTATCTTGTGTATATTTTATCATCTTTAATAGCCTACCCAAGTAGTAGTTCAAAAGGTGGATAATGGGAGCAATGGATACCCGAAGGTATCAAACTATGGATATCTGAAGATATCAAACATTGGACCCAAATGGGGTCAAGCAATGATTCCAGCAAGGAACAAACTATAGACCCAAACGGGGTCAAACGATGGTTCCATTAAGGAACAAGACCCAAACGGGGTCAACTATGGCAGCTGCGACTATATCCCTCTAGGCGTGCCTATCTAATCCACAATTGAACTAAGACCCGTAAGCTTAACTTTTTAAGACATCTTTGTTTAACATATTCTTCTTTACTTAGCACATCATTTGGCTCAAAGCCACTTTCATAGAAAAATGCATATCATTCCATTCATCAAAGAATACATCAATTTTGGTTCAACATACTTTTCGTTACTTCATACAACATATTTACTTAATGCCATCATTTATATAAGAGTGCACATTATTCTCATCATGCTTCAAACATTGAGCTCAAGGCTTCATACACATGGAGGCTATCATATGATTATATAGTTGCATCACTTTCTTTCAATCATATTGTGATGGTTTCAGGTTTAGATAAATAATAATATGTAATCTTTCATAACTAGCATTGCTTGTGCCCACATGTACATATACATATATATGCAGCTTAAATCATGAAAATACATGCTTTCATTACTTATATCAACTATACAACATATAGTACTTACATACCTCATGGATAGTTTTCAATGACATACCTTGTTACTGCTTGCCATGAATAAGTCCTTATTCTCATAATTATTCACATTGCGACATAAATATATATTGCAACACTCAAGCATTTATGGTCCATATACTAAAATAAATTAGTTCTCTTACAGCTTAAGGTCAATACATGTTCATATTCAATCACTTGATTCTCTTTTAGGGTCTATCGGATTGTAGACAATAAGTTATACACCTTAACATTTATATATATATATATATATATATACTTTGATCGTCTTACTTGTATTTTCATCTTGTGACATTTTATACTTATTTGAGGCATGTGTGATCATGCCATCTTAGTCGTTAATACACTATGGATGCTCTTGTGCTAATCATAATGTATTGAAGGCATGAGCAAACAGGTGAGCAAGTTATTATACATTACAGCTAATCATTAACTGCTCGTGTGACTTGGAGTATAAACAAGCTTTTATGATTTCATAATTTAACATAAAATGTGATGTCCTGTTTCTTTTAACTCAAACATGCAACCTTACGACTACTCTTTCATTACCACTAGGTTAAATCATAGTATTTTGGACTGAACCATTCCTTGTTCTAGTGCATCCCTTATTTTGATTTTATAAGACACATTGTATAACATATCATTTAAGTTACTATATTGCCCCATGTTATTCTCAATTCGATGCTCATTAAGCTTTAACATGCCTTTTTGTAACATAACTCCTATTAACATTGCCATGCATAAGCCCTTCTAATTTAGAGTTCAAGTGAACCATCATTACTTAACTCAATGTGATTGATTATCATTAAACTTGTGGAGGTTCCTTCAATTAAGTGATCATACTTTATGCACCTCACAGGTGTCTTTGGATGACTTATAGATTAATTCATTCTTCTTCCTCTTATTATAGCATTGATGTCTTTTAATCTTCATAATAATTCATATTATATTGATGCCTTTCTAAAATGTATCTTCGTAGACTTTAGCATTAGAGAGACTTTCATAATATATTACTCTAATCAAGTAACATATCAAACTTCAATTAATAGCCATTTATCCACAATCTTACTTATTACTAGTCAATTCACCTCAATTCTTGCTCTCTTAATAATTTTATGGACCATATAATATGGTGTTCCATATCTAATTACATAGCTTAAATCTTAAGGTGAGAATATACTATAGAGGGGAGAAAACATACTTGGGCATGCCTTCAAGGAATGAAGTGCATAAGTGGTCATGTATTCTCAAAAGAAAGAGTGAATGGTCGTGTGTTTTCATAGAGAAAATGATGAGTGGCTGTGTGTTTTGAAAGGGAACAAGCATATATGGTCGTGCATGGTGAAGAAGAAAACCACACATGGCCACGCCTAGAGAAGAAGAAAACCACACATGGCCATGCATAGAGAATAAGAAACACCTAAGTGGTCGTGCATGGTGATGAAGAAACCCACACGTGGCCACACATAAGGAAGGAGAAAAACACAAGTGGCCATGTGCAAGGAGAAGGCGAACTTCACATGGCCGTGCATTCCCATAAATAAAACATGTGTGGCCATGTTCTTTGAAGAAGAACCATAGAAGAGACACACACGTGGCCATGTGTTTCCAAGAAGAAACACACAAGTGTCCGTGTGCTTCCAAGAAGAAACACACGTGGCCGTGTGTTTTCAAGAAGAAACACACACGTGGCCTTGCATAGGGAATGGCAGGAAACCCAAGAACCCCGATTGAGCAGAGCATGAGTTTAAACCCTGGATCTCATATCCCAACTTCCTTAAATGATCATCTAAGTTTTCAATCATTAAAACTCATCTTATTTACTATTTGGAATCTTTAATCTCCACTAAGAAAACACATATAGTAAATAAGAGAAAACATGTACAGTAATCCCTCCTAAACAATTTTCCCATACGTGATATTGAAGCCTCCCTCACTTTACTTAATCCATCCCTTTTACTCTTGATTCCATTCTTCTCCTTGTACATGGAGATAACATACATGATATATCATCTCTCTACATCCTTAGTTCTATTAATTCAAACACAAAGAAGAGATCCATGAGAGGAAAACATTACCTTCATAAGGTTGAAACACCAAAACCCTAGGTTTCTCTTCTTCAACCCATAACAGATAGAGAGAGAGAGAGAGAACTCTCTTGCCTTAGCCAATCACCACATCTCAAATCCCACAAGAGTTTCTTCTCCAAGAAGCTAAAGATAAAGAGTTAGTGGGTAAATATCTCCTTAGGTGAATTTCCAAAATTACACTTTTTCACAAATAAACCCCCATTATTTTAATTTCTTCCAACTTAATCTCAAGACTTCTAATTCATTTCAATTACATCCTTTTCTTCAATTTTAATTTAACTTAACTCGTATACTTACATGCTAAAATTACAAAATTACCCCTCTTGGGACTCAACCTTGATAATTGCAAAATAATCCAGTTTTGCCTTAATTAACGATAGTCGTCATTAATTAGCAATAATTCTTATAGGGTCATGATTGAGTCCTTATAGACCTATTAGGTTCCTGTCCATATTGGCAGTATAATATGTAATTGTGAGTTCTATTCAAAACTCACATGATTTAAACTTCTTTAAATCATTTCATTAATCCCTATTGATATTTATGATACACCATTATACAAGTTATGAGCGGCCTCTTGCTAGGCATCATGACTATCCAAATGTCAAGAAAGTCAAGTTGTTTGACTATAGCCTTCCATAGAAACAGTTACCATGCAATTACTCCTTTCACCACTCTTATCTCAATTAGATTCTGAGTATGGATTTCTGTCAACTCATATAAATCTAATTATGTATATTCTATTAATTTAACTATTGTTCCTAAAATGCCCTTCATGGATATCTATCCATATTGGCATATTACTCTGGCTAAAGATTCTTTGAACAAGGCAATTATAGAATCATGCGAGATAACTTAAATAAATCTCGGATGGTGAATCCTTTATTGATCACTCAACTAACTTCAAGTAGGTCATGATATACCCAACCTCTTAACTATGTTCACCTCCAGTTGGAAGTAATCAATTATGGAGTCAAAGTATACCATTTTCTACTTAAGATAACCTTGGCGATCTCAAGTCTAAGGATACTTGTACAACCGCTATGAAAAGATTCCTCACTGACATATATTTAATATCCATCTGAGGATTCTATTTGTAGGCTCCAATGAACTTGTTCTTCTAACAAGCATCCATATGTTAGCTTTGATTATCTTCCACAATCACAGTTATAAGAACCACTGCTTGAACCATTCAAGAAGCATAACATATGCTAGTCTGTCCAAATTAACAATATTCTATCTTATTAATTCTATGTCTAGGGATATTTAGATATTAACACATTTGCATGCAATAGACATCTCATATCATGAACACTTTCATGATTACCTTTGCACTGTGTTTATACTATCAAGGACTTCATTTATTAATTTAAGATTTACAAACTCATGTATTTAAACATAGCATTAATAAATAAATGATGCCTTTTATTAAGAATATAAAATTCATACATCTGAAATACATCCCTTTTACATGGGCTATAGGGCATACTCTCTAACATATATTTTGGGAGGGATGTAATAGGTAGTAATAAAATGATTTTTTTTGCACGTTAAATGGAAAATTCACTTAAAATGCCTTTCTCATATATTGATTTATAATACATTATTTCATTTCCCTTTTTCCACTATACAACTCAGTTTGTATTGTTTAGTTTTACTATTGTTCTTGTCGTATTGCATTCCTTGTCAAATAAACATTTTGTCCTTAAGTGATCATTCATATCAAAATTACTTTTCATCAATTTCATTCGATTTATAATCATTGTTATCATTTTACTTCAACTTATTTATAAACATTTCGCTTTTAATCCTCATTTCTGATTTACTCGTTGGTCAATTTCTACATTTTCTCACGAAGATGAATAATCTAGTTTAACACTCTATATTTACACATTTGCTATAATTTCCATTCAAACTCTAATTTATATTTTAGTACTAGCTTTTATCTCTATATTTCAAATCTCTTCTTTTGTCACTACTTTACAATTAGGCTCCTAATTTAGCTTTTAATCAATGTTTTGAAACTTGGCCCAGAAATCAACTTGGCCTGGCAATTGGGTCAAGGATCAACTAGTTCAATCGAATTGACTCGAAGTTTTTAATATTTTTTAAATATAATTATTTACAAAAAATTTAAAATATAGTATGTAAAAATACATGTCATAATCCATTATTCAATCATCTTTTAAATAAAAAATGTCAATATATATATATATATATATATATTATGTTGTATTTAAATATCATCTAAATAAATTTTTTAGAGAGCCAAATAAAATGCACTAAATATAAAATTATTATATAAATTTAGGAAAATAAAATATTCAAAAATATTTTTAGGTGTGTGTGTATATATATATTTTTTCCTTTTTTTCGGACAAAAATGTCTGGTAAGAAATCAACAACTTGCAAATGAATAGACTAGGAGAAAGCAATCCCTATAACATCAGCTTGTAATGTAGAACTTGCCAGAAAAAAAAAAAGGCTTAACTTAAGAATAATTTTTATTGGCCATAAAATCAAAAATAGTTTTCCTCATAAAATCCAAAAGGCAATTCAAGAAAACAGTTGGAAACCCACTCATTTAGGTAATGGAGGCAAAGGAGAGGGCCTGCATGCGTGAAACAATGGAGGCAGTGAGGAGAATAAGGGATTTTGACACAAAACGCATAGTTTTGGGATTGACCCGGTCCAATTCGGTCCAATCCGAGTCCCCGTCCAACCTAATTTTTTTTATTTAATCCGAGTTTTTTCACTTTTCGAATTTTATGTTGAACTAACCTAATTTCATTACTGAGTCATGGTCCAACCAGTCTAACTATTCGGATCAAACTGAGTTTCATAACATTTCTTTTAATCTACCATTCATCTTTCTTTTGTTACTTTACTCTTAGATTATCATTTTCTTTTCCTCCAATTATTATTTGCGTTTTGTTGTACTAACAAGTTTTAAATCTTCATCTTATAATTTACTGTTAATAAACCATAACATTTTATTCTCGCTTTAAGTTACTATGGCCCCTTTCTAAATTCATGTTTTTCTCATCCTATTAAATTGGATTTAAGTATTTACTCCTAATTTGTTGCTTTTGGCCCTTGCGCCTAATTATTTATTTGTAAAATTATTATTTAATCTATAATAATTTTTCTTTTCCTCATTAATCCCCCTTTCATCAATCTATTTAAGTTACTAATTTTTACGGTATCCTCTCCAATTGCCGTTCTTTTATCTTTTTAATTATATTTTAATCCTTCTTTTATACTTTATTTACATTGAAGTTACACACATTCATTTACTTATATAATTACTTTGTTTTTAACTTTTATTTTATCTTCTTACCCCAATTTACACTTTATTTCTTATAATATCTTCACATATTTGCAAATTACTTTTTTATTCTTATTAACTTTATGCTTTCTCATTTTCAGCTTTAGTAATTTAAATTTATATTTGTAATTTCTTAATTACCCTTTTATCCTTTTGATTATTGCTTTTATCTTACTCACTTATTTCCTAACTTTTAGTAAAAATTACATTTTAATCCCTGAACTTCCATTTTATTTTCTAATTCGCTAATTACAATACTAATTTCCCCTTTTTACTCTTTTATATCCTTTATTCCATTCCTATCCCTCAATTTACGTTTTAAGTCTTAACATTTCTTTATGCAATGGTAAATTACCGTCTAGCCCCTATTGACTTATTTTCTTACACTTTTATCCTTTTTTACTACTTTTTCCTTTTTAACTATATTTTTAGTGTAGAATTACATTTTTATCCTGATCTCTTGCTTAATTATGAAATAATCCTTACTAATCATTTAACGACATTTTTATATTATTCATCCTTTCTTCACATATTTAACATTCTTTAATCAATTATTTTATTTGCCATAACTCCTTAATTTAGTTCTAATTTCAGTAAAATTTACAATTTTAGTTCCAAATACATTAATTCAAATCTTGATATAGTTAACCATCTTATTTACTTCATTATGTAAAATCCTATCTCAATTAAATTCTTAATTACTCTTAAATATTTTTATATTCTTCTATTTTTCCTTAATTACTTACTTTATTTACAATAAATCTTATTTCAATACGAATTTTCACTATTAATTTTAATTTAGAGTAAAATTTCACTTTTATTCCCTTAATCTTATCATCTTTTACCAAAAATTTACTTATGTCTCCACCTTTCATCAAAATTACATTTAGGTCCCATCTTTTACCAAAATTACGATTTTATCCCTACTTTAATCAAAATTACATTTATGTCCTTACTTTTACCAAAATTACATCTATGTCCCTACTTTTACCCAAAATGACATTTATATCTTTTCTTTTACTAAATTGATTTCTATGTCCCAATTTTTGCCATAATTGCTATTTCACTCCTAATTTCTCCTTTTTAAACATTTTTCACCATATTTTTACATTTTTAACCTACAAATTACATTTTCTTACATTTTAGTTTTTAAATTCAATCCTTTTACCAAATTTACAATTTGGTCCTTATTTTCACAATTTTTTCACTAAATTATGATTTTGCCCCCATTTATCAAATTTGTTCTATAATTCCATTTTTGTCCTTCCTAATTACAATTTCATCATCTTTCTACTATTTTATCTTTAATTACCTACTTACCATATTTCTTCCATTCCAATCCTAATTTCTTATCTTTATTCATTATTTACCATCTTTCTCATTTTCTATCATATTATTACTATTATTTTGGTTTTACCTCTAATAGCCTTTATAGTAATGAAAATCCTCGAGTCGGACACATGGGACATCAGCCCATATATCTATAATAAGTTGAGGTGGCCTATGGAGGGCCAACGGCTAAACTAGCATCATGCTATCTCTCTTTTCTCTTTTTCTCATATATATCATCTTTCCTCATACTCATGGTGTGGAATCACTTTTGGTCAACTATTACAAGTCTCCATGACTTGCTATGTCTTATAGCTAGCCATTGTATCATATACCTATGGCTTTGCTACTAAATACTAAGGGCAACACCATTTTAATATTATTCATATATAGTGTGCATAATTTACACATTTTCTCACATATCCACATTATGTATCAATCTAATTTCATATCATGCACACCATTTGCATCCATTTACTATGTAACATCATTTTTATGTATGGAATCATCATAATCATATCAAACTAACCAGGCATACCATTCAGCCACATGTGGTATCATACCATCCTTGTTTCATTTGATGCCATACATCATTCACACTATGTTATTAAAGTATATATCACATACATTTAACATTATTCCATTAGTTTCAAGATTTATTCTTTCACAATTCCATCATTTACCATTCAGCCAAATAAGCTATATATACTTTCATTACTCTTTTCCTACCATTTATAATTCCCATCATGTTTTTAAGGTTTAAATTATATGTATTTAACATTATTTCATTATTTTCATCACTTATACTTTCACCATTCTACATTATACCATTCGGCCACCATTATGTCACATATATATAAATTTTTTTAATTCATCAAAAACATTTTTACCATATTTTTCATGCATATTAAACATTAGTCTAACCTTAAATCAATTTAATTCTTTATTTATCCTTAATTTCACTTACTTACATAATAGGTTCTTTAACTAATGTATCATTTCTAAACATATTTTCATGCATTTAACATCATATATCTCATCATTTATCATCCAATTACCTTAATCTATCATTAATTTGAATTAAACTAATATTACTTAAATTAGCCTTAAGGAACATAATAGGTTCTTAAACCGTTTCTATGATTTTAATCATTCTTTGATATAATATTTTCCATGCCAATTCCATTATTTGACATTTAATTTCACTAATCTACCTTTAATTTAAATTTAAACATCATACACATCAAAAGCCCTAAAACACATAAATTAGGTTTACATGAAATTAATTAGTTTAGGTATCCACTTACCTATTTTCCATGACCTCTCCAAGCTTTCTCTACTATTTCCATCTTTTCTTTCAATTTTTCTCTTAATTCCACTTGATTTCTCCTAAAACTCCACCTTGGCCGAATTCTTCTTGGCTTTTTTTCCTTAATTTTCTTCATCCATAATTCAAATTCAACCCAAAATATAAATTTCTACACCAAAAGCTACCTAAAAATCTATTAAAATCACTAAAATATCATTAAATTAACTTACTTGAAATTTTCCTCAAACCTTTTTCTTCATAATTTCATCCACTTTCTTCCCTTGAATTGAGTTCTAGAGATGGATAGAGATGAAATTAAGGTCTTATAATTATTTAGGGTGAAAAAATAAGTGGGATTACATAAGAGAGAAATGAAAAAAATGAGAGGAAATGGAGGATGCAGGGGACGACAATAGAAGGGAGGAAAAGTGGAGAAAATGCTGAAACTTTTTGATATTTTTGGTTTATATACTCATTCCAATTATGCCAAATTAGGTCCAACCAATTAGCCCAATTAACTTAAATAACCTTTATTTTGGTCCAATTATTTTTCTACCATTTTCCTTGCTTAATCTCTCATAAAAATATGTCATAATGCTAGAAAAATATTTATTAGGCTACACAAATATTTTTGGATCAATCAAATACTATTTTTTATCTGGTAAATTTTTACCGATCCAAAAACTTATTTTTTGAAATCACTGTAAAATTGATTTTTCACTATCAAATAATTTTTCATAATATTTCAAGCAAATCTATATGTTTAGATAATTTTTTTGAGGTCTTTAGCATTATTTTTAAGCCCAGAGACTGTTTATCGATCCGAAATATAAAAATTTAAAATTGTCAGAAAAATTATTTTTCATTTTCAAATATTAATTGGGATTATTTAAAGTCGGCTTATGCAAATGGAATAATTTTTGGAAGTTTATAGAATATTTTCAGACCAATCAAAATTTGGTCAAGCCCTATTATGGTCTAGGAAAATTTCTTTCTTCTATCAATTTTGAGGGCCTATCCGACCTCAATTTCACCTTAATTTATATCACAAGACTTGGTTTAATACATACCTTCTACTGGCACAACTCATATACTTCTTAATAATGCAACCCAAGACTTTCCAAGAGGTCACCTATCCTAATACTACTCTCATTCAAACACGTTTAACTTCAGAGTTTCGATACAATCCAGTGTATTAGTACTAGTATGATCAAACTCAGTACCATCTTAGTGTCATTATTCATGGCACAAAATATATTATTCATAAAAATTGGAATTTTGGGCCATTACACTATTAACTCAACTAATTTTTTGGAACTTCATTTTTCCCCTAGAGAGGTAAAAGCTATAGTTTAGTCTTGTGGTAGCTCTAAATCCCCTAGCCTGAATGGATTTTATTTCACCTTCATTAAGGTTGCTTGGGATTCTATTGGTGTAGATATTATTAATATGATTGTAGATTTCTTTGAAAAGGGTCACCTTTCTCTAAGTGCATCTTCCTATTTTATCTCTTTAATTCCAAAAATTAAAGGGATTATGTATTTGAAGGATTTATGTCCCATTAGTCTAATTGGAAGTTTGTATAAGATTATTGCAAAGCTGCTTGCTAACAGACTCAAAAAAAGTGGTAGCTAAGGTAGTATCTGCTGAATAATGTGCTTTTATTCAATGTAGACAAATTCTTGATGGTGTTTTAGTTGCAAATGAAATTATCCATTCACTAAAGATTTCTAATAGAAATGAAGTTCTTTTTAAAGTGGATTTTCACAAGGTTTTTGATTCAGTGAATTGGCAATATTCATATGCAATTTTAGAACAAATGAATTTTGGTAGTGAATTTAGGCTTTGGATTCAGGAATGTGTCAGATCAACTAGAGTTTCTATTTTAGTTAATAGCTCCTCCACTCCTGAAATCCAGCTTTCTTATGGGTTGAGGCAAAGTGATCCTTTATCCCTATTTTTATTTATTATTGTTAAGGAGGGGTTGTCTATGCTTATAAAAAGGGCGATGGATGTAACCAATTTAAAGGAATCAATTCTCTGCCTAGTTCCTCTTTTGTGCTCATTGTTTCTCATATTCAATATGCAGATGATACCATTATTTTTGTGGATTCAAGTATTGAGAATATTATGAGATTAAAAGAATTCTTACAGTCTTTGCTCTTATTTTTAGGCTATCTGTGAATTTTCATAAAAGCTCTCTACTTGGCATTAATGTGAGGAATGATTGGCTTGAGGATTCTTGAGAGATTGTTACGTGTAAAACTCAGCAGTTGCCCTATTCTTATCTTGATCTTCCCTTAGGAGCCAGTCCTAGAAAGAAAGTGACCTGGCTACTAGTAATTCAAAACTTTAAAAGTAAATTAGCTAGATGGAAAGGAAACATCTTTCTTATACTGGCCATCTTACACTCATTAAGGCTACATTAATGATTCTTTCGATTTATTTCATGTCCCTTTTCAAAATGCCAGTTGCAATCATAAAGTCACTTAATGCGATTATGCAAAATTTCTTTTGGTGTGGTTTAAGAAATGAGAAGGCCTCCAATCAAATTTGATGGAGTACTATGAAATTATCAAGGGGTCACAAGGACTGTGTGTTGGCTCTCTAGCGCATAAAAATCAAAGCTCTTGTTTAAATGGTGTTGGAGATTAAATTCTAATAATAATGCTCTATGGTAGAACCTAATTTTTATAAAATATGGGATTAAAAAGAATTTGATCCCAACTACCATCTCAAATGCAAATGCCTCTATTATATGGAAGGATATAGACAAGATCAAATCTTTTCCTTTTTTTGCTTGCAGTATTCCTATTGATGTAGGCAATAGGAATCTTTGTCTCTTTTGGCATGACAGATGGATTGTGGATCATCCATTGAAAGAGAGGTTAGCTCCTTTATTCATCATTTCACTTCAAAAAGATGCATGTGTAAGTGAATGTGGTTTCTGGTCAAAAGGGTTATGGTATTGGAGTTTTAAATAAAGAAAAGATCTCATGATATAGGAAAAGGTTTTGTATGAAGACTTAACAGTAATTCTTAACCCCTTCTCCCTTTCTTTTTGTCAATTTGATAGGAAAATATAGGTTCATGATCTGTAAGGCAAATTCTCAATTAGATCTGCCTGTGCTCGGTTAAACCAGTTGTTAGCTTCGAAGATGGCACACCCAAAGCCTTTCTTTTTTCTCATTTGAAAAAATCTTGCTCCTTCTAAAGTGGAAATCTTCTTTTGGATATGTCTATCGGGGAAATATACATAAAGGCATTTCTGGTTAAGAGGGCAATTATAACAGCTGATTGAAATAGATCCCTTATGTTCAATTTCTGATGAAACCTTGGGTCACCTTTTAGTTGGTTGTTCTTTATCTTCCAGCCTATGGTATAAAATTATTAAGTGGTGGCGTTGTGATTTCTATCTTCTAGGTGATCTCAAAGCATTGGTACTGCAATGGCAGGGGTTAGCTCGTGGTTCAATCCAACTAAAAGTTTGGAATATTATTTTTTTAGCTTACTTGTGGACCATTTGGCTAGAAAGGAATGCCATAGTCTTTGAAAATAAGAGTTGGGATTTAGATACTGTGTATCACTTATGCTTAGCCCGATCATCCTTTTAGATCAAAACTCACAAAGATCTTAGCTTCTTGAAGGGGTAGAATTCGATCTTAGCTGTTAATGGTTTTCAAAATATGCATCCTGATAGAAAGGTTAGGCTTAAGGCAGTATGGTCTCCTCCCCTATTAGGTGTAGTAAAATGGAATGTGGATGGTTTTTCCTTTGGCAATCCTAGGCCAGCAGGGATTGAGGGTGTTTTAAGAAATTATTTAGGGGTGGCGTTCTATTTGTTTTCCTACAAAATTGGGGTAGCTAATTTTATTTTAGCTATGATTTTGGCTATTCTCAAAGCTTAGCAGATCTCCATTGATTTTCTATGTCAACATAATTTAAAAGTGATTTTTGGACTCGATTCCTCAACCGTGGTGTTTTGGTTGCAAGATCCTACGACCACCAGGCCATGGAAATTGGGTTCTATTTTTATTGATATTTGTTATCTTGTGTCCATAATTGGAAAGGTTACTTTTGTCCATAAAATGAGATAACATAATTTCTTCGCTAATAACTTGGCTAACAAAGGAGTCTCTCATGAATCCTACTTTATTGCTTGGCTTATTTAGCTAGAGGCGTTCTGCTGATTGATCTGGTTATTTTGGTATAAGGATCAGCAGAAGTATTTCATTGTTTTTTTCTTTTTTGCTGGATTTTCATTTTGCTGGTCTAGTTTGCTTTTAGAAGATGATGATGTGTTGCTATCCTGGAATGTGGCTGGTGGATTTTTAATATAGGTGATATGGAATTGCATCCCACTCTCTATTTTGGTAGCTTAGGAAACAATCTAGTGGTTTTAAGCTTCTATGTTTTGTATGTATTGTCTGATTTTTGACTTTCATGCTTTAGCTTGATTCTTCTATCTTTTTGGGGCTATAATAAGGTTCTTCTAGGGCTATTTGTTGAAGATTTTTTGTTCTAAGAAAAGGCTATATATCTACATTTTTATTGATTTTCTTGAATTTTAGTTTTTGAGGCCTGGTGCTGGTTCTATTGTATTTTGATTGGTAACATGCTCTATTATTTGGGCTTGTATTGTCGTAGTTTTGTGGGTTGGTAGATTTGTTAGGGTCTTTGACTTTGTTTTTGTTCTCAAGAATACTGGTGTGTTCTAAGGGTCTACATTTTATGCAGGTTTTGTTGCATTTCTTGAGTTGTGGTAGGCTTCGTTTTTCTACTACAGGGCTTGTATTTTCTTATCACTTGTGTAGCTTGTTTTAGCTCCCAATTTTCAATTATTAATCAGATTTACAGCTTAAAAAAAAAGCTTGTTACAATAGCTAATCTATCTAAGTTTCCTCCTAAGTGAAAAACTGTAAAACACTTACTCTATTTTTCCAAGTAAAAGAATCCAAACACTTGGTAGTTTATTTCCTTAGGTCCTAGAAATCTAAACCTCACATTATGTCACATGGTTTATTTGATAAATCTCACTAACATGATTAGAATAAAAACTATAAACATATTGAGGATATATGATCATGATAGTTCATGATGGAATGAAACTCACAACAATAAAACATTCAAAAGCAAATGTATTTCACTCATGTTTTAGCTCTTAAACAAAATGCCTTTTTCTAGAGTAAATAAAATAGTTGTTAAGTGTGAAAACATTTTCAAAAAAAGTTTTCTTAAGAATAAGAAATCTAATTTTTGTTTCCTTTGATAAATTCCAATGGCCATAAAATTATTTAGAAATTTTTTCCCTTTTCAATGATGTGTATATATGAAAAACTTAAATTTAGGAAAAAAATCAAATTAAATATGTCAAGATATAATTCTAGAAAATCTTTTAATGCCATGAATAAGTTGTGAGTGTGTAAATCATTAGAAAATAATTTTACATTTGTTTCCTAAAGAATTTTTATCTTAAAAAAGTCATAGAACACAAGGTTTGATTTTAACTTTAAAGTAGAATTCATCCGATTTATTCTGATCTAGATAGAGCACCTATCATCAGTTTTAATGTACCTGCAAACATTAACCTTAAAAAGCTAAAAACTAATTTTTTTAAAAGGTTTTGTTATTGATCAAAATTGAGTATTAGCTTTTTGAGCCAACGAATACAAGACTTTGATCTATCAAGTTTCATCAGCAATCATCTTTATAGGCTTCATCTAACTAAAAATTGCACCAAAGAAGTATTCGCTCTACCAAGCATTGATAGTGGAAGAAGAAAGGAAGATAATAGAGCATAAGTGGATTGATTTTATGTAAGCGTGGCGCTTGGTTTTGCTACGTTGTTGGCTTTTGGAGCATTGTGGGTTTTCTAATTTTCATTAGGAGATAGAGGTACTTTTATTTTCATTTCCTAAACAACCTGAGAGAGAAAATCTGGTGGAGTTTTTTATATAAATTTTTTTTGAATAGTTGTATTGTTCTAATATTTTTATGTCGTTTCAATGTATGTATCATCTCACTTTTGCCTTTGTAATTTTGAGTTTTTATTTTATTATTTTTTCTTTCTTGTGTTATTGATTTTAGAAATGTTGCTTTACTTATAGAGTTGTTGCTATTTGATTGTATAATTACTAAAATAAGTATACTTTTTTAATTTAAAAATATATTTCTACCATATTAATAAATAAAATAAATAATAATATAATTTATAAATTTATAAATTACTCCAACAATTAGTGTAAGAAAAACGTGTTAATTAATAAATGTAAATTTTTATAAAAATATATAATATAAATTTGTTACAATTGTACAAACTATTATAATAAAATATGCATTAATTTTTCACCTAAAAATATTCATAAATTTGAAAAATTAAAGTATTTAGTAAATGTATGCATGGACTGGTTAACCAGTTGACTGACTAATTTTAGTAATCAATCCAATATTATTGGATTCTTAAAATTATTAAGTGTTAACCAAACCAATAATTTCAAATAACTAGTATATCGATTTCTATTTTTTGAAGTGATTAACCATTAATGTTAGGTTAACCATTAAAAATTTTCTAACATGTAAATATAATAAATTATGTAAACTGTAAAATTTATTTCTATTGTTCAAATTATTAAAAATAAACATTATAAAGCAAACATAATACCACATAAATTTCAAAAAAAATACAAATATAATACTAAATTTCAAAATAAAAATATAATCGGCTACACAATGTGTTAATTTTTCATTTTTTAAGTTCTAATTCTTCAATTTTAGATATATACATTCTAAATCCCCATTTAAAGTTAAATACAATTCTTCACATGTATATGTCAATATGGACAGAAAGAGTAATATTTAGAAATATATACACACACATACATGCATATATACATACGTACACCATTACTGTCACTTTTTTGAATTGTCAAATTGTAACCTTGTCCTAAAAATTCATAATACAAAAAATTAGTCAATAAAAATCAGTTCGGTTAATCACAAAAAATAAATTGGTTCTGAATCGGTTTTACATTTAACCATAAAATAGATTTTTTTGCACACATATGTATAAAAATAATATGTAATTTTATCTTTATATATATTAATAAATCTGTATTAACTCCTTTAAAAATATTTAAATGGTTGCCTTTTGAAAATCCAGTTATTCTGATGTTAAATAGCTAACACCTGCTGTATTAAAAATTTTACCAAACATGTTAAACGAGTTGTTGGAAGATAAAAGGCTATTAGCTACCTTCCAATTGCTAAACCTAATACTTGGAGTGATCAAATATGGGTTGGATGGATTACAATTGGTTTTCCATCCATTTCATCTAAACTTTTAAATGGATTAAACTCAATCAAAATCAGTTGGGTTGTGAACTAATTTTTTTAGATTAGGTCGGTTAGATTATATGGATTATGTTAATTATTTATATTATATTATAAACATATAAATTATAAATTATTTATATTTATATATTTTTAAATATAAAGTATTAATTTTATTTTTATAAATATTTTTTAAATTCCAAATGCATGCTTTATTTTTTAAAAAAAATTCAAAAACAACAAAAAAAAATTAATAGTTCACTAAAATTTAAAATTACATATAAATTCTTAAACTATGAAATTAATTGATTTAATTATAATACATAAAAAAAGAAAAAATACAAATAAAAAAATACATGTTCCATTTAAGCAATACATCTTCCATTTGCTTCAACATTGGAATCATTCATTGATTGGTGAAAATGGTTCCATTATTATTGGAGTTCCTACTACTACAAAATTTGCAACAACATAATAATTATGAATCAATCATGCATATCAACATTAATGAATTAACCTAAGAACATGCATATCAAAGATTGTAATTGAAATCAATCATCAACCATTTATTCAATATGTTAATTAATGACTCAACACAACCCAAAGATAAGAAATTGCTCAAAAACTAAGAAATAATCAACTTGTATTAACATGAAAGCACAACTAAACCATTACAATGCGAGTTAAAGATTCATGTATCCTTTAGCAAAAGTTAAAGAAAACTACTCGCACTTCATATTAAAAACCAAACAACAAAAAAATAAAGTTGATACAAAATTAAACCAAAACTAATGTATGTTTATGAAAAGAGAAAATTTATAAAAGTCTAGCCCCCCTAATCTTGATGTCTTCAGCTCTTTATATAGCCTCCCTGAGAATAGTTTACATCTCCTGTGACTTTCTTTCTTGGAAGAATTTGCATTTGATTGAAATAGGAAGACTTTAATCACCTAAATAGGAGATTTACTCGGGTGAGTGAGCCTTGCACTTGGGAGAGTGGATTTGATGCTCAGGAGAGTGAGCCTTGCACTCGACAAAGTGAAATTCATGCTCGGGAGAGTGGGATTGGATTGCATTTTACGTAAACCTTGCTTGGGTGAGTGAAAATCTCACTTTGGAGAGTGCCAAATCACTCAGCCAAGTGTGGCAATCACTCAGCCGAGTGATTCATGGCTACTTCCTTTGAGTGAAAGCCATATTTCTCTTTAATTTGACTTTTGCCCCTAACTTTCTTCCTTTTGCACTTTAGGCCATTTTTCTTCAATTTTGGCCTTAAAAAACACCAAAATTAATAATTAGTCCTAAAAACACATAAACTAAATAATTAAACCAAAATTCAACTAATTAAGACTAAATTGACTCAAATAAACACCTAAAAATATACTAAAAACATAGTATAATTCACACTTATCAGAGTGCACAGCAAGGCTATCTCTATGATTCTCTTCACTTCTTCTGCTTCATAGTCATTTGGGTCTAAGCTTTCATCCACTAGTTCCAGGTGAGTTCCATTATCATGAAGCTTCCATGCCTGTTTTTAGACATAAACAAATAGATAAATTTTGAAAACTTCTCTTGATTTGAGGTTTAAGGGCGATGATACTTCATACTTACTCTTTTAAGAAGGTAATCAAAATTAGCAACAAAATAAAAAAATAGTGGAATTTCGTTGCTAAAAAGTGTGGGAAATCTTAACACCAATAAAGAGCAATGAAAATTAGCAACGAAATTCGTTAACCATTGCTAAATGTGGCAGCAATAGATGGCGCAAAATTTTGGAATGAAATTTAGCAACGGAGTTTAATTTCTATTGCTAATTTAGCAATGGAATTCAAATTTCATTTCTAAATAACATACCTTAAAAATTTAGTTGTGAAAATAGCAACAAAATTGAATTTTGTTGCTAAATTAGCAACGAAAATTAAATTCCATTGCTATATGACGGAGCTGAAAAAATTCAATTGTTAGAATAGCAACCGAATTCATTTTTGTTGCTAATTTAGCAACGAAATTCAATTCCCGTTGCTAATTTAGCAACAACAATGAATTTGGTTGCTATTCTAATAATTGAATTTTTTTAAGGCCTATTAGTTAGCAACATAATTCAAATTCCATTGCTAAATAATGGACCTTAAAAAATCCAATTGTGAAAATAGCAACGGAATTCATTTTTGTTGCTAAATTAGCAACGAAATTTGAATTTCATTGCTATATTACAGAGCTGAAAAAATCCAGTTGTTAGAATAGCAATCAAATTCATTTATGTTGCTAATTTAGCAACGTAATTAATTTTTCGTTATTAAATTAGCAATGAAATTGAATTCCGTTGCTATTTTCAAAATTGAACTTTTTAAGGTACATTATTTAGCAATAGAATTTAAATTTTGTTGCTAATTTGGCAACAGAAATTAAATCCCATTGCTAACTAACAAGCCTTAAAAATTTTAGTTATTAGAATAGCAACCGAATTAATTTCCGTTGCTAAATTAGCAATGGAAATAGATTTCGTTGCTATTTCGGTTGCTAATTCCCAATTTGCCCTAAGTATAAATAGATCTTTTTCTTCCACTCTTTTTCTTATTCATCTCTTCTCCCTCATATTGACGTCGCTGCAACTTTCACTCCCCTCCCCCCTCTCTCACTCTCTCTCTCATACACTGTCGCACCTCTCTTTCTATCTCTCACTCTCATTCTCTCCCCCTTATACACCATTACACCTTTCTTTCTAGAAGTAGTGGCAGCTGTTGTAAACGAGCTTAGAGATCCAAGTATAAGGTGTACATTTTTGAAGCCGCCGCATCAAGAACTCCACAAGTGGGATCATTAATTGCCAATGGTGAGGATCGATCTTAAAGATTTATTCTTTTTTTTCTGAAAATTTAAAGCTTAATTGTTATTTGATTTGTTGAAGGTGTGAAAGCTTAATTTAAAATTTTTAACTGATAGATGAGGACCGCAGTTGGAGCAGGTAATATGGATTGCCTTTGAAGATGGACTTGAGTTTTGCATTACATGCTAAGAAATTATGTCTTTCTGCTTTGGAAAATATAGTTTTTGCCTTCTATGATTCCAGGGCCTACATTACAAAAGGATTAAATGCTACCGATGATTTGATATTTTGCCATGAGATTGTCTCTTTTTTAACTTTTAATTTTTATTCAATTTTTCTCTGTTTTACTGCTTCAGTGTCTGAAGCAATGTCCTTTGAACTACTGACAGGCCCTAAAAGCTATACCTAGAACTTTGAGAATGATGTAAGTGATCATTCAGAAGTACTGGAAGATAATAGTTTTCATCTTACTGGCCTCTCCTGTCTTTTTGGCTATGTTTCTTACTTAGCTTCATGTCTATTATTTTTGATATCCTCTTTTTATTGTCTATTGGATGCTATTGGGATATTGTTTCTTTTTTCTTTCCTACTGCTCATTTCTATTTTGATGATTGTCCATGAGGTTTTGCTTATTTTTGTTTCTTGTCTATCGATGGGGTTAATTATTCTTTCCCTGTGCAATATTACATTGAACCAGGCATGGGTCGTCAGTTCAAGTCAAAGAAAGAAGTGCAGTATTATCTAGAGATAGAAACCTTAAAGAAAAATAAAAGAGGAACAGAAAATCCAGAAGCCAATGCTAATATGAGAACCGAACTCTTAAAGCATTAACCACTCTTTTTTTTTTTCTTTTGACAATAGTATATCTTGTATAATTAATTTAATTTACTTATGAAACCTTCAAAGCCTTCCGGGAGTCATAAAGAGAAAAAGGCTAACAAGAATACAAAGGGTCCTTAAATAACCTTTGATTATAATAATGTATATGATAGGATCAAATGGGTTCTTACTGATGCAATTGAAGATAGATGGACTGCCTTCAATGGAAGTGAAAGGGTGTCTAAATATATAAAGCAAAATTGGGAATTTGAGATGCTGCATTCACATCACTAACCACCAGAAGGATCAGCAACACCATAGGCATTGTGAATGCTGCCAGTTGAACTATCCTCTCAATACTGCCTAATAACATGTCTCTCTTTAGTTTTTATTGTATCTTTTACAATCACGTCTTTTGGTTTTACAAAATTGATTTGTACACTAATTACTCACCGCAACAACTAAATAGTGTAACTACATTTTTGGATAGCTACTTTAGGTATGGAGCAGTTACAATTGTTTGGATTTTAGCTGGTTATATTTGATTCTTGTATAAAACATTCAAAATAACCCATTTTTGTTATTTGTTTTTGAGACTTATATATGTAAATGTAATAATTTGTGCAATTTGGTTATTTGTGCTTACTTAAAGATTGCTCAGGGATAGTGTGGTTTTGTAATATATTATCTATATGTATTAAATATTGAAAATAATAATTAAAAATTATAATAGTTTTTAGCGACAGAATGGCAACGAATTTTACCGTCGTGAATTTTTTTTTTATCAGTAGACGAACTTAGCAGCGAAAAATGAAATTCCATTGCTAAATTTAGCAACGAAAATTCAATTTTCGTTGCTAATTTTGACCAATTCACCGAATATACATTGGTTAGATTTAGCAACGGAAATTGAATTTCATTGTTAAATTTATCAACGGAATAAAATTTTCGTTGCTAAAAAATAGCAACCATCAAATTAGCAACCACTAATTCCGTTGCTATTTTTCATTAGCATGGAAAATGTCAATTTTTCATTGCTAAATGGCTATTTTCTTGTTGTGTTAAAGTTCAAAACTTTTCAAATAACTCACAAAAAATTCAATTTAAATAGAAGAGACAGTTTGTTAATTTCATGTAAGGTTAATTTAAAATAAGTGTAACACCCACAAAAATATAAAAACATTGAAAAAACATAAAATCAATTTTTTTTTTATGTCTTGTTGGGTCCACATTTATTTAAAGTTGACTTCACTCAAAATTCGTAAGTTATCCGTTTTAAGCTTATAAATCCTGCCTAAATTGGATCTAACATGAATTATTGAAAAGTTTATGAATCCAATGCCAATTTTTAGAAATATAGAGATGTAATGTAGAAAAATGTTAAAATTAAGGGATAAAAAATGTGTTTATTTTATTTGTTCATGTTAAGAGTAATTATTCCAGTAGTAGAATGGTAACTTACAAGCTGCCAGTAAAAATTTGGTGCTCATATGAGTCTGGTCATCTGGGAGAAGCCTTGCCAACCCAAAATCTGCTATTTTGCGTTGGAAATCATCATCAAGAAGAATATTGCTGGGTTTGATGTCTCGATGGATGATGCATACATGAAATTGTTCATGTAGATAAGCAAGACCCTGAGCCATGCCTATGATTATATCCAACCGTTTTTTCCATGTGAGAGATTCTTGTCTTTTACCTTAATTTTCGAAAATGCAAAAGCCAAGTATACATATGTTAATGTTATAAACAAAACAACTCTATTTCAACCAACTGTTTGCTCATATGTAAGAAAGAAGTTACCAAACCATATATTCATAAACAAGAAGTAATTCTAGTCCTTTGCTACAACAACTTAGTAATCTTACAAGATTGCGGTGATGAACATTACTAATAAGTGTAACTTCACTTGTAAAATCTGTCTTTGCCCTTTTTGATTGGCTCACAGATAGTTTCTTTACTGCAACCATTTTCCCATTCTTCAAAGTACCCTATTTTATTGCAGTCGAATATTATTATCTAATTACAAGTTAGCAATAAATGTGGATTTTATTCTAACATAAGCTATAAGGTAACTTGTATACTTCACCAAAACCTCCTTCTCTTAGTTTGGTTTCTTCTTTGAAATTCTTGGTTACAGATTTCAAGTCTTTGTAATCGAAATTCATAGGGCCTCGCAATTCAGTTGCACCTAATATGTCACTTGCTATGTTTCAATATAAATTAATGAACAAAAGTAAAAGGCTGAGCTATTATTATTTGACAATTGACTTAAGAAATTGCCTGAAATGTCTGCAGAGCATATAGTTGAATAAATAACTATAATAGTTAATTAGGTTGCTCAAAATGTGAGCATAAAGTCTGATAACACAACTAATTACACCCGAGCTCATAAACTTGGATCAGCCGAAACTAATTAAACAAACATAAACAAATGAATGCTATAAATAATTATGATAGCTTATAACTCATAAATAGTAATTTATCTTGATGTTTCGAAGCTTTAAAGCCTACCTATTAAATACAGATAAGTTTATTCTGATTATATTCTTTCTATATGTTTATTCTGATTATATTCTTTTTATATGGGATCATTCTATTATTGATTTTCTTATTTTGAAAATCTAATTTAACTTTCAGAGTGTTTTTAATACTCCACTAGTCCTTTTCTATTCTTCTAGATATCAAATTAGGATCAAAATTTTTACAAACATGTTATAAATAAAGAATTACATAAAGAATGTGAATTGAAATATTTGTGCTGTTTGATTTACCCCTAGGAGCTCTCTTCCTCCTTGAAAGCTTAAACCAGACAACCAACACAACAATAAGCAAAAGAAGAGCTACACCTCCAGCCACTCCTCCAATAAGAGCTGCCTTTGTAACAAAACTCCCTCTAAGAAAATAACCAAGTCAATTTGAATCTGGAGAATGAACTAACAAATTAAAAACAAGAAGAAAGATTGATTTGTTTTCGTTAAAGAGAAATGGGATAAGATGCAATTTTGTCTCCTAAGTTAAAACGATCTTAACAAATTGTGCATCTTTAATGTTTGGTTTCTAAACATGTAAGTTTCACTTGTACTTTGTATTATAAATGAGAATAAAACTCTTAGATGAAAGGATTTTATTTATCTGCTTATTCTATTTAAGTAAAAAATAAGATTCAGGTGAATTCTTTTACAACAAAAGTAGAAACACGGGTGAAACTAGAAATTTATATTTGGAGCGAAAATAAATAAATAAATGTAAAGTATTTTTTACATGAAAAATATTATTTAAAATGATTATAAGCATTTTTTTAAATAAATGGTCATAATGAAATTCTAAATAATTTTAAAGATTAATACTAAAGTTCTCGAAAAAAATATAAAATTTAATGAATAAAAAATATAGGGTCAAAATTCAAAAGTACGAATATTAGTTTTTAAAAAAATATTAAATTTCAAAGATAAAAAAATTACTTTTGAAAATTTGCGAAGTTCCACAATTGTACAAAAATTTTTCTTTTTTTAATATAGAAAAAGGAAAGTAAAATTTCAATCAAAACTTTCCAATCCAATGGTACCATTATTGCTGGATTGCCCCCTTAGAAACAGAACACATATATTGAAAACAGAAATCTCACCACTTTTAAGAAAGGGCTGAAGATTGATGGTCAGATTATCCTGAAAGAAGTGTGTATCTAAACATCTCATAAAGCAGCCACAATTAACTACCCTACTATCTTTATGAGGAGGACATCTCAGAATATTGGTAAGCGTAACTTGCATACATTATTTGAACACATTGTGCAATACCGTATATCGATACATTATTAGCACCTACCACTTCCCTTCTACTGGCTGCAAACAAATCATTTATCTTTGGTGTTGCAATATGAAGATCATTTAGCAATCCTTCCACTGTTGTTTTGAAAGCATCAGCTGGTGCTGATGTATTTTAGCCTCCACAATACTCACGATTCGCGTCTCTAATGGTTTCTCCATAGAAGTTATTCCTCTCATACTTGAAAAAAGAAACACAACTCTAGTCATTAGTAATAATATCATTAGGAGTTGAATTTATAGACAAAAACTGAAATTTTAATCAATTCACACTAAATCATAAAAAAAAAAATTCGTAATGGTTAAGTATTTATAATTTATTTTTTACGAAAACAATTTTCATCCAAAAAATTAAAAATAGTTATTGAAATCCACTTTAGCAGTATAAAAAGAACATAATTTGACAAATGACAATCTACGTAATATTGAATCAATATCGCGTCGCTCAAATTTATATGTAAGAGGTTTTTTTCTAAAACTAGTGTTATCTTTTAAAATATTTCAAAATTTAGTTAGAATTACAGTAAAAAAAATAAAAATTTTAGAGTGTCGAAAACATATAGTGAGTCAAAATGGAGCTAATAGTTTGCAGACGTCTCGCTGTCAAAAACCGACACACGTGGTACCAACTTTTGTCGAAACTCTGATAGAAATTGGCACGCAGTTGGAACTTAGCAAAATCCGTACTATTATCCTATTGAAACAATAAAATGTTACAATTTTATAAAATTTCTTTTTGGTTTCTCTCTCTTTCTGATTTTAGGCATTAATTCTTTCTTTTCTTGGAATTTGCAATCTGTCGCTTCTTTCAGTCGAACACCACAACTTTCTCTTCCATCGACGTGAAAAACTTGTTTCTCTTCCTAAAAACATACTCTCTAACAACAATGTTTCCTTCTTTTTGCCATCCTTGTAAACACAATTAGTAGAAAAATTAGCTGCTTCTTTTTTCTCTCTTTGCTTTTTGTGATATTATCACTCTAAGAACACAACTTTCTCTCTATCTATCAATAATGCCAATACCCATCAAATTCAAAAACTTCTTTTTCTCTCTAGAATTTACTCACGGATGACAAAGTTTACTTGTTTTGCCATCAATGATAGAAAATCTGCTTCTTATATAAACAATATATATGCGTTGATATATACATTTTAGCAAGACAATACAAAAATATCATGCAGGCTTTTTCTTAAAAAAAAAAAAAGAAGTTCCATAATTCCAATTTCTAATGCTCAAAATTTCTAAATTTTTTTATTATAACACCAAATTTCGAAATATTTTAAAAAATAATAGCAATTTCAAAAAAACTTCACGTAAAACTTGAAGAAATTAAATTTTCTATCTTTTTGTGACATATTGTACTGTTTTCTTAAATTTTCCTTTGATTGGGTACAAATATAGGTTATCACATGTCAGATATTGGTTGATTTTTACTTTACTAGTACTATCAGTATTAGATTAGGAAATCCAATGTCCATTTTACATTTTTTTGATTTTGTTAAAAAAAATATTCAATTAGTGTTACAAAATATTATAATTATATTATATATTTTTTATTCCTAGCTCCGAAAAAAGCTAACTAAATATCATAGTGATAATTAGATTAAAGTATAAATGCAAAACATTTCATATGTATACTTAAAAATATATATGGATGAGCATATATAAAATAAAATAAATAAATATACTTAAGATTTGATTGTGCGAAACCAATTATATCTCTATTTTTATTTTTTATTTTTTTTTATGTATGATTGCATCTTTATGGACAGAGTTCTAAGGCCCCAACATATTTCCTAGAAGAATATGTGCATATTTAAATGATATTGTAACTAATGTAAGCTCGATTAGTTATTGTCTTGTAAGTTTGGACCTAAAGGAAATTATTTTAAAAGAGAATGACAAAACAATCATTTTACATTATAGCACACATGTGCCTAATTAAGTGAAAATGTAAAATAGAGGCTTAATTGAAATAGAAGAGAGAGATTTGAGATAGAAATAAGAATTTAAAGAAAGAATAAGGGGTAGAATGCAAATTAAATTGGTCAAATAATAGACCAATAAGTAGAAGACACCTAATGGATTCTAGATTATTAAAAAGATGTGAGTTGTAAAGAAGTCAAGATATTTTCCATAAAATTTAAAGGAAGTGGCCGACCAACTCAAAGGAAGAATTTCAAGAAATCTTCATTGAATATACTCTTTATTTCCTACATAAAAATCACTTATTCAAGCTGCAAATTAGGGAGGAGAGAGAAAGTTTGATATTTAGATTTTCTAAGGTAAGATTTATCCTTTACTTCTTTTCTCTTTCTTGCTTCACATATGAGGAATTAGAATTGATGTAAAGGTTAAATATTTACATGTATAAGCTACTTTGTTAGAAGGAGAAAATAGCAAGATGAAGGACAAGGTGCACTACAAAAAAACTACTAATTAGTGACGGATAATTTCGTCGCTAATTACCAAAATTCCGTCGCTAAATTAAATTAGCGATGCCGCGGCGAACAGTAGCTAAAAGGCCAGTTGCAAATATATTAGCGACGAAATTCAAAATCAATCGCAATTTAGCGATGAAAAATTTCGTCGCTAATTTTTTTCCGTCGCTAATTTATATTCATAATTAATCGCCGAATTATAATAATAATATTTAGCGACTGCCTTTTCCGTCGCTAATTATAAATTTACTGTAAAAGTTAGCAATGAAATATTAGTTGCTAATATTGTTGCTAATTATTTCTTAAATTATATCTATTACACATTAGCGACAGATCTTCTGTCGCAAATCCATCGCTAAATTATTGGATAATTGAATTTTTTCTTTTGCTGTATTTTAAAATTTTAATCTTGATCGCTATTTATTTATTTTCATCATGTATATAACAATAATCTCACATATATTTATTCCAAATCAGAATATATTTCAAAATACACAAAGTTTGGAAAATATATATTAAAATAGTATGTAATTCAACTTTTCTAGTAGCTTAGAACAAATTATAAAATGTTGCAAATTACAAAGTGTAATTGGGTAATTTCTCAAGCATCTTTCCATATACATTAAAACAAATAACATGTGCACCATGCATTCAACTAAAAATTTGTCCTAGTTCCCCATCAATTGAATACTTCAGCATATCAAGGGATACAAAAACAATATACTAAAAAAAGGAAGCTAATTTCTTCGCGTAAAAGCTGCAGCAATGCCACTAGCAACCACTCCCACAGTTGTTATAGCAATGCCAATGCCAATTATACCATCTGTGGAAAAAAAATAATAATAATCAGCAGTTCCACCAAAAGATCAACAATATTATTATTGAGATTGGGTATCTTATAGATTTACCCATGCAAAAGATCAATAATATTATTAGGCATAAGGGCCAGTTTTTGGTGCAATGGCAAAGGTATTAGGCTTGCTCTATAAAGCTGAAGGTATATGTTCAACAAGCAATTGATTTATGTGAACTGAGTATTTGATGGTTGCCTTCAAATCTCCCTCCTAAGACTCAACTTAAGAGGAATCACCACTCATGCATGTGTATGTGTATCAAAAATATACAGAAGTTGGAAGAGAAGAATTCTTCCTATAGCAACCTAACTGAAATTAATACCTTAGGTTTGCAGAATTCCATTTGCTCTATAGTTTTATCAACATAACCTTAGAATTATATTGCAGCACATTATACAGTATCCATAGGTTTGCATAATTCCATTTGCTCTATCCTGGCCCTTTTTGGAGAGTAAATTTTTATCTTCCTCAAAATTAATACTTAAAAGACTTAATGAGCTCAAAATCAGAATACCATATAACTACACAATGATTAACAACTGATAAAAGACTTGATATCACAATTACATCAATTGAAATACACAAGGGACTAAGAATGAGCTGACTCAAATGCCAAGAAGGCATACCTTATGGTATGAGTGCTCAAGCAGACCGTTTGAAGGTAAGCCTACTACAACAAAAATTTGTGATCTTGTAAGATCATTACCTCTGGAGCCAGGACCTCTACTTGAAATAGAATTCCCCCGACCACATCCTTGTTTTCTCCTATTTGCATCAACACCGGTCCTAGTCTCCCAACACTGATTGGTTGGCACAAGCCAGTCTGGTAGTCTCCACACACCACCACGATTTGGGAATGACTAAACACAATTGTTTTGCATCATATTAAAAAAATTATATTTCAAGACTTTGCCCATAAAAAGAAAAAAATAACAGTCCGAAGTATGAACACTTAATTTTTGCTTAGTTAAAAAACTTAGAGAAAATATAACGTTTTATTTTTAATAAAAATATGAGAAATTAAAAATATGCTGCTTATGTACCTTGAATCTGATAAATCTAGAAAATTGCTGCACTTTGTGCACAATTTCTGTTTTTTATCCCAGTCCAACATATTCTTAATCAACACAGTTCAAGTAAAAAGAGAGCAAGAAAGGAGGACGAACCGATAGAAGGAAATGCCATGGTAGAGAGTGAAGCGGGGCGATGGGGAAAACAGCAGTGACGTGAGTTGTTGCAGTGATTTATCCACCGGTGATTATGGGTTGCAGCGATTAGGGCAAAGGGAAGAAGAAACGAGAGAGATAGGGAAAAAAGATGGCAGCTCAACCTGAGAAAATAAAAAAAAAAATGAGAATAAGGCAAAGAGATAAGGGGTAATTAGGGTTTTTTAAAAGACAAAAATATCCCTATTTTTATTTTAGAATATCCGTTAAATTGGGAATAATTTTGTAAATATATTTATATAGAGTTTTTTAATTTTACCCATAAATATATTATGTACACATATTAAATACATATTAAGCTTAAAAATTAATTCTCATAAAACAAGATAAAGTTTCATAAACACACTCAAAAATTTCAATGTTATATATGTTGAGATAACACACACACACACACATACACACACGCACACACGCACACATTACATTGAATAATATGAGCTGAGCCGTATTTAAAACACAAACTAATAAGGTTAATTTTTCGATAAATTTACATTATTTTTTCAAAAATATTCTCATTTAATTTGATGTTGACTATTTATTCAAGATTAGAGAGAATGAGTGAGAAGAAAATGATTTTAAAATTAGAAAAATAATTAATGAAGGTAAATCTGAAAAAAATAATTCTATCAAGATTTTCTCAAGATGACAGATATCTTAAAAAAAAATGTTGTAAAACGATAAATATTGTGAGATTGATTGAGTAAATTTTCTTGCCTCTTATTAGTGAAATCGTTGGTGATGATTATATTTTTTTTATTTCACTCAAGTTGAAATCGATGATTTTCCAACATAGAAAGGCTCGACTAAACAAACTCTAGATCATCATCTTCTCGATCAAAACTTGAGATGGTAGATGGAGACTGTTCATAGGAAAATTAAGCAGATTCAAAGTGAGGCAAGGGAGTTTTCCGATCGAAGGAAGATTTGTGACATAGGTAGCGCACTTGGCATTGAGGCTGTTAGAGGAAAGAGAGAGTTAAGAATGGAAACGGCGGATAAGGGTGACCAAGGGAGAGAAAATGTTGATTTTATATTTTTCATAATCATTTTAAATGAAATAATAAATTTTATATTATTATTTTATAAAAAATTATTTTTATTATTTTTCATAATGTGACTAGATAATAACTATAACAATTACTTTATTATTATTATTATTATTATTATTATTATTATTATTATTATTATTATTATTATTATTATTATTATTATTATTATTATTATTAAAAATGTAAAATTTTTCAATTAATAAGTTTAGATTTTGGGATATTTGATTTAAATTTTATTAAATAAAAATAAATTACAAATTTTTTTTATTATTATTTTAAATAAAATAATAAATTTATATTACTATTTTATAAATATTTATTTTTATTAATTTTCATTATGCAATTATATAATAATAGTAAAAATTAGTTTATTATTATTATTATTAAAAATGTAAATTTTCTAAATAAATAACTTTAGATTTTGGTATAATTGATAAAAAATTATTATCAACTTATAAAATACTTTATAATTTTTTGTTACAAAATAAAATATTCATTTCATATGGTCTATATTAAAATTACTTGAAACTATACATAAATATGCGACTAAATTATTCCGTCGCTAATTGTATTACTGTAAGAAATTACTATTAGCAACAGACCAATTTTCATCGCTAAACCGTCGCAAAACGGCACTATATTTTTCCTCCAATATTAGTGATTAAAATGTTTGTTGCTAAATTTTCTGGAACTAATTTCACGAATAAAAAATTATAAAATTTAGCGAAAGAAATATTCATTGCTAATTCCGTCGCAAAAGATGGCGCGTATACTTTTCGCCAATAATTAACGACTATTTATTCATTTCGTCGCTATTTCATCGTAAAAAATAGAAAATATCCTTCCCACGATGGAATTGTAAAACAATCGTGAATCCGTCGTAAAATTTGTGACGAAAATAAGGTCGTTACTAATTGGCAGTTTTTTTGTAGTGGTGGTGGAAAAAGCATAGATGCTTAAATAAGGTATAAGAACTTCTAAACCCTTGTATATGTGTGTCTACTTTTATAGAGTATATTAAGATAGTTTTTAGAGGTATTTTTAAGATAAAAATATGGATTTAATGCTTAAAGGGACGAAAGAATCAAAATTGAAAAGTTATCTTCAAAATAGGAAAAATTCGTCCTAGGTTTCACTGCACCTAGTCACACTTTTTTTACTATAAAATGAGTTATAAAGATTCAAATTGCATGATTCTAGTTGGGTTGGAAACTAGAGTCATATATCTTGATTTCATATGAAGAATTTGGTGTTTGAATCCCTCTTTATGATGTTGAAAATGAGATTGAACTCTAACTGTGTCTTCTACCCTACCATTAGGATTAGTCCGTGTTATTTAATGTATATTTGGAGATTTAAATGCTTAAATGGAGTGATTTTAAATGTTTTAGAAACTAGAAACATAAAGGAACAACTTTGTAGAAAACTTTTCCTAAAAATGTCGTTTATTAAGTCTAAAATGTCTTACAAGTTGAACTTGGGAATCTTCCTTTAGGACTTTTAAGGAAAAATATACCTCACAGTCTAGACCAAATGGGTAACCACCATGACCCCCCTTCTAAAACTGAATTGGCACCTATCTCATGGTTATCACAAACCAGTAATCACCTTGACCCTCCCTTGTTTCCTCATATACTTGATTTTTAGGCCCCAAATTTTTACCAAAGGTTATCTAAACCTCCCTAAACACTTTTAGAGCATTCTAAACATAAAAACAAAAGTCATTTGTGACATTGAACATGTGAAGAGCATATTGACATATGAGGATAAAGTTATAAATTGAACACTAATACTAGAAGACATAAATACATATATGATTTAATTGAGTATTAAGCCTTGGAAACACCATCAAAATCCATCTAAATCTTCTTGAACCTAAATAAATTGTCTTAAACATGAAATTAAAAGAGGAAGATGGCATAGAATGCATATGTATGTCTATATTAGTGAAGTTATACAATGATAGTTGTACAATTGTAATTATAGTTATACAATGATAGTTAAGTTACACTATTATAATTGATTATAAATGATAACTCAAATTAAGTATTTAGTTTTTGTTTAATTTGAGTCTAGTTTCCATTTGTTTTCTAACATCTTTTGCTTTATTTTTTCTTGTATTTAATAATTTATCCGATTCTCAGTTAATTCTAGCTTTTGTGCGAATTTGGGAGCTTTTGATAGAATTTTGTGATTTTTTTTTCTATAGGTACCTCACCATTACCAGGGATTTCCTAGTAACTGTGACCCACGTATTCTGTCAAAATGCACCATTTTGAAACTTGTCATAGTTAGCATGGCAATTGTGCATGATAGGGTGCTAACCGTGACCTATGGAGTTTTTAGTACAGAAGCTAAAGGAGAAGCATCTCACAGTTACTAAGAATTTCATAGTAACCATAAGGCAGGCATATTTTCAATCCAGAATGAAGAGGAGAGTTATCTCACGGTTACCAGAAATTTCATGGTAACCGTGACCCAATTTCAGATTACAGCTTCGAGCCATCTCACGGTTAATAAGAATTTCATAGTAACCGTGACCTATTTTAACCAAAAGAGGGTTTTTTATTAGAGGTAACGGTTACCAGGGATTCCATAGTAACCGTGACCCATGTTGTCCTATATAAGGTAGGTTATTCTGCAGAATCGGGAGTTTTTTTAGAGTTTTTGGGAATTTTTTAGGTTTTAGGGTTTCTCTCTTCCTTTTTTGAGTTCTTTGTTCAATTTACACACATAGATATATAGATTTACTTGAAAATAGTTGGATTTAAATAGAAATACTTAGATTAAACATAGATTTACAGTTCACAAGTATAGATCTACACATTTAAAGCTCATTTTTCAGTTAAGTTGTGGGGAAAGAGATTAAAGAGCTTGGATTCAGCTGGATTTTCTTCATCATGAATTTCAAGGGTTATTCTATCCTTTTCTCTTTTCATTTTGTGATGGATAGTGTGTAGTCTTTTAGTTGCTTGGGGGATCTTTGAATCCCCTACCCAAAGATGTGAATATTGAAAATATTTTTAGTTATATATATATATATATATATATATATATATATATATATATATATATATATATATATATATATATATATATATATATATATATATATATATATATATATATATATATATATATATATATATATATATATATATATATATATGAATGAATGATTTATTTCACTGTTGCTTATTTTGTTTCATTAGTTTTCAGCCCTTCAAGTGATTTCCAGCTTTGTTGAATGATTGTATCTTTTATCTTAACTGGATGTTAATGCTTGTGTGAGTTGAATGCTGTGGATGAATCTTTGCTCAACTTTTCTATCTAAAAGTACTATCTATTTTAGATTGCTTCAGAATGGGACTCTAGATGTGCAGTAAATTTGGTTGTAGAGTTTAAGTGTGTAGTGAAATAGATGAGTTTTGGGTTATTTGGCTCCGGAATGGGAAAGCAAATCGAACTTAGGATGTTAGACCCATGCTTAGGCTAGTTGTTGGGCTGGCTCCGGAATGAGACGTTTAACAACTAGAATAGCTGGCTCTGGAATGGGACGCTTGGATTAAAAAGGTTATCCCGAATTCGTTATGTACACTTTTAAGCAAAATTAATTCACATTGGATATGGGGTGGATGAGTGAACTCGAGAAATGTTTTATTTATATAGATTTTCATAATTGTTAATTTTTCTGAATTTAATACATACTCAATTTACTGTTAGTAGAATTTAATTTCTTTTCACTACATATTTTAGTTTTTAAAGTTACATTATATAAATTGAACAACTCATACACACAAACAATTGGGAATTCTTTAGCATACAATTAATTTTCACAGCTTTCACACAAAATTCCCTTGGGTTCGATATTAAGGGTTTTAAATTTATCCCACTTTATTACTTGTCGATCTAGTGCACTTGCTAGGGTGGCAACAATAAACATATGGTGTGATGTAATGTGATGAATTGGATATAATAAATGAAATGATATGACCATAAGTTATTTAAAAATACATGGTGTGTGTGTGTAATAGAAACTTGGAAATGCTAGAGTAAGTCATTACAAAATATATATAAGATGTAATTAGGTTACAAAAGTACATAAAATATAAATATATATGGGCATAAGTTCTATATATAAACATGTATAATACACGTTAAAATTAGAATGAGAGTGTATACAGATGTGAGTAGTTATTGGTTAAATCATTCTGATTAAAAGTGCTTGATATGTTAATCCATTTGAATAGGTAATGAGGTGTTCAAGTATAAGCGTGCATTAAATGTGTACAAAGTGAAATATGTATATATGCATACATGAATGCATGTTAATTTCTACATGATTATAACAAATATGAATATGAATGTGTATGTATGAATATACACACACACACACATATGCATAAGATTATGTTTTAAACATATACTTGTGGTAGAGTTAATAATACACTTGTTTATAAGAGAGAAAAGTGAAATGAATTAAAGAAAAGGATTTACAGTTGCCTGCTTCTATGTCTAGGTCGTGGATAGATAGGCATGACTATAAAGATATATTACAGTTGCCCCATGATCTACCCTATTTGGGTCCCTATGCTTTGGCCCCGTTTGGGTCATTTGCTGACCCTATTTGGATCTGTTTGACCATTCTATAGTATAGATTTGACCTCTATGATGCGCGCCCTATGCCCGAGTAGGTCTTTAGCTTGTCTCTTTTTTTTGAGTCACCAACACCCGGTTTCACCCCCAAAAACCAAGGGATCATCGGGTTTGAGTGAGGAAACCTCTGACCTATAGCAGTTTGATCCCACTTTTAGGGTCAAAACTTGGTTAAAGTTTCCCATCCAAGCCGACGGTCGCTTCGTGATAAGAAAGAGACTCAACTCAACTTGCCCCAATCATGAACCTCGAAAGATGTGATGTGGCATGTCAAGGCATCCCTATCTCATTACTAACGATCGATGACTGGGAGGCTTCTAGTTGGGCACCACAAGGTTGAATAATAAGGAGTCGCCACCCAATGAAATATTGGGAAAGAAGGGTGTTCCGACCTTATGAGGCTAAAAACCAAAAGAGAGTTCGGAATTCCACTCTTATTTTTACCCTTGACAAATGTGACATAACAGCTTTCAAATTAATCGTGTTACCCCTTTTCTTTCATGCAATAATAAAAAAATATAGAAATTAAAGACGCACCAAATCACGTAAGAAGTGGTAAATCAGGGCATTGAATAAAGCTATAAAGGCATTAATAAATCGAGCATGATCCCTTTAGGTAAGGACTTTGGTCCTCACATGCGGATTATTGAAAAAGCATTTCATTGTGAGATTTGAAGACAAGGACCTGCCAGTCCAAGTTTTATTTAAGAAACATCCCATGTTGTTTAATTACATATAAAAATCATCTACATTATTAAAAGCTGATTTTTCACATGTGAATTTCCTAGGCTAAAAGGCGGACATTGGTCTAACTTTATAGATGAAATACCCCAATTATTTACTATAAATACTTTTCGTGACATTTTTCATTTGCAATCAAAAAAAGTATTTTTACAGTAAAGAGAAAGGATAGTGGACTTACCTGGAGCGCTTTTCTGATCATATTTGCAAAAAGCTTTATTCCTCCGAAGCAATAATAATAGCAATAACAATGGCAACAAGAATAATAATCGTAATGAAAATGATAAGGAAACATACATAAGACTAATTTCAACTAAGAGATATGAAAAAAAGATAAAAGGATACAAATCTGATGTGTATGTCGAAAAATGCATGAGGGCGCATTTGATTACATACAGTTGGATCTTATATCTTAAAAAGCAAGAAAACACATTTCACGCCATGCATCGTTTAATGCACGAGTACACATCAAACAATGCATGACCTTCTCAATCTAATAACGATGAGTTTTCTTTCCTTTTTTAAAACAGAGTCCTTGCCAACAACAGATCCAAAAGGGAGTAAAGAGGAAAAGCTAAATACAAAGACAAGTTTTTAAACCAGGTTTTATTTTGATAAAAACGATTTTAAAATGGACAAGATAAAATTTAAAGAGAATAGCCTAATAATTTCTACCACACAATAATATACCCTTATAAAGGGTTTCACAACCTAGATCTAATAGAAATTAATGTATAATAGAAACTAACAGATGAGAAGAGTGACAAAAATCATTATAGTTAAGAAAATATCGAGAAAAGCCTTTTATATTACCTTCAGTATACTTACTCGATTAGACTGTCGAATGTTGGATTCGTGGACTCTTCGTAGTATTGAAATACCTAGAAAAATAACCAAAGATTTGAAAGGCTAAGTGCTAAAAGCTCACTTTTTAGTTTAGAAAGCTTTTTTTTAGAAGATTCTTTCTAATTGAAATCTATAAACCAACCAAAAAGGCTAACCCTGAGAAAAGGCTCGAAGAAGGCTTATAAAGGCATAGTGTACGGCCGTGCCATGGGTATGCACGACTGTACACTCCAGTAGTGCCGCCTATCTGCCCACTTGCCTCCTAGGGAAGCCAACCATCTTTTTGAGTGTACGGCTGTGCCTATGGTTTGCACGGCTGTACACTCCAAAAGTTGGCCAACTTGTCTAAAAAGGCAAGATTCTTTGGAGTGCACGACTATACACTCCTTTGTGCATGGTCGTACATTCAAAAAAAAGCAAATTTTTCTATTAAGGTCGAATGATGAATATTTTTCGATTGTACGGGAGCACAAGCCATAAATGTGCAATGTAACGGGCCTTTACACCCTCCTAACATGAGTTTTAAGTTCCCTATTAATGGTACATTCATCATTTACCCGCCGCGAGCCACTCAACCGCATAAGCCAAGCTCGATAATAATTAAGAGGCTTTAAGAAATAATTTAATTGCCACTAAGAATCCCTCATCCTCGATTCGTTGTCCTTAGACGAGCAATTTTGCTTATCAGGTAACCCTGACAAAGGCCTCTTCAAGATCCAATGCTTACAACCTCATTTGGGTCTATAGTTTGATACCTTTGGGTATCCTTTCATACCTTTAGGTACCCTAGTATCGCCCATATCTACCCTCTTAGAGAAAGGTGTAGGTTTATTACAAGATACAAGTAAAGTACTATTGTAAACACTATGACCCGAGGCAGCCTAGATCAGGATTACCTGATGATGAGAAAACCATGTATTGCTGACAACAGGTTTGGATCTCAAAGCTTCGATTGTGGATTTATCGCTTTCTCTTAAAGATTTTCACAATTCTCTAAAAAATCTCAAAACTTTTACTAATGTTTTAACAAAATGGGAAAAAAAACCCTATTTTTGGATAGATAGTGGTAATGGACAACCATCTATCACCTGAGGGGAGGCTATCTATGGGTCATAACCTCCATACAGTGTAAAATAGGGGCATTTTGGGTAATCTAGGAACTAGTGATGAGGGGACGGCCGTCCTTCACTCATAGACGCTCATCCCTAGGTCAAAACCCAATTTTTTCCCACGTTCTCTTGGAATTTCAAATGAATATCAAATGAATAAGGTTTTTAGATAAATATTAGGTCCAGATTTTGGGGATTGGAGCTTTTAATCTTGCAATTTTTGAGTTATGATTAGGTTAAAACTCTATCTTAGGTATAAAAACAAAAAGGATGAGGGTTTTAAAGAGAGAAGGAATGATCATTCTTTGAGAAAAAAGCCATTAGAAAAGGAAGAAAATAAATTTCTTTTCTCACTCTAAAAGCTTTATGCCTTAATAATCTTTTCACACACAAAACAAATTTCATACTTCTTTTAAGAATCAAGGAACATGATTCAGAGTAGAGATCTAGACTTCTGAAATCACAGAGTTAGAATATCTCTTGAGGGTAATATTCTAAGCTCATTTATATTTTCTCTCTCTAACATTTATTCATTCAATTGCATGATTATTTGGATGTTAAATTGATCTGTTTTAATTTTTGAGAACTGAGCAAGATGCTTATCTTGTTAAAATACGATTCATTATTGGTTTATGTGACATATTTGAAGGAATGGTTATTAAAAAGATTCCTCCATTGTTGTTTTGAAGTTCTTCCTTTTAACATGTAATGTGATGTATTTCCTCAATTTTAACTCAATTTGATGTAAGTTTTAGTGTCTTGATATGTTTTAGCATGATTTGGTGATTAATTATTGTATATCTAGGGCTAAAATATCTACTTGTATAATTTCCTTTTTTCTTTCTTTTTTTTTTTTTGCAATTTCTTCTCTATTCTATTGTTGATTATATGAATTATGATATATGTGTAATTAGTCTTTTGGGCCATAGTATTCATGTGAATGAAGTTTATAGAAATTGCCCTATTAGAATTCAAGAGAGAGAGTTTCCAGCTGACCTAATTGTTTTAACTTTCCATGAATTTGATGTAATCCTGGGTATGGATTGGTTGTCTAGATATCATGCCATGGTGGACTGTAAAGCTAAAACAGTACTAGTTAAGAATGATGGGAAAGTAGAGACATTGATTCAGGGTATTAAGTCAAAACCCTTAACCAATGTTATCTCTGCTATGAAAACGAAAAGATTCCTTAGAAAAGGATGTGAAGCATATCTGGCTTTGGTTCTTGATTCTAAGAGGGAGACAATCAATCTTCAAGATGTTTCTATGATTAATGAGTTTTCTTATGTTTTTCCTGAGGAACTCCCTGGTTTGCCACTAGAGAGGGAAGTTGAGTTATCTATTGAGACTTTGCCTGGAACTGCTCCTATCTTTAGAGCACCTTACAGAATGGCACCAATAGAACTAAAAGAGTTAAAGGTTCAATTACAAGAATTATTAGATAAAGGCTTCATTAAGCCCAGTGTGTCACCTTGGGGCGCACTGGTGTTATTTGTTAAAAAGAAGGATGGCACTTTGAGAATGTGCATCGACTACAGACAGCTTAACAAAGTGATAGTGAAGAACAAGTATCCTTTACCTCGAATTGAGGATCTTTTTGATCAGTTACGGGGTGTAGGAGTGTTTTCTAAAATTGACCTGAGGTCGGGATACTATCAACTTCGGGTCAAAGACATGGATGTGCAGAAGACTGCCTTTAGAACTCGATATGGTCATTACGAATTCTTAGTAATGCCTTTCGGGTTGACTAATGCACCTGCAGCCTTCATGGATTTGATGAATAGGGTGTTCAGACCCTATTTAGATCAGTTTGTTGTGGTGTTTATAGATGACATCCTGGTTTATTCTCATGATGAATCGGAACATGCAGAACATTTGAGAATAGTGTTGCAGACTTTGAGAGAATAGCAGTTTTATGCCAAGTTAAGCAAATGTGAGTTCTGGCTTAAAGAAGTTTCTTTCCTTGGGCACGTGGTGTCTTCAGAAGGCATCAAGGTAGACCCTAAAAAGATTGAGGCTATAGTAAATTGGAGACCGCCTAGGAATGTGCCAGAAGTTCGAAGTTTCTTGGGCTTAGCCGGCTATTATAGGCGGTTTGTGAAAGGTTTTTCAGTTATTGCCTCTCCGCTCACTAAGTTACTTTGAAAAGAAGCTAGATTCAAATGGACAGATCGTTGCCAAGCCAGTTTTGATAAGTTAAAGAAGATGTTAACGGAAGCTCTAGTTTTTACCTAACCAATAGCGGGTAAAGAATATGCTATGTATAGTGATGCATCGAAAAGTGGATTAGAATGCATGCTAATGCAAGAGGGTAAAGTAGTGGCTTATGCATCCAGACAGTTGAAGCCTCATGAACAGAATTATCCGACTCATGATTTGGAACTGGCCGCAGTTGTATTTGCTTTAAAGATACGGCGGCATTACCTTTATGCTGAGAAGTGCATAATCTATACAGATCACAAGAGTCTTAAATACTTGCTTACTCAGCGAGATCTCAATTTAAGATAGCATAGATGGCTAGAATTGTTCAAAGACTACGATTGTATAATCGACTACCACCCAGGAAAGGCTAATGTGGTAGCTGATGCTTTGAGCTGGAAGATTATAGCAACCTTGTTATTACAAGGTTATAGATGGAAATTTGCATCTGATGGGGCTTTGTTAGCTCAATTGCGAGCTCGCCCTAATCTCAGGCAGATAGTTTTAGATACACAGTCAGATGATGTAAAGCTACAACAGTTGGCTTAATCAGTTCATGCAGAAGGTCCGATAAAATATTCTATTGGAATTGATGGTGGTCTCTACTATCGGAATCGATTGTGTGTGCCAGATGTTAATGAATTAAAGAGAGCCTTATTGCAAGAAGCCCATAGTACAGTATTTACCATGCATCCTGGTAGCAACAAAATGTATAGATATTTGAAACAATTCTTTTAGTGGCCAGGAATGAAGAAAGATGTGACTGAGTATGTTTCCAAGTGCCTGACATGTCAGCAAGTAAAAGTAGAGCATCAGCTTCCTTCGAGACTATTGAATCCTCTTCCCATTCCTCAGTGGAAGTGGGACAATGTCACTATGGATTTTGTTACAGGTCTACCCACTACTCAAAGAAGACATGACGCAGTGTGGGTCATAGTAGACAGATTGACAAAGGTGGCTCATTTTATACCGGTTCAAACCAATTATTCAATGGATAAGTTAGCTGAATTGTATATAGACCAGATTATTAGACTGCATGGGGTACCAATCTCGATCATTTCAGATCGGGATCCGAGGTTCACTTCCAGATTTTGGAAAAGTCTACAACAAGCCTTAGGCACAAAGCTCTTTCTTAGTACTTCTTTTCATCCTTAAACCGATGGGCAGTCGGAGAGAATCATACAGGTATTAGAGGACATGTTAAGAGGCTGTGTTTTAGATTTTCCTGGGAGTTGGGATAAATATGTGACTTTAATGGAGTTTGCATATAACAATGGCTATCAAACTAGCATTGGTATGCCACCGTATGAAGCTCTCTACGGTTGGAAGTGTAAAACTCATTCCTGCTGGATGGAGTTAGCTGAAAGCAAATTGACAGGTCCTGACATTATTAAAGATACCGAAGAAAAAATTCAACTTGTCAGGCAACGATTGAAAGAAGCCAGTGATAGACAAAAATCGTATGCAGATCTGAAAAGAAAGGATATTGAATATCAGGTTGGTGATAAAGTGTTCTCAAAGATGTCCCCCTAGTCAAAGTGTTATGGCAACACCATGGAGTACAAGAAGCAACTTGGGAACCTGAAGCAGCTATGCGGGCTCAATACCCTCAGCTCTTCAGTACAGGTATGAATTTCGAGGACGAAATTCTTTTAGGGGGAGAGAGTTGTAATGCCCCTCAGTATACCCTAGTAGAATTATTACTAATTAATTATGAATGTCCATTTTTAATTAAGTATAAATGCATGTAGAAGGACCTAATTGAAAAGCTAAAGGGTAAGTTGCGGGGTATTACTAGAAATAAAGGAAAGTTAAGGGACTAAAAAGCAAGTTTGGCTTAAACATGACATTTAGACCAATTGAAATCAAGAGAGAGGAAGATATTTTTGGTGGAGAAGTGGCCGGCCAACCCTTGGTCTTCACTTTTCATCTTCATCTTTTCTCTCTCCCAAACCCTAAACTCTCTCTCATCCTCTCTCTCTAGATTTCTTTGACTTGGGGTAAAGAAAAAGAGAAAGATTTGCTTGAGTTTAGTGGTAAGACAATTTATTTCTTCTTTGATATGTGTTGCTATTTGTCTAGCTTGCTGGTTTTTTTATAGAAGTGTTTTATGTTATAGAAGTAGAATCAAGTAAAAAGAAAGGGAAGGAGGCTCTTCAAGGTTGAAGAGAAAGGTGGAGTTTAAACAAGGTATGGGAACTTAGGATTTTGTATGTGTATATATATATATATTGACTTGTCATGAGAGAGATCTTGAGTGCCTCTCTCATGTGTTTTATGGATGATTTGAAGCTTAGAAGGGTTTGGAGTTGAAAACATACAAGTTTGGTTGAAAATATGAAAATCTGTTTTAAAGATTATTTGACCAGTCTGTACACTTTTGCTCATATCTTGAGCTATAGTTGTTTAAATGATGAAATTTTAGTTGGTATACAAACTAGACTTGTATATCTTAATTTTGTTAGAAGAGACCAAAATCTGATTTTCACTGCTTGATAGTGAAAATCGGTATTGAAATCTGACTGTGACTTGTATTTCATTTTCATGAACAGTCTGTGGTTTTTATTGAATAACTGGAGTTTTACACGTCCTATTGAAATGATTTTTGATATTTTGAAGACTAGAAACATAGGCCTACAGCTTTGTTGAAGGACATTTTGGCTAAAATTGTTGTTTTTTAGGTCAAAAATGGTATAGAAGTCGAGACTGGAAAAGCGGTCTCGAGGCAGTTCATGGCTCACGGTTACCATGAATTTCATAGTAACCGTTAGGTGCCTAAATTTTCAGTCCAGACCAAAAGTATTTTCTGGATCACGGTTACCAAGGTTTCATAGTAATCATGATGCAGTCTCGTAGCATTTCTTCATGGTTACTACCCTAGGCTTAGTAACCGTGAGGATATAAAATTTTGGTCCAGAAACAAAACCCATGCTATCTCACGGTTACTAAGGAATTCATAGTAACCATGACCCGAGTTCATCACCCTACTTCATGATTACTACGAAATTATTGGTAACCGTGAGGTAGTTCGTTGTTTTGTCCAGAATCAAAGAGCAGTATATCTCACGGTTACTAGGAATATGATAGTAACCGTGACCCTTAGTACAAGTCTGGGCTCACGGTTACCAGAAATTGTTAGTAGCGTGACCCTCCCCTGTATTTTGAAAATTGTATTTTTTTAATTTCTTTTGAGGTACAGACTTGTCTAAGCCCTTCATAAGCTTATAAATCATCCTAAATTATAGTCATATAGCAAAATAAATATCCATAAATGCAAGGCTTGCATGTTAATTGAAAGGTGAGTTTCTATTACTTAAAATAGAAACATACATGAATTTATTTCAAAGAAATTACAGTATATGATTCTTAATTATGCTATGAAGATGAGAATGCATAATATTATAATGATTGGCATTTATTAATGCTATATTAAATTATAGTGATGAAATTTCATGATATATGAAATATGATATGTTATGCCTGCACTTAGAGACTTGGTTGTGGATAGATAGGCATGCCTATAGGGTTCCCGTCATAGCTGCTTCTGTTTGACTCTCATTATTCTTCTGTTTGACTCTTATGAGTCTTCTGTTTGTCTCTACATGAGACTTCTGTATAGATACCTTCGGGTATCCATTGCATTCGTTATCCACACCCACAGGAATTTACGCAGGCCATTGATGTAAATAATGATATGCATATACAGTTTGAAATCTGTTACTGTTCTAACTAAAGGATACTATTATATCTTTATTAATCCAGTAAATGCATGTATTTTATTGTAATGAATGCTTGGTGGTAATTACTGTGAGTGGTTATCAACATATTAGTTGTTTCCCCACTAAGATTTTTAGTTTAGCACGGGAGTTTATCCGTGTAGGTTCGCAGGGTAGAAATTTTGTTCAGGGACAAAGCCAACAATCTCCCAAGCCGACATCAGAATAGAAGTAGCATTTTGATGTATGAGATTGATTTTGCATCTCTTTTGGTTACATCCAAATATTTGTATGTAAAGGCATGTAATTATAAAGTTATGTAAAGAATAATCAATAACATATGATATTATGAATGTATGTATGTATGCTCATATATGCATCATCAACAAACAAGTCATAGGATTAATGGGATTAATGAATGTAATTAGTAACAGTAATTAGGATTAGCTAGTATAGTCATTACATGTAGTCCCTATAGCAAAGAAAGATGACCAAGTAAGAGTCTGTGTGGATTATAGAGAACCAAATAAAGCCTATCCCAAGGATGACTTTCCTTTGCCTCATATAGATGTATTGGTCGATAGTGTTACTACTTATGCCATGTATAGTTTTGTGGATGAATATGAAGGATATAATCATATATTGAAAAAAATAGTGGATAGGATTAAAATGGCTTTTATAACTAAATAGTGGACATATGCTTATCAGGTCATGCCTTTTGGACTTAAAAATGTGAGAGCTACCTATCAAAGAATGGCGACAAAGATTCTAGATGATTTGATCTATAAGGAAGTAGAGGTGTATGTGGATGATATGATGATCAAGTTGGTTACTTGAGAAGGTCACTTTAAAGCATTAGAAAATTTCTTTTAGAAGATCAGTAAGTACAATCTTCGAATCAACCCGAAGAAGTGCATATTTGGGGTTACTTTAGGTAAGCTGTTAGGTCATGTCGCGAGTCAAAGAGGCACAGAGGTGGATCTTGACAAGGAAAAGGCTATCAAGGAGATGCCAGTACCCTGGAAGGAGAAGGAAGTCAGGGGATTCTTGGGGAAAATCTAGTACATAAGCAAGTTTATTGCCTAGTTAACTTCGATTTGTGAACTAATCTTCAAGCTGCTTAGGATGGATCAGCTCGTAGTTTGGAATGAAGATTGTTAGAAAGCATTTGATACCATTAGGGATTACTTGTCACATCCACCCAGTGTTGAGGCTACCTTAGGCAGGAAAACCTTTGATTTTATACTTAGCAATAGAAGATAGTTCGGTAGCGGCAATGATGGCACAAAAGGATGATTTTAGGATTGAGTATATAGTGTACTATCTTAGCAAGAAATTCCTTCCGTATAAGACAAAATACATTAAGGTCAAAAAGATTTATCTGGCAGTCATATGGTCATCTAAAAAGTTGAGACACTACTTTCATTCTTATAGGATACAAGCTGTCGCTAAGCAGAACCCTCTTAGATACCTACAAGAAGCTCTTTTACTACTAGGAAAGATGGAAAGATGGTTGATTATATTGCAAGAATTTGACATAGAGTACATCACTAAAAAACCATTAACAGAAGAGCAATAGTAGAGTTCCTAGCTGATCAGCCCCTAAAAGTTGAGAAAATGACCTATGAATTTCCCGATGAAAACAAAACGGCCATAACAGTGCAAGGATGGTAGATGTATTTTGATAAAGCTATTAATAATAAAGGAGCAGAGGTAGGAGCAATCTTGGTTACCATGGAGGGAGAAAGGATGTTGTTAGCTAAAAAGCTGAGATATAAGGTCACGAATAATGAAGCAAAGTATGAAGCTTGCATTTTCGGGTTAGAGGCTCTGTAGGCTGTAGGGGCAAAATCTATAGAAGTGTTTGGAGATTCATCTCTCATAATTTACCAAGTAAGGGGTGAATGGTCAGTGAAAGAAGAATGCTTGTTGCCTTATCTTAGATACTTGAAAGTCTTGAGTAGTTAGTTTGAGGTTTGCAGTTTCAAATATGTGCCTAAGGAGGAAAATTGGTTAGCAGATGCCTTGGCAACCTTAGTATCTATCTGGGATAATCCAAAGAGAGTGATTATAAAGCCTGTGTTAATTTTCGGTTCTGACAGGCCATGCTTTGAAAGGGAATAAGTTATGGACATTTAGGTAGACGACGGAAAGCCTTCGTACTACGATATTCAAAATTACCTAGAAAAGTTAGCATTCCCTGAGAAGAAACCAAAAAAGACCAAAGAATGATTTGTAAGCTATCAACTCAGTTCATTACAATGGGAGGAGTGCTTTATAAAAGACAGCTTGATCGAATTTAATTGAGATGCTTGGACAAAAAGGAAGCAAAAAGGGTAACAAAAGAAGTACATGAGGGAGTGTGCGGGGCTCGTATGAACAGGTTAGCTTTGGAATAGAAGATTATGAGACAAGGTTTCTTTTAGCTTACGATGAATATCGATTACTCCAAGTATGTCAAGAGTGTCAATTGTGACAATAGTATGTAGATCTAAGACATCTGCCCATTTTTAAACTATGCAACCTCACATCACCATGGCCATTCGCTACATGGGGAATAGATATCATGGGAATGATTCATCTGCATACCTCAAATGGACATAGATTCATCATAGTAGCCATTGATTACTTCACTAAATGTGTAGAAGTCGAATCTTTTAAGAAGGTAGATGCACAGGATATGGCTAGGTTCATAGAGAAAAACCTGATATACAAATCTGGTTTGCCTCATCATGTGGTCTCGAACAATAGGTTATAGTTCTAGGGCGAAGCTAGACAGATGCTTATTAGATATGAGGTTTAACATCATAAGTCTTCTCCCTACAGACCTCAAGAAAATGGAGCATTCGAAGCAGATAAAAAGAATGTAAAGAGAATCTTAGCCAAAATGGTGGGAACTTACAAAGATTGGTCGATAAGCTATGTTTTGCCCTATGGGGTTATAGGATCGTAGCCAAAACTTCAATAGGAGCAACCCTATTCTCTCTAGTTTATAGAATAGAGGCAATACTACCTGTAGAAATTAAGCATCAATCCTTGAAAGTAACTTTGGAGGGTGAGATACTAGAAATAGAGTGGGCTAGGCAAAGACTATTGCAGCTTAACTTACTTGATGAAGAAATAATGAGGGCATATTATTACAACCAAGTTTATCAGAAGAGGTTGGCCCGTTCATTTGGGAAGAAAGTTAGGAAACATCATCTGAAGGAAGGATAGTTGGTGTTCAAACATATAAGGCCCGGGATTCCAAACATCCAAGGCAAATTCAAACCCATGTGGAAAGGACCTTTTGTGCTTAAGAAACTATTATCCAAAGGCACTTCTACCTTATCAGACAACAATGGCAATGAACTTTAAGAACCTGTGAATGTCGAAAGATTGAAAAGGTTCCATGGCTAAAAACTAAAGAAAAAAGAGATAAAAGAAGAGAATAAAATGCCCTACGGATCAAAAAATTGAAAAACGACAGCCTTGCTAAAATTGGGTGCCTCACCAGGGTGAAAATCGAAAAAAGGCATCCTGGGCAAAAATTAGAGGCTGAGAGAAAAAAGTCAATCAAGAAAACCTGAGAGGGCAGATTGGCGATAAGAGTTATGATGTTCATAAAGCTTTATTTTGAGATTGAATAACACATGTCATTATGTTAAAGCCAAATACTGATCATGTATACCAAAATCAAAAATGAAATGTCATGCATATATTCATAAGTGTCATCTGTATATCTGAAAGTAATATTTTCTATCATATGTTCAATTAAAAAAAAGCAAAATATATGAAAGTGTCCGATCTAATCTATCAATATCATGTCTCTCTCTCCATCCAGGTGCCTCAGCTAAGAAAGTTTGTTATTAGCAGCTGGACTAGTAACCCGCTGCTTATAAGAGTCAGAAGAAGTGAAATCCCAAGTGCTTACGTTGAAAATGGTGGTCTTCGCCAAAAGCTGACCCCAAATCCTCTGATAATATTCAATCACAAAGTATGCAGCAAGGATACCTCCACGAAAACCCAATGGTCACCTGACAATATCCTGTCTAGCCCTAAATTGACGAACACATCAGGCGATGACATAAAATGTGGCTCGGTGAAGTCCATAAAGAGGGACACATCCCGACTCTCCATCCATGACCATAGAAACAATAGGTAGCTAGGGGCACCTAAACCTAATATCCACATATTTGGAATAGCCAAGCCAGCCAATGGCATCCTGGACCGACTAGAACTCATGCTTAAGTCACCTAGACATGACATGCCTCATAGGATAAATCCATGTAGTTATAACTTAAGAAGGGGGCTTGGACAGTAACTGTAACTTCTAGCAAAGCCACACCTAAAAAAAAAGCTTCTGGGGTGAGTTGAGTTCATCTCAGGCAAAAGTAAGGCATAAAGATGTGTGAAAATCTAAAAGGATGCACATTTTGACAAGAAAAGCTAACATAAAAACCCAAAAAATGGCATGTTGGCTTTAAAAGATAAGGACATACTTGGAGGAGCAAAGGGTTGCCTATCAAGAAGAAGAAATAGCCACTATGAGTAGAAAGCCTATGATGAAAGTCATCTAAGCCTATGATGGTCTTCGCTATAATCAGGGGAAAGGGATTATACCCCTGACATATGCCGACAACAACGTCAAATAATCTGTAGTCTGCAGTTATGGGATTGCCAACACATATCAATAAATAGCGAGAAAGACAACAAAGTAGCACTACACCAGAATCAAAAGTGGGGACATCATCAAAATCAGGAAACACATATATAAGCCACTATAGTGGAAAAATCTCTCCTTGAGGCACTAAATCCCTGGCCTCAGAGGGAAGGACACCTAAGGCACTGACTACCTCTCTAGGATAAGTGACCATGAGAGAAGGTAAGCATGGTTAGACATGAAGATCGAAACTGACACCCACCATAGCAGTAAATTCTTTAGGTAAGGGGCATAACTCCTGGTGAGTGAATGGAAACATATGAAACCTAGGGTCCCAAAACTGAAGTACAGCAGACGAAAGGTGTTTATCTAGAGAGACTTTTCTTAAAAATCTCAAACTCAAATAAGGGGTAATAGGGGGTCTTCCAAAGTTTTTCAGTAACCGGTGTAATTTCATAAGTTCAGTGGTCATGATTATAGGGTTTCCAGTAATCTAAAAATGCAGAGATGATAGGAGAAAATAAATAAATAAAGAGAAAGGCAAGGAAAGGCAAGAAAGAAAAGAGAGAAAATTACTTGATGGAAGCTTCCTTGAAGATGAAAAGTCAATGGCATAAAATTCAAGAAAATAGGCACTATTTATAAAAAGTGGTGAGTCACGGCCATCCCTCACCCTAGGGCGAGCCATGGCCAGCCCGTCCCTCAGCACCGGAAGGCCAAAAGTCATATTTTTGCATGTCCCATGCATTGCACGTACACTACAAGAAAAATGCAATTTAGCAACAAAAATTGATATTTTTTGTTGCTAACGAAAATTAACAACGGAAATTTCGGTTGCTAATCCGACGGTTGCCATTTTTTAGCAATGGAATTTCATTTCCGTCGCTAAATTTAGCTACGGAAAATAAATTCTGTTGCTAAATTCAACCAACTTATTTTCGGTGAATTGGTAATTTTTAGCAATGGAAAATGAAATTTCGTTGCTAATTTTAGTAACGGAAAGGTCAATTTCGTTGCTAATTTCCGTTGCTAAAATTAGCAACGAAAAAGTAAATTCCGTTGCTAATTTTAGCAACCAAAAGTCAATTTTTTTTTTATAATCATATTATATATAGATCCAATACTGTATTATGGGTTCGAGTTCTAATCGAACTTATTATAATCAAATAAAAAATGCCATACTTACTAGGTGATGCTCAAGATGATATATTAAATATTACATCATTAATTGATGGAAATAATGTATATTGATCACTAAACACTTTTCTTTGTTGATAGATACACATCTCTAAATTTACCCTTGAGTTCAATAAACATGATGAATTCTGGTAATGTAAAAGAACATAAGGTGCAAACCAAAGTGAACATAAGAATTACATTTGGAAAGGGATAAAAAACAAGTTAAAGAGAATCATCTACCTCATTGAAGACCATAAACAAGCAATGCACCAACTGCCCCAGTGCCAACCACCAGGCCGACAATAACTCCGATCGAAAGCAACCCACCACCGATTGCTTTTCCGGTACTGACATCATATTTAGCAAACCTCTTCTTTGGTGCTTTACATTGTGGGCATTCAGATGTATCCGACTGCACAAACAACTAGCTATTTTAGTGTATTTATTAGCTAGCTAGCTGGTTGTTCTACATATAATTTAATAGATTGTGGATAAAATCAAAAATTACCAATAATTTATCATTAGAAATATAGATAATAAAAATCCTAAATTAAATTAGAATTTGAGAAGAAATGAAGAAATCTAACATAAAGCCTAAATGGATTATTTTTTACGATACAGACTATTTTGGTCATAACTTTTGCTACAAGTGTCGGATTTCTTATTATAATATGTTTTCAGAAAGCCCATTTTGAGATGGTCATTTGTTATCGAGCAAACCTCTTATACCAGCATTTTTTGGGCCCAAAAAATGACATTTAGGTTACCATTTTTCAGTTTAAAGTTTTTAGGATTTTTCAGAGACATTTGGTATTTTCTTGTTTTCACTCATATAAATTATTTTCTTTTCCTAATTCAAGTGAAAGGAATCCATATCTTAATCACATAATTTAATAATAAATTTAAATATAATTATTTATTATTTTTAATTAAATCTATGAAAAATCCTAGCCACTATCTTTTATATACCAAAACTATGGACAATTCCATATCACAAAACATAATCTTTGGCAATACACAATATGCATAAAGCCATAAAATGCTCAAAAAGTACTGTAATTATCTATTTTAACTATAATAATATTTAAAGACATTTTTTCTAATAAGCAGTAAAAGAAGTAAAAGAAAACAAATACATCAAATCGTGTATAACAGTTGAAGAAGGAATGTTCAATTAAAATGTTTCATTAAGAGTTGAATTAATTTGTTTATTCAACTATCTTGAATGCATCGCTTGTCTTGAATGCACCATTCTTTCTAACATTTCAGATTGCCCAAGTGTTAAAAGACATTGCAGTTAATAAAAATACAGGGGTTAAAAGTTCCTATTAGTTTAAGATGCATTTGATATGGACCAAAATCAAAGTTACTGCTAAAACAAGCTATTGTAAAAAGGATAAGTTAGATATAGAGGAGAGCAAAAAGCAAGTGGAATGGGAAAAACAGGTATTAAAGTTGAAAAAAATAGTTATGAAACTAAAGACTCCATACTTAGTTTAGTGGAGATGAATGAGCAATTATAGAAGAATATGAAAAAGATTTTTGAATTTGAGTTTACCTCCCTGCAATATATACATGTTGGTAAATATTACTGCAATATACTTCTGCACAGTATATGATAAATGGTTAAAAAAAATTTAATAAATGATAAAAGAGAACACATGATATTAACAGCTAATAGTACATTACAGACTCAGCTACAACCAAGAGAACAACCTCTCATTTTAATTAATTTTTTCGAGCTAGTCTCCCTTCCTCTATGGAATTTGAACAGAATGAATGGAGAGAGAGAGAGAGAGAGAGGAACGCATGTATAAAAGGCTTCATCAATGGAGTAAAATATATGAAAATAGCTTTATAAAACAGATGAAGCAGAACTCGCACGCAGTGTTTGGGAACTGAGAAACACAAGAGTATAAAAAAAATGAAAAAAAAATCCAAATCTTAGATCTTTCTACTTAATTTGAACCTGAGCAAGACCATTAAAAATCTAAGAAGAAAAGCTCCTCATGATTGTCACATTACCTCAAGAAATCACAAAATCAAAACCCTGAAATCAGATCAAGCAAGAGAATGCAAGAGAAAACAAATAAGAAAAAAAAACTGAGTAGGATTGGTACCATAGAAATTGCCAACCACCTGGCTAGCTAGCTAGAAAGAGAGAGAAGGAGAGTCTGAGTGTGGAGAGAAGAAGAACTATGCCAGATCGTGGAGAGAAGAACAAAAATGAAAGAAATAGAGTTTTTTCCTATATATATTATTTTTTGGCAACAGAATTTAATTCCATTGCTATTATAACAACGATTTCAAATTTAGCAACGAAAATTAGATAAATAGCAACGAAATTTAATTTTCATTGCTAAATTTCATCTCAAAAATTTTTCACTATTAAATGCTGCTATATTTAGCAATGAAAATTAGATATCTTGTTATTTTAGCAACGGAATTTAATTTTTGTTGCTAAATTTCATCCTAAAATTTTTCCGATATTAAATGCCACTATATTTAGCAAAAGAAATTAGATTTTGTTGCTATTTTAGCAACAAAAATTAGATTCTGTTGCTATTTTAGCAACGAAAATTAGATTCCATTGCTAAATTTCATCAAAAAAATTTTCTGCAACCATATTTATCAACGAAACTTAGATTCCATTGCTAAATTTCATCCCAAAATTTTCTGCTGCCATATTTAGCAACAAAAATTTTATTCCATTGCTAATTTATGTTGCTATATGTTGGCACTAAAATCTCCCTCCCTTTTTAGCAACAGAATACAACCATTTTGTATTCCATTGCTAAATCCCTAAAACTTCACCCAATTTTAGCAACAAAATTGATTTTCCGTTGCTAAATAGCAACGGAATTGGTATTCCATTGCTAATTTAGCAACGAAATGAATTTCGTTGCTATTTTGATATTTTCTTGTAGTAGTATATATTAAAGCATTTTTCTTTATTTACATTTTGTAGGTGATGTGAAAAGAGTGATGACCTTAATGTCCAAATTTTGAGGATTTGTGATTACTGAAGCATAAAAACCAATATTTCATAGAGAGATAATTAACTTCAAGGAGTATTTCGAACCTCGAGCACTTAAGTATAACAAAATGTAATTAAAGTCTATAAATGCTGTAAAAATAATGTCGAAGATTGTAAAGAGCGTTTCAATAATATTGTAAACTAATTTTAGATAGATAGAAAATGAAAATCAAGAAAAATGGCTCAAAAATCAAAGAAAATGGAGTTAAAATGTGAAAAATATGAGAAAAATAAAAATAAAGGGCAAAATGGTCTTTTTAACCTAAGGGACGGGACAACTTGTCCGTCCTGTCTATTGCTAGGCAATACTCAATTTCGGCAATATAAAATAGTTTTTTCTTTCATTTTCCATTCAAAACACTATTTTTTTCGGCAAACATTTCCTTTCAATGGTTTTTCAAGCACATCTTCTTCGTCCGACATCTGTTTTGCGAATCGTTTATGCTTGCAGACTCCTAAGAGTGAGGCACACTTCAGGAAGTCTAAATCTCCTATCTTTTCCATTATTTTCTGTCTACTCTTATCAAGTAAGTCTAATTTAATATTTTTGTATTTTCATACTTTTTCTCCTAAGTTAAAGTGAAATTTAGGCTAGTAGACTTTAGTTCTAGGCGTAATGGGCACGAGCACTTGCTATTGTATCTGTATTCAATATAATTTTGACATTATATATGTTTATTAGTTAGAAATGAATAATATCTTGTAGTGTAAGTAACACGATGAGCACTTAGAATCTATAATATAGGCAATAATGTACATAAGTTTTAGACCATTGAAGGCATTTCTTTTATCTTTTGCATGAATCATGAATATAAGGAATTTGCATTATTTGATGACCTTGATGGTCTATAGCTTGTTGTATGTTTTTAAATTGATATTTATAAAATGAAGTAGTGTTGTTCTTAGCCAAAATGATGCCAAATTTTTGTTTCACTTTTTGATAAACATAAAATATTGATGCTAACACCCATATTTTTTAGTGGCCCTAAGGGTCTATGTTGCATTGCCTTTGCTTTAAATATGCCTATTATATAGGAAGGCAGTGTCATTCCTAGCCGGAATGCTGCCAGAATTTTGTCAAAATTTCTCGATTAATATGAGATATGTTGTTGGTTGCCATAACGGCTTGTGTATTGCTTTAAATGTATTTTTTTGTATGGGGGTAGTCATATCCATGGTCGGAATACTACCAAAATTTATTTCTAGAAAAGCATGCAACAAATATATTTTACTTCATTTTTCGTGCATGTGTGCTACAATTCCATTCCTATTTTGTGTATGGTATAAATTGAGCACGACCTAACACATCATATTTTTCAGGATGACTTGCAGGACAGAATGTCCTCAACCCTCGCAACCAGTGCCAAATTACAGATAGATAAGTAGGCTGCTATATACAAAGCTCTGAAAAATGTTTAGTTCAGAGCTAACGGGTATATGTCCAGATAGTTCCTTGAGGAGTTTGGTTTACTAGAGGAGCCTGATAGGCTATTAGCCAATGTCGGATGGACCGACCTCTTTGTTCCAGCCTATAAGACATATATAGGCATGACTTAAAAGGTATTAGCCACCCTATGGTACGGAGCATACCAATGGTCTGACACATGAGAAGAGGCAATAGGATTCAGAGCTTTAGGTATACCATTCAGTATCACCAAACGTCAATTCGTAGAGGCCATAGGACTTCCCTCTAGACCAGACATGGTTACACCTTCTAAGCTGATGGATAGAGACAGATGGATGGTCGTAACACTATTTGAAAGCTATATATGATTTAGATAAGGCAAAAAGCATGATGCTAGCTCTTCAGATTTATAGGTATCTACAAAAGGTCCTGTCTTCTTCTTACCTTGGACATACTAGGAGTCCAGGTAATGTCAACTCAGCAGACATTACCGGCCTTTGGGAGATATAGGAGAGACATTGTATAGACATCTCTCATGAGATCATCTCGACCCTGACCAGAGTCAGTGCCATGCCAAAGACACAGGCATGTGTAGGCAGTGTCATGACGAGGTTGCTTATATCACTTGGACTAGAGGAGAATCGCTTTGGGGAGCATATTTAGGAGGGTATGTACATTGACCTACAAATAACCATCACTATGAGTATGGTAGAGCCTATACAGGAATGAGAGGGCCAGTATAGATTATTGACAGTTCCTGAGACCCGAGATAAATGTGCATTTGACCTATTATGCTAGATCAAAAGGTAGGGCAAGACGTTCAGGATTAAGCAACCGATGGGGTCCAGAGAAGCACTAGGATCAGCCACCATAGCAGGATATATGAGCAGATAAGCCTTGGGAGAAAAAGAGTTCCCAAGGAGCAGAGTTGGACTTTGACTATGCTTTTGATATGTAGCTTGATTTGCACGACATCCTAGGTAGCTTACCCCTGACATTAACTCACGATAGATCCCTACTCAGCCATCAGAGATCCCCAGCTGTAAGGTTTTCTCCATACAAGCATTTTAGAGCCTTATCCTGTACTACTCCTCTACGTTATAGACACCCAGGGGCATTTACTTTGACAGCACCTCCGCCATAGTCTCTATCACCCTTTGCTCAAGCACGTTTAGCTTTAGTTGATATATCTAAGAGATTGACCACGATAAAGGAGACACAAAGGACTATACTTATGGCTATACAGTTTTTATAGACACTACCAGCAGCTATACATACACTACAGATAGCAATATAAGGCCTTAGGGCAAATATGCAGGCTACAAGGCCTAGGTTTGACGAGTCTTCAAGGCCTAGGTTTGACGAGTCTTTGCAAGTGGTAGTTGACTCCCTCACTCAGCTCAGGGATCAAAGGACTCGTATCGAGGCAAAGGACCCTAGGGTTAGACAGACAATGACTGAGATCGATAAGCAGCTAAGGAGGTATATCAGGTACTTGAGAGAGGACTTGATGAAATATTAAGCCACTTTCGAGCAGTTATATAGATGGGTCAGGGATTAGAGAGACTGGTTGAGGTGATATCACAGATCCTCTAGCCACTGACTTTAACACTACTAGGCTTCAGGTTTGTGTTTGATCAGGCAAGTTAGCAGCCACCTCTAGCACCTCAAGCTATGGCTCTAGCCTGACCTCCTAGGCTATCGGTATTCAAAATGCCATCAGGAGTGGTATACCATTGAGCATTAGGGCCAGGACCCTTATAGTGATTGATCATTTATTGTAGTCAGGGAGTTATACTTTTTGATGTATATAAAATAGGGTTGTATATAACTTATTTTATTTTCATATGTGTTATTCATATATCTTATATTATTTATGCTTTTATTTGCTTGGAAAATGAATGAGTGTAAATTCCATGTAATTAATGATAATTTGAAAGTAACTATATCATCATAAAATAAAGTTAGTAAATAAATAATGATAATGACAACACAATGATAATAACAACAACAATAAAAAGGAGTTAAATTCAATAAGCAGTATATTGACATCCAGTGTCTTTTCCATTAGGTTCTCAGGACCCCACCAAAGGGGTAAACATTTACCTTTTCAACAACAGTCTCTCAGAGCGAGAGAAAACTTCACTATAGAAATGAGGTTGATATTAAGAGCAAAGGATTGCCGAGCAAAAGATGACCACGATGGATTACATTAGCCCAGTGATATCTCACAAAAATATCCTCAATGGGTTTAACTCTAGACATTCCATATGATTTCCCAGTGGACTAATACATATCTACTCGGTATATCCCTAGTGAAGCATTAACTCAGATAGAATAACCAAATCTCTTAGAAAGAGCAAGGAATAGGATAACTCTAGCATTCAAGTACGATGAATTATCTTAACTCTACATGCCCTAGGTGCTAATCAAATGCAATCAAGTCAACCTAATTCTGCATGCCCTAGGCGCTAATCAAGAAAGACCTTTATTCTTGTTCTAATTCTGTATACCCCAGGCACTAATTGGGCAGGTGGAGACTCGCCGCCTTCAATGGAGTTAGTCTTAAGTCGTCTCGATTTTGCATGCCTTAGGTGCTAATCAAATGCATACAAAATGATCTGATTACGTATGGCCCAGGTGCTAATTAGAGTTAATTAATTTATCCCAATTCTGCATGCCCAGGCGATAGTCAGACAACCAACATAGGGTTAACACATCGACAAGCTAATGTTAAATATCTGAATTCAGGATTAACGCATTGACAAAAAGATGATAACTACCCGATCAAAAAACCTACTGCCTCCCAAGGTACGTGTTGCAATTAGATATTTTCTACCTCAGGTACGTCTCTTTTGCCTTTTACTCAGAACTTTGGCTCGCTTTAGCACTAGTGCACTAACTTTCCAAAATTAGGGGCGTCTGTAGACATTGTGACCCGAGATAGCTTAGATCAGGATTACCCGATGATGAGAAAATAGTGTATTACTAACAGTGGGTTCCAATTTCAAAGCTTCAATCGTGGATTTGTCACTTTCTCTTAAATATTTTCACAATTCCTTAAAAAACTCTCAAAACTTTTACTAGTTTTTTAACAAAATGGGCAAAAAATCATGTTTCTGGATAGACAGTGGTGATAAACAACTATCTGTCACCTGAGGGGCAACCATCTATGGGTCATAACCTCTAGGATAGTGTAAAACAAGGGCATTTTGGGAAATCTGGGGTCTAGTAATGAGGTACGATCGTCCCTCACTCACAGATGCATGTGCCTAGGTCAAAACCCAATTTTTTCCATGTTTTTTTAGAATTTGAATAGAGGAAGGTTTTTTGATAGATATGAGGTCCGAATTTAGGGGATTGGATCTCCTAATCTGGCAATTTTTGAGTTGTGGTTATGTTAAAACTCTATCTTAGGTATAAAAACAAAAAGGATTAGGGTTTTGAAGAGAGAGGGAACCATCATTCTTTGAGGAAAAAAGCCATTAAAGAAGGAAGAAAATAAATTTCTTTTCTCTCTCTAAAAGCTTTATGCCTTAATAATCTTTTCACACATAAAAAAAATTTCATACTTTTTTTAAGAATCAAAGAACACAATTTAGAGCAGAGATCAAGACTTTAGAAATCATAGAGTCAGAATATCTCCCGAGGGTAATATTTTAGGCTCATTTATATTTTCTCTCTCTACAATTTATTCATTCAATTACATGTTTATTTGGATGTTAAATTGATCTCTTTTAATTTTTGAGAACTGAGTAACGTGCTTATCTTGTCAAAATACGATTCGTTGTTGGTTTATGTGACATATTTGAAGGCATGGTTATTAAAAAGATTCCTCCATTATTGTTTTGAAGTTCTTTCTTTTAACATATAATGCGATGTATTTCCTTAATTTTAACTTAATTTGATGTAAGTTTTAGTGTCTTGATATGTTTTAGCATGATTTGGTGATTAATTATTGTATATCTAGGGCTAAAATATCTACCTGTATAATTTCCTTTTTTTTCTTTCTTCTATTCTGTAATTTTTTCTTTATTCTATAAGTGACGGATAGGAAGAAGGTGTGAGGGACAGTTGTCCCTCATCCGAAGGATGGGAAGTCCCTCGCTTCTTTCCTGGGCGTCACTCGCTTCCTCTAGGTCATCCCTAGAGTTTATTTTAGGTCCTTTAATGCCTTTTATTTTAATGTCTTTTTATGCCATATTTGTGTAATATATATTATGTTTTATTCATGCTGGTATACCTGTAATTGACTCACTTATGTGTATGGATTCTTTTATGGTTGATGTTAACTAGTTTGCTTGTTTTATGCTTTTGAGCAATTTACTTATTCATGGCCATGGAGGATGTATGGAATTTGCATAGGAAGTCGTGCTCCTATTCTAATCACCCTCTTCATTTGGGTTATTTCATTCTTTTATTTTGGGGATGTAATAAGTAGTAATAAATGATTATTTTTCATGTTAAATGATAAAATTCTATTTAAATCATTTTTACCAATTAATTGGATTTTCTTTAATAAATGTGGACCAATGTCCAGTTTTTTAGCCCAAATTCACAATATAATAAAGGCCTGTTTGTAAATGTGCATGAGGGGACCAACGTTCCCAAACTAATTAATGACCCATTTAATGTATGATGTTTATCTATCTTTCTTTTGTATATTATTCTCTATTTTGGGACAATTTGCTTATTTAATAACTTAAGTAAGACTTTATTTATTTACTGCTTTCTTTATTTGATTGGGATGTGTACTTATATTTTATCACAAATGCATCGTGTGAGAGAGGAGAGTGAATGAATATTTGAAACCCAATTATAAAGCAACACATAACCAAGATGCCTAATAAGAGTAATGTCCCAAACACCAATCTCTGTTTCAACATCAAAAGATCAAAAATCATTTTCCAACATTTTGTTGGGAGGCGACTCCATGACACCTACCTTTTTGGACCCATTAAGAGACGCTTTCATAGGTTAACTATCAACAATAATTTGGGCTTGATCTCTTTTTATTGTGAAGTAACCAATTTATGATTAATAGTGAGCCTCTTTCGGTTTTGGACCCTAAAAACGGGCCTCCGAGAGCCGAACCCGAAAACGAGTTATGGCTTCAGTGCACGTCACAAATATGAAAAGCAATTTGACAAAAATGATGTGATATACCATGTTCTTATCCAAATATTGTTTTATTTAACTCATGTATATCATATGGAAAGCATGAGATTGAATATAGTTGTGTTTAAACATGAAGTATATAATAATAATGACTGTAGATACCTAATGATTTCTTCACTTAAGACTATTGTATTTACATGCATATCTAGATACACAGGTGAGCACACATAATTTACTTAATGATTATCATTAATTACATTATAAACTCACAACCTTTATAATAAAGTCTTATGTTGTTGATATTCAAATTTTATATTGTGGCTTATGATCATATTACACTAATAATTGCCAAAATTCTGTCGCTAATATAATTTAGCGACGGCGCAACGAACAGTCGCTAATAGCCCAATCGCTAATATATTAGCGACGGATGCTAAAATCAGTCGCTAATTTAGCGACGAAATTTTCCGTCACAAATTTTTTTTTCGTCGCTAATTTATATTCCTAATTAGTCGCCGAAATATAATAATAATATTTAGCGACTATATTTTCCGTCGCTAATTCCGTCGCTAAATAAAAATTTAGTGTAAATTGTAGCGACGAAAATTTGTTGCTAATTTGGTCGCTAATTATTTTCGAAATTATATCTATTACATATTAGCGACAGTTTCTGTCGCATATCCGTCGCTAAAAATAATTTAATTTTTTCTTTTGCTGTATTTGAATTATAGCATAATGAAATTTTATTTGGTTGTATTTATTAATTTTTCAGCCTGTATACAATATTGACGGTACACGTACACATATATATATTTATTCCAAAGCATAATATGTTCCAAAACACACACACACACACACACACACACACATATATATATATATATATAAATAATTGAAATCGTACATAATGTTATCAATCTCTCTTAAGAGTACAAAAATTATTAATAATATCATCCTAAATAACACCAATAATGTCATCTAAATAATATAATAAATCCGAATAAGAAAGTCATCTAAATAAAATAATGGCATGAAGGGCCTTCAGGATCTAAATCCGAAAGCATTAGGTCGCCTTCCTTGATATTGCTTCATTCCAGTTATGCTGGTTCGCTGGGCAGAGACCTAATGAAAAAAATGATCCATCACCAGCCATACAGGAAATTTCAAAGAGCATATAGCGCCAACAAGAACAAATGAAAATACCTTTAACTGATAAAGATTCCTAAACAAGACTTTGGTTTACTAATTTTTCATTTATATTTCAACTCTGGTTGTGAACTATATCAATTACAACAGCAGCCCTGTCGTTCTAACCCTTCCTACAATCCAGCAATCACAGATGCCCAGTACTATAAGGTAATATAACAGCGAGATACTCAAGCATGCAACATTAAATCCCATTATTAGGTTTTAAAATTAATTAGATTAATTTCAAACGGATGTATGACAACATTAAATTAATTTCAAACGAAAAAAGTATGACAAAAAACAATGACAAGAGTGTGTCATTTATAATCAGTTACATTTCACTACACTAAGAGTTTGTCAAATTAGAGCCTATTATTAGGGCGCCAAAGCTATAGCACAAAGCAAGCAATCCTCTAGCTCCCAATACAAGAACAGTATATAACCAATACAAGAACAATACAAGAACTTAAATCAAGTGTTCTTCACAAATTTTCAAACTTAATAGCCCCGTAGGCCATAGCTGGACCACTTCTATCCAGCTGTTCACTCGCTCTAATTTTCTACACAAAATAATCTTTTTTTAAATGAATAATGTATTATTGACCTAGATTATATTAACCCAATATTAAATTATCCTTGCTTGCTTGTTCTTGCAAAAAGTTAAAAATAAAAATAATTTTAAATATATTTCATAGCTTGTATAAATAAAATTCTTCTAATAATTTTATCTGTTACAACTAATGATCGATAATCGACATTTCGTTTTAATTAACTAATAATTTATTAAATTTTATATTTTTATTTAAATTATAATTTTATTTTATTAATTATAATTTTTTTAATTTTTAACAATAATATTTTATATAAATATAAATAAAAGTATATTTAGATTTATAAAATAAAAAAATTAGTATCTTATATGAAGGCATGAGCTATATTCACTCAACAGTTAGGAGATTAGACATTGTTTGATAAAGAAGCATTCAATACTTTCAAAAATTATTGGGAAAAGAAATAATAAATTAATAATTTGCACCTACTACCTTAATTAGCTGTTCTTAATCGGTTGTCACCATCTTAGAACATTAAAAAGTCAAAACATAATTATCAGAGAAATTCCTTTTTCCTTTGTCTCTCACTAATTTTCTGATGAAACAAACACTACCAAACCACTTTACTCATTCTCAGCAAGTGAATGCATGCTGATGCAACCTTCCAATCCTTCTTACATTGCCCAGACTGAGCAGATTGAATATGATAGTCAGATGCTAATATCAAGGTTAAGGTCTGCTGGTATTACCACCTAAATAAGGAATTGACTGGCAGCCACACGGCTATAAAGAGGTGTTTCTATCAGATCTATACAGTGTACAAACTACAAAGTATCCACACAACTAAAGCCACATATACAGTTGTCAGAAATTAGGATTTTTATGTTGTTTTAAGTACAATTATTTCACTGGGTCTTTCAATCCTGACATAGAGGCCTTGTATTTAACAATACTTTCTCATATATTCACTCAACAGTTAGGAGATTAGACAGCTAAATATATAAATTTGTATGATTTTTTAATTAATCAATCCTAGGCTTAGCTGGACTATGAGGTGATGATGAACTTGAAGAAGAAGGCTGATCAAGAACAATCTCTAAGTTTAGTACTTGATAATCACAATTATTATTATTATTATTTGGCAAACTTAGATGTAAAGAAGTATTGGGTTGTTGGAAATCCATGGCAACAAAAAATTTGATGATTATAATGATGATGATAAAGGAGATAATTAAAATGAGAGGCAATAAATATAGCCCAAGAATTTTTATAAAGCTTTTGAAGAGAAGAGATGGGATTTGATGTTACTATTAATGATAAAGAGAGCGCCAAACAAGACTTTATAGCAAAGGAAAAAAGGGCACAAAATATATAATAATATTAAGTATGGGAGGAAGAGAAGGTTTGTCTTTCATTATGTGAGGAGCAAAGGTTTAACTCACCTGCAATCACATACACTAACATAGTAAAAAATATTAATAATTATTAAAAATTTATTTTATATTTTTTAAAGAGTGGTACTATTTAGTGTATGTCTCTATGTAAAGAGAGTGAGAGAAACACATGTAGCTGCAAGGATAAGTGGGGAATCGAAGGGCTGTCGCCTCCATTAATGGCAGCAAAATAATCTCCTATCGGTTCATGGAAAAATAAACAATGGGTAATTTTTTTTTTATTTTTTTGTAAATTTATAGATAGTGTGAGGCAGAATTAATGTTGATAAATTAATTAATTCTATCTGTAAGTTGCTAAACTAAAGATTTAGTTAAATTAATATCGTATGAAAATTACCTATCTATATTTATGGGTTCAATCTTGAGTTTTACTTTCTTCTCAGTCTGTCTCAATTATTTCACATCAAGGAGGTGAAATAATGCACTAATCTAGTTGCCAGTTTCAGAAGTATATAATTGACAAGATAAACAATCTTGACTAGACTGAACATGCAATGTGAAAACAGACCATATAGTTACATTTATTAGTCACACATATGTATCTAATTATATATATATATATATATAAATATATATATATATATATATATATATATATATATATATATATATGGTTCGCTGAACAAACGTACTATACACTAAACTAGTCCCTTTTCGGTGAACACAAATAGCACAAAAAATCTGTACAACTGTGTGATGTTCCTAAATTCCACCATACAGGTTCAGGGTGAGTCTAGACATTGAATATCTAGCAAATTTCTGCACTCAGAGATTGCTTCAACAATAATAAGTACTTTCAGAGTTGCATTTTTTCTTTAATTTCACTCTTACTGCCCAATTACGCTCCTCTGCCAGCAGATTTTATTGTTCTAATTAAGATAAATACCCTATAAGTTTTCTTTTTATTTTATTTTAATAAATTGATGGATTCATTGTACAAAACAAAATAAAAGAAGTAAATAAACATACAACCTTAACTAGATTTAAGAACATGGCCAGGGAAAAGTTAACGCACCTTGGAAGGAGGAATCTTCCATATACCTCTACAAGAAAACACAAGCATTAGCAAAACAATTACTACCATAAAGCGGAAGCAATAAACAGCACCAATAGTTTTACCACCATATACTTTGAGTGACCAAACACATTCACATATAAAACCAGAAATACAAGTACCGCAATTTGAGATCTGAGATCAACATCCTGCATTGAACTTGGTTTGGCTGTGTCTAAAATAGTTCAAGAGAAAAGTGTCAAAATAATGACTTTTCAGAAATTTCTAATCTTAGATGACACAGCCTATCTACCTTGTTTAGCCTCAGAATAGCAGTTGGTCATAAATGAAGCAAAGCTGGGAGGTAAAGCAGTAGAAGTGACTTCAGGGTTGCGATCTGGTGCTGTTGCCTCAGTATGTGATGCTTCCTCAGCCTCATTTGTCAACTTCACTTCGTTACAGTTGGAGAGAAACGGAGCAAAGGTGGGAGAGAAAGCAGAAAAAATGTCATCATACAGGTGACTTGGTGCTCTGTTCTCAGTCCGAGACTCTTCCTCAGACAATGGGAGTTTACTGGAATTGCTTGTAATAGGAGACAACCAACATAGTCTAGCAAACACTTCCAATCAAACATTTATAGAAGATATGCTCTGTAATAGAATGTTTACAGTTAAATTTTTAACATTTAAAGAAGATATTCTGTAACACATCAGCATCTAAGAAATTAGGGAGTACCGATTGAGCTTTGTGCCAAGAGAGGCCTCTATAGACGTTGACGGAGAAAGTGGCGGTGAGATAAACGGTGGCGACATCTAGTCCAGCCGTAAAAGCCTTGAAAAACAAATCACCTGCTTTGCCGGCCAATGTCATCCTTCTCTCTTTTGGGAGACTCGAGGAGGTGGCATTCTGATGGAAGAGGGAGGGAGGGACGGAGGTGGCGCAACCGCTCCTCAGCCTCGAGGAGGCAGCGTTCACCGTCGATGCTGTCCTGATGGAAGAGGAAGGGAGGGACGGAGGAAAGAAGGAAAGATGGAGGTGGGAGGGAGGAGAGAAAAAGTTGGTTTTATACCTAGGGTTAATTTTCAAAAATACTAAAATTTCCCTATCAATTTTCACATTTTGTATTTATAGTTAAGGATGATTTGGTAAATATCTATAATTAGAATTCCTAATAATTTAAAATTTATTTTTAACAAAATAAATTACAAAATTTATTTATTTTAAATGAGATAATAAATTTTATATTATTATTTTATAAATATTTATTTTTACTAATTTTTATAATGTAATTATATAATAATTGTAACATATAGTTTATTATTATTATTAAAAATTCCAATTTTCCAAACAAATAATTTAATATCTGGGGGAAATTGACAAAAATTATTATCTTTACTAAATAATTATAATATATAATAATAAAGGGTTCATATAATACTTTACTGTTAATAATATATAAAAACTCTCACAAAAAACTATTTTTTATTAGCAAAGAGATAATAAACTTAATTTTTTTAATTATATAATTTTGTATTTAAATTATTTTTTATTAGCAACAAAAACCGAACTCACAGACCTTAAAAACTAATCTTCACCATTCAAAATTAACAACAAGGAGTTTCAAACGTACACACCAAAAATTAGGCCGATCTAACGGCAAATGATTTGTCGATCGTCTTCACATACAAAATTGGTCATTATGTAAAAAATTCAGAAAACAGCCTTTTATTTTTTTGCAATAAAAACTGAACTTACAGATCTTAAAAACTAATCTTCACCGTCCAAAATTAACAACAAAGAGTTTCAAATGTACTCACCAAATATTAGGCCGATCTAACGGCAAATGATATTTCGATCGTCTTCACATACAAAATTGGTCATTATGTAAAAAATTCAGAAAACAACATCTTTTGTGCAAAACAAATTGAACTTACAGATCTTAAAAACTAATCTTAACCATTCAAAATTAACAACAATGAGTTTTGAACGTACTCACCAAAAATCAGGCCAATCTAACGGTTTTCATATACAAAACTGGTCATTACGTAAAAAATCCAGAAAATAACTTTTTTTTTACAACAAAAACTAAACTTATAGATCTTAAAAACTAATCTTCACCGATCAAAATTAACAACAAGGAGTTTCGAACGTACTCACCAAAAATCAAGGCAATCTAACGGCAAATGATTTTTCGATCGTCTTCAAATACAAAATTGGTCATTATATAAAAAATCCAGAAAACATTCTTTTTTTTACAACAAAAACTGAACTTACAGATCTTAAAAACTAATCTTCACCGTCCAAAATTAACAACAAGGAGCTTCGAATGTACTCACCAAATATCAAGCCAATCTAACGGTAAATGATTTTCCGATCGTCTTCGTATACAAAACTGATCATTACGTAAAAAATCCAGAAAATAACCTTTTTTCTGCAACAAAAACTGAACTTACAGACCTTAAAAACTAATCTTCACCATTCAAAATTAACAACAAGGAGTTTTGAACGTACTCACCAAAAATCAGGCCAATCTAACAGCAAATGATTTTCCGATAGTCTTCGTATACAAAACTGTTCATTAAGTAAAAATCCAAAAATAACCTCTTTTTTGCAACAAAAACCGAACTCACAGACCTTAAAAACTAATCTTCACCGCCAAAATTAACAACAAGAAGTTTTGAACGTACTCACCAAAAATTAGGCCGATCTAACTGTAAATGATTTTTCGATCGTCTTCACATACAAAATTGGTCATTACGTAAAAAATCCAGAAATAACCTCTTTTTTGCAACAAAAACCGAACTCACAGACCTTAAAAACTAATCTTCACCATTCAAAATTAACAACAAGGAGTTTCAAACATACTCACCAAAAATCAGGCCGATCTAACGGCAAATTATTTTTCGATCGTTTTCGTATACAAAATTGGTCATTACGTAAAAAATCCAAAAAATAGCCTCTTTTTTGCAATAAAAATTAAACTTAAAGACCTTAAAAACTAATCTTTACCGTTCAAAATTAACAACAAGAAGTTTCGAACGTACTCACCAAAACTCAGGCCGATCTAACGGCAAATACTTAACCGTTGAATCTAACGGCAAATATATATATATATATATATTAGAAAATTTATTCATTTAGATAAATAATAGAAATTAAATTGAAGAAATTAAATTAGAAAATTTATTCATTTTGACTTGTATGAGTTTAAGTCTTGGATTGAACTCTATTGTCTTATTCAACTAAATAATAAATTAAGCTTAAAATCATATACGTATTAAATTGAAACGGTGGAGAGATGTGAGGGAATAGAAAATGTTATTTTTATATGTAGGGTATATTTTTGAAATTACTAAAATGCCTCTACCAAATTTCATCATTTTATCCTTGTATTCAAGGATAATTTTATAAATATATATGTTAAATTTTTTAATAATTTAAAATTTTCTCAAAATTTTAACAAAATAAAAATAAATTATAAATTTTTCATAATCATTTTAAATGAAATAATAAACTTTATATTATTATTATATAAATATTTATATTTATTATTTTTCATAATATGACTATATAATACTTATAACAATTACTTTATTATTATTATTATTATTAAAATATAATTTTTTAAATAAATAAGTTTATGTTTGGGGATAATTGATAAAAAAAATCAATAGAATTCCTAATAATTTAATATTTGATTTAAATTTTATAAAATAAAAAATAATTACAAATTTTTGTATTATTATTTTAAATGAGATAATAAATTTTATATTACTATTTTATAAATATTAACTTTTATTAATTTTCATAATGTGATAATATAATAATTATGACAAGTAATTTATTATTATCAAAAATATAAATTTACTAAATAAATAATTTAAATTTTGAAATAATTGATAAAAAATTATTACCAAATTATAATATAATTTACAAATTTTTGTTTCAAAATAAAATAACAATTTCATATGATCTATATCAAAAATACATGAAATAGTAAAAACTATTTTTTATTTTACTTGCGACGGATTAGCGACCACTTATATTCGACGGATTGCTAATATTTTTAAATGAGATTAATACAATTAGCGACAAAAATTCTGTCGCTAAATCGTCGCAAAAAGTGGCGCGGTTTTTCCCTCCAAAATTAGCGACTAAAATATTCGTCGCTAAATGTTCTAGTACTAATTTTCAAAGTAAAAAATTAAAAAAATTAGCGACGGTAATTTCGTCGCTAATTCCATCGCAAAACAATGCGCGTAATTTTCCCGCCAATAATTAGCGACTGTTTTGTAATTCCGTCGCTATTTTGTCGCAAAAAATGAAAAATAACCTTCCCACGACGGAATTGTAAAACAGTCGCTAATCCGTCGCTAATTGACATTTTTTTTTTGTAGTGTATGCATATGTGTGTGAGTTAAGGGTGACTTCTGTGGGAGGTCATCTTCAAAATTGTGCAAACAATTTATTGTATACTCAATTATATGTAAACTAGTATATAAGATGACAAGTAATGGGAAAATTTAGGGCAGTCTTTACAAGAGTGGTTAAAAATCTAATTATAATCAATTAGAAAAAGTTATTAAATTTTGAACCATTTGAATTAAAAAATGACTCATATTTTTTAGCTTTGTTAATAACAAGTATCTCCTCTTACATCGATTGAAAATACTATAATACTAAAGATTTTTCATTTTAACGCAAATACACATTATTAACATTAGTATTTAATTTTTGAGCAATAAAAAAATAATAAAAAAAGAAATAAAAAATTTAAATAATTTGGTTTGATTTCAATCAAATTTGATACAGTAAGTACCTGGCCGATTTTTGATCCAATTTGTTAGTCCTAATTAATTGTGACTTGAACCCGCTCAAAAAATAGATGATTTGATCCGAAAGTAGTGACCCGAAAAATGATGAACCCAATAAATCCACATCCAAAAAGAGCTGGTTTGAAATGATCTGAATCCAAATACATATATATATATATATATATACTGACCCGAAAAATGATGAACCCAATAAATCCACACCCAAAAAGAGCTGATTTGAAATTATCTGAATCCATATATATATATATATATAAACTTTTCATCTTCTGTCCAATTTATTCGAAATATGATGATTAGCTGTATCCCAACTTGGTCAATTTATTTATTCACAATAATTCTATTGACATTGATTTCATTATCATCAAGACTAGTTGATGTTTAGATGCAACTGCATTTGTATATATTACTAAATTTGGTTAATAAATAAATTGATTTGATTAACAATTTTTTAGTGAGCAAACAAACACTAAATTCTTCTTGATTTTAGCCATTACATAATTCTCTTAGTGCAGTAGATATGAATTCTTTCTCAGATATTCAATGATTTAAGCCTTCATTAGAAATGCACGGAAGCAATTACTCAAATAATCTAAAACATAAGGTATAAACTTAATTATTTCTTAATTTTTTTAGCAAAATTAATTATTTATTATTTTATTTTTCCTTAAAATATAGTTAATTTTCTCAAATATTAAAAGCCATTGAGAAACTAAGCAAAAATAGACATAATAGTTTTAGGGCTGTTCATGTGTTGGGTTGGGTCAAAAATAGAAAAAACCCAACCCAAGCCAATATATAGAAAAGTGGATGATTTGGGGCTGTTTTCTATTGAAATTTATAACGGTTTTGGGTGATCTTAAAATGATTTAAAATGATTTGAAGTAAATTTACTACTATATACTAAATTTAAAATACTATATACTAAATTTAAAACTAATAAATACTAAAATTTATATACAACCAAACATTATACTGAAATATATTATTATTATTAGTAAAATATCCAAAGGTGCAATGAAAAATAATAGATTTTTACTTAATCAATTACAAAATATGATGGAATATATTTAGCACAAAAATGTTGACAAGTGTTAATGCCTTTGGATTCTAATTGCTCTCGAATTGAAAATGCACGTAAATTTAAAAAATCTATCAAACAAAATGAGTTAGAAAAGTTTATTCCATTTGAAATTATAACATAAAAACTATAACTTCAAAAAATAAACAACACCTTATTCAACCTCTTCATATGTTTCCACATTGTCCATTGCTTCTCGAAAATCAATTGGAGCTAAATCTAACCAATTTTGGTAGCAGATGAGTGCTTCTATCCCAATGTTCTCTAGTAGAAGGACCTATGTTATTTTTTTTTTCAAAATAAGAAACATAATGCGAGTCTTCCTCCACTAGTCTAGAAAAAGCCTTCTCAAACTTTTTCGCCCCTTCTAACATCTTATAGGTAGAATTCCACCTAGTTTTTATGTCAAGATATAGAAAACCTTTGTTGTCTATCTTAACTTTCTCCGCACACATCTTAAAAGTATGAGACCTAGCAGGAGCAGATCTCACATACTAATTGTGACAACTGATTGATCAAGTTCATCTAAACCACCCTTATTACAAGATTCAATATATGAGCACAACATCTCACATGTAAAAACTCATGCTCTAATATAGTGCGTCTCCACTTTTTAGTCTCTCTCTTTAAATATTTAATAGCACCATGATTGGAACTTGTATTATTTACTGTTAGTGTGGAAATCTTATCTATTCCCCCATCTAGCAAGCACGTTTCAACCATCTTTCCAACTGTTTCCCCTTTATGGCTATGCACTTGACAAAAATTCAAAATCCTTTTATGCAAGTTCCATTTCTTATCTATCCAATGGGCTATTAAACACATATAATTTAGGTTTTGAATAAATTTCCAACAATCTATTGTAAGAGATAAATGCTGAGATTTTGAGACACGTTTTAACTTTGATTTCTCCTCCTCATAAACTTTCAACCAGTCTCTTGCCACAGTAATGCAAGATGGAACCACAAACCTAGGTTCCAAAGCATAAGAATAATTCCTAAACCCCTTCTTTTCAACAGCTCTAAAAGAAACTTCATCTAATATGACATACCTAGCAAGTTTTTTTCTAAGTTCCTCCACATCAAAACCCTTCACTCTAAGAATTTCACTCGTACAACTAGAACTAGAACTAGAACTAGAACTAGAACTAGAACCTTTTACGAAGCCTTAATTACTCTATAAGGATAATCCCTGTATTGGTTATTTAAGTGAGCCTATAGAGTACTAGTTCCATGTATCTTCGATTTAGAAGCATACGATTTCTCACAATATACACAAACTGCCCTAGTTTTATCTTTGCACTCTACCAACCTAAAATGATCCCATATAGCATAAGTTTTTCTAGAACCCAACCTACTACTTTTTTCCTAAGGATGGGGTGAGAAGGACAAGAAATACTTCTACTCCTAGAATCTTCATTTTCAACCTCCATTGATGAGGTTGGATTACTTTTATCCATTGATGAATAAACAAAGCAGTGAAAATTCTTGTCTTAGAACACATCAATAAATAAACAAGGAACAAAAGGGAAAAGCCATTAATGACATAATTTATAATTAATTAGCAATATTGAGCAAGTTAAATAATTAAATATACAGTAAAAGCAGCAGTTTATAAAGAGAAGCAAGTTAAACAACTAAATATATAACAAAAAAAGACACATGTTCTACATAAATTAATGGGTACAATAATTCATCTTTAGAAAAAATTAATTTGGGAAAATAAAATAGTATTTCACAACTACTTCTAATAAAATTAATGGGTTCAATAATTCATCTTTAGAAAAAATTAAATTGGGAAAATAAAATAGTATTTCACAACTACTTCTAATAAAATTAATAGGTACAATAATTCATCTTTAGCAATACCAATCAATAATGCATTGCAATCTCAACTCAATAATTCATCCTTATTAATTAGAGGCAACCCAGTTAACAATACATTTCAATTTCAACTTAATAAAACATCAACCAAAGGTGATGTACAACAAAAGACAAGAAAGATGGGAATATCTCATTAATATGAGTATACATTAATATGGGTGTGATTGTCATATTCACAACCTATGTAGGTATAGACTTGGTCAACATGTTAGAGCCCTTATATTATGTTTAGCATAGCACTAGTCACTAGAGTAGACAAATATAAAAGAAGAAAAAGATAATTTACCTATTTTTAACTTTGAAACTGCACATAAGAAGATGGATATTTAGAATTATTGCAGCTTGAGGAGAACTCCATTTTGCACTCCTCCTATTTCATTACATGAAAACAGAACCATTAGATAAGAGTTACACTTTTAGCAGAGAGAGATATAAATTTGAAGCATTCATTTTAGTAATTGGTTGGATGAACTAATAAACAACTAACTGGTTACAATTTCATAGTCATGAGAGAGGACAAGAAGGGTAGACCTTAAAAAAAAGGGTCTAGCTTCATAGAACATGGCAACCTAAGAGTTGTCCTTATTCCTTTCTAAGTTGAGATACTTTAAATTGAAAACCTTAAAAAAACCCATAAAGAAATAAATCATAAACAATGGCATAATCCTACTAATCAAACTTTCAGTCATCCAAAAATAATTAATAAATAAATAGGGTGACTCATTTTTGCAAGTGCAATACTTAATTATTAGGATCCATTTAACCAAAGATTTTTTGCACTGTGGAAATAGTAGAATACTATAAGATTTAAAGTCCACATAAAGCAATTGCATAGATTTATAACTAATTAGAACCAGAAAAGTAAAGGTGGGATTTACCAACAAATTGAGTCTTTTATCTTCTGGTCTATTGCAAGCAAGCATCAGAAAATAAACAAAAAACTACTTAGTGCTTTAACATTCTAATAATCAATGTAATGAAAATACAAAGAAATATGGTGTAACAATCTACAAACAGTGGTTCAGAGAAATCTTCACGGTTAGAAAAAATACTTCAGATCGAGAGAAACAAAACTAAATAAAAATTAATAAAAAAGAGAGAGAAACATAGAGACTAGCCACATAAAATAGATATGAGACAAATACTTTAGATTGAGAGAAATACTTTAGATCTGCTACAACTACTTCAGATCTGAGACAAATACTAACTGGAAGTAAGGGTTGACTCTGAAACACAGAGACGGTGGCACTATGGTTGGGAGACGTGGTGGCGGTGTAGTTAGGAGATTTGGTCGCCACTATTTGCTATGCTACTCTCGTGAAGGAGGTTGTTGTGCACAAAGATCGATTTCTTAAAGCCTAGAGCTACACTTTTAGTTGAGAGAGATAAGAGAATGAAGAAGAAGAAGAAGAGGAAAATGGTCGGTTTCATCAAATAACCTAAATTATAATCCCTAACCTGACTTTTCTTCATAAGAAAAATGAAAGTAAAACTAATCTGACCCCAAAACCACCTAAACCATATTTAGCGGTTTGGTTAGTTTGGTCTGGTCAGGTTGGTTAGTTCAACCCACAACATGAACACTTCTATATAATACTATGCTGGAATATATTGCCTAAATTTCTATATAAGTAATAGGAATTTAATGAAAAGTTAATGCATGGATATTAATCAGATGGCAAAAAAAAGAGAGAGAGAAATACACAAGTACCTTAGAAAGCAGCCATCATAAATGACACGAGCATCATTGACGGCGGAGCGATTGCAAACTTTTGTGGAAGCAACAGTGAAACATTGAATAAATTTGATAGTGGACATATAATCTCTACACTGGAGCAGGGCATGGGCTGGGTCTGATCCAGCTAGTCACTCCGCGGTGGAGAAACGGTTGCCAGCATTAATTTAAATTTTGAGGTCATTAAACGAAACGTTTAGATTTGAAATGAAGTTTAAAATGCTGGAGATGTTATAGTTGTTGCAACCTTCATTTAAAAAGTTTAAACCAGCATTTGAAGTTGCAAAGTTCACAATATAACTAAAAGAGCATGTTATTGTTAGAGTGTAAGGCAATAAGATTTTGGACTTCATTTTTCTATTCAACTTCTTTTTGTTTTGTTTTGTTTTTGATGATTTTTGGCTTTCTAAAATGGGATAATGAATTGGAAAGATATTATAATAAGTGAAATGTCGTGATACAAATATTAGCTTAGTTGGAAGACTTTGCCGCCTCTCTTTAATTCTATCCATTTTAAAAAATTATTGTACATTTTATTGTCTCGCATAATGATGAGTGTTTTTTCTTATTGCTTAACAAGTTTATGTGAGTTTAATTTGTAGGTTTTGTGAAAATTAGTTCTTCAACAAACAATGATTAGGCTTATCTGGCATCGTATCTCTCTCTCTAGACAATGATAAAGATACAGGGCTGGTGCTTGGTAACGATATTGAAACATCCACTCCTACTGGAGCACAATGGTCTCTAGCAGGGAGATTCTTATCTGACAGGGTGATTAACTTTAATGCTATGAAGTAGATGTTTGCATCGATCTGGCAACTAGTGTAAGGTGTGAGTATCAATGAAGTTGGACTAGGCCTATTTTAATTTAGTTTTTTCACGAGTTGGATATGAAGAGGCTTATCAATCAAAGTCCTTAGACCTTTGATAACTAACTACTCTTATTTCGGCAAGTAAGAGAAAATATGCAACCGACATCAATACCTCTGTTCAAAATTGAAATTCGGGTGTAGGTTCTTAATAAGCCAATCATCTTCATGTCATATCACATGGGAGAGTTAGTAGGAAACTATATTGGGAAATTCATAGAGTATGATTTGAATAACTTTAAAGGTGTCTAGCAATCAATTATGAGAATTAGAGTTGCAATGGATGTCAAGAAGCCTCTCACATGCAATATGAAAATTAAAAAGGAAGGAGATCATGGTTTTATATTAATTTGAAATATGAGAGACTTCCCACTTTTTGTTTCATTTGCGGAAGGTTGGGACATATAGATGGATTTTACAGCCTTCGTTATGCTGTGCCAAATGAGCAATTCATAAAAAAATGTGACAATAGTTTAAACGCTGGTCCACAATGCTTAAGTAGATAGATTGGTGATCCATGGTTGCATAATTCTGGACAGAACCAAGAAGAAGGGATGAGAGAAGCCATGGAAGTTGATCCTCAATAATACCCATATGCAACATATCATTCGAGGAAAGGAAAAAATGTGACAGGGGTTAATCTTGTTGAGAAAGGTGGAACTAGCATCTCTAGTAAAGGCGGAATCTTTAACTATAAAATAGGAGATAAGATCAATTATGGGAGTAATTCAAGGGATATGGGCTGTCAAGTGGGGATGTGGATATGAATTTAATTGAAAATTCAAATGATGAGTTAGTTATTGTGGGGGCAAAAAGGAAGAGATCGGAGACAAATGAAGAGACTGCTTTTATTATTGCTGGCCCTATACCAAACCCAACCTATTGCTTTGACAATGAAACAACAAGTTTGGACCTAGTGGGACCTATGAAGTAGGCCCACCACACATTATAAATTGCCTAAGTTAGAATTGTCATGGACTTGGCAACTCATATGCAATTCAAGTCTATAAGGATCTAGTTTGAGTTCACCAAATTTTATTTTTCTTATCAAAACTTTATGTAATTAGTCTCTTATCAATAAAATTAGACTTTATTTAGGTTATAATGGGTCTTTTACTGTTGATAATCTGGGGTATAGTGGTGGTCTTGCTTTCTTATGGAAGTATAGTAAAGATCTCAAATTATTAGGGTATTCTTGTTATTTCACTAATTTGGAAATCAACTCTAGAAATCATCCCTCTTGGAGGCTAATGGATTTAGGCATGGAGGGTCATCAGTTTACATGGGAAATGTACAGGATCTGATGTGTGGATAAAAAAGAAGTTAGATCGGGCTTTTGCTAGTTCTAGCTATATTGATTTATTTAACAATTTTAGAGTTAGGAATCTCGATTTCTTCTCCTCTGATCATTGCCCAATATTGATTTCTCCATCTAATAATCAAGCTATCTCTGATTTTTTAAAAGCCTTTCGGTTCGAGAATGCTTAGATTAGGGAGAATTCATTTTTTGAAGTTGTTAGATTAGTTTGGAATAGTCCTGGTATGGGTACTATCAATGAAAAAATTGACAAGTGTGCACTAGCTCTTTAGAACTGAGGAGGTGGCATTTTGAAAGATTTTAGATCCAGATTGAAATAAAGTAAAGATGAGATGAATAAATGGTTCAACGTGCAGGATAAAGATTCCATTTAAAGATTTAATTTGGCTCAAAAAATTCTTTGAAGTGTTGAATTAGAAGGAGTTATCTTGGAAAAAACAGGCAAAATTGCTTTGGTTAAAAAAAGGGGATGCTAATACAAAGTATTTCCATGTCTATGCTTCGAAGAGGAGGAGAAAAAACAATATTGAGCAACTGCAAGGATCAGATGGTGACTAGATTAAATGGGAAAGTGGGTTAGGTGATCATATATTTGACCATTTCTAGCAGCTCTTCACATCCCAGCATACATTTGATGAGGAGGTTATCAATAGCATTCCATCAATTATCTTTAATGAATAAAACCAATGACTAATAGCTCATTTTACTGATAACGATGAAAAAGATGCTTGGTTTGATATGCAAAAGATGCTTGGTTTAATATCTCCTAGACTTGATGGTTTCAATCTAGCATTTTATCAACATTGTTGGTGTAACAACCTACTTCCATTTATAATTCCCTGTGCCATATGCTATCCTAAGCAACATTACATTGGTACTAAGTTGACCAATCTTTTATAATGTTAGGCAATCACCAAACTTGATTCGTGGATTTTTAAGTTCGGCAGCATAATGGTTTATAAATTGTGCTACCCAAACCTACAAATCGATCAAACAACACTCCTAAAAGGCAACCTCCACCTCTAATACTCTAGTAACATTCATAACACTTCTAAATATCATCTCAATCATTATCAAACATAATCACATAATTATAGTGGTACAATTATCATAATATAAGTTCTCCAGTATCAAACATTTGTTACATAATACAATGTACCTCATGTTAATTCTTAGCAGTTTAATACACCACATGACTAAGTTCCACGCCAACAAAAGTATTACATGCACATGCCACTTTTCTTCTCCAATCATTGGGTCTTCAATTACTTATCCTTACGCATAGTTAAACAAATCATGTGCTAAGCAATATTGTTGCCTAGTGGTGGATACATCAGTTTACATGGGAAATGTACAAGATATGATGTGGGGATAGAAGAGAAGTTAGATCGGGCTTTTGCTAGTTTTAGCTAGATTGATTTGTTTAACAATTTTAGAGTTAGGAATCTCAATTTTTTCTCCTCCGATCATTGCCTAATATTGATTTCTCTATCTAATAATCAAGCTATCTTTGATTGTAAGGACCTAATCATGGCCTTAACAGGATTATAGTTAATTAATCAAGATTAAGGTTCAATAAGGCAAAATTTGATTATTTGGTATTATTGAAGTTAAGTCACATTAAGGGTATATTGGTAATTATGCACATGTGTATTGGAGTGTAGCTAAAATAGTAAGGAAGGATGCAATTTAATTAAATAAGAAGTTTTGGAGTTGAATGTTAAGAAAATAAGTTGTTAGGGGTTAAAATGTATAAGGGCATTTTGAAAATTTCTCTTTGGGAGATATTTAGCCCACAAACTCTTGTATTTAGCTTCTTGAAGAAGGAACTCTTGGGGTTTTTGGAATGTGGGTCGGCATTTGAGGGAGATAGCTCTCTCTCTTTCTTTCTTTGGTTATGGTTTGGAAAAGATGAAGATTAGGGTTTGTTGTTTAAGCATCATTAAGGAAATGAAGGAGAGAATGAGCTAGATCAATGGATGTTGAAAGAGTTCAAGCTTCAAAATCCAGGTACGGGAATTAAGTTTTGGTATTGTTTATGTGAATGATTTAGGGTTTTTAACACTTTTTCTGGTATGTGTATTTTGATACGAGTTTAAAGGATAAATCTAGAAAGCTTTGATGAGTATAGTATGCTCGAAAAACTTAAATGATCATATAAGTAAGAGGGAAGTGAGTTTTGGGGTTTAAATTCATGTTATGCATGATCAAGATTCTGTTTTTTCTTCTTTCCTTTCCACACGCAACCATGCACCCTTTTCTCCTTGAGAATGTGTGGCCACTCACTCTCTTTCTTGTGTAAACACACGGCCACGTGTGATTTTACTCTTACTAACCTGTGGCCACGTGTGTTTGTTCTTCATAACACACGGCCACTTGTGATTTTCTTCTTCCCCAAGCATGGCCACGCATGTGTTTTCTCTTTGGAAACACATGGCCACGTGATGCTTTTCTCCTTGGAAACATATGGTTACGTGATGCTTTTCTTTTTCTCACACACGGCCACGTGATCTCTCTCTTCTCCTTGCACACGGCCACTTATGATTTTATTCATGGGAATGCATAGCCACTTGTCTTGTTCTTTTTCTTCATACACGGCCAGACATGCATTTTGTCCTTGATGTACACTTTCACTCACTCCTTCTCTTTGGGAATGCACAGCCATTTATACACTGCATTCCTTGAAGACACTGCCAAGCATGTTTTCTCCCCTCCACAGTATATTCACACCTAAGATTTAAGCCATGTAACTAAATATGGAACACCATATTATGTAGTCCATAAAATTATTAAGAGAGCAAGAATTGAGATGAATTGTCTAGTAATAAGTAAGATTGAGGATAAATAGCCATTAAGTGAAGTTTGATATGTTACTTGATTGGAGTAATATACTATGAAGGTCTCTCTAATGCTAAAGTCTACAAAGATACGTTTGAGAAAGGCCTGAATATAACATGAATTATTATGAAAATTTAAAAGACGTCAATGTTATAATAAGAGGAAGAAGAATGAATTAAGCTATAAATTATCAAAAGACACCTGTGAGGTGCATAAAGTACGATCACTTAATAGAAGGAATCTCCATAAGTTTTATGATAATCAAGCACATTGAGTTAAGTAATGATGGTTCACTTGAACTCTATATTAGTAGGGCTTGCGCATGGCAAGGTTAATATGAATTATGTTGCAAAAAGGTATGTTAAGGCCTAATGAGCATCGAATTGAGAATAACATGAGGCAATATAGTAATTTAAATGATATGTTATACAATGTGTTTTATAAAATCAAAATAGGGTATGCACTAGGTCAAGGAATGGTTCTGTCCAAAAATACTATGATTTAACCTAGTGGTAATAAAAGAATAGTCATAAGGTTGCATGTTCGAGTTAAAAGAAGCGAGACATCGCATTTTATGTTAAATTATGAAATCCTAAAAGCTTGGTTATACTCCAAGTCACACGAGGAGTTAAGGATTACCTGTAATGTGTAATAACATGCTCACCTATTTGCTCATGCCTATAATACATTATGATTAGCACAAAAGCATCCATAGTGTGTTAACAACTAAGAAGACATGATCACACATACCTCAAATAAGTATAAAATGTCACAAGATGAAAATGCAAGTAAGACGATCAAAGTATATATATATATATATATATCTTAAAATGTTAAGGTGTATAACCTATTGTTTATAATCTGGTAGACCCTAGAAGAGAATCAAGTGATTGAATATGAACATGTATTGACCTTAAGCTGTAAGAGAACTCATTTATTTTAGTATATGGACCATAAATAATTGAGTGTTGCTATATATATTTATGTCGTAATTTGAATAATTATGAAAAAAAGAGAGTTATTCATGGCAAGCAGTAACAAGGTACGTCATCGAAAACTATCCATGAGATATGTAAGTACTATATGTTGTATAGTTGTTATAAGTAATGAAAGCATGTATTTTCATGATTTAAGCTGCATATATATGTATATGTACATGTGGGCATGCGCAATTCTAGTTATGAAAGATTACATATTATTATTTATCTAAACCTGAAACCATCATGATATGAATGAAAGAAAGTGATGCAACTATATGATCATATGATAGCCTACATGTGTATTGAAGCCTAGAGCTCAATGTTTGAAGCATGATGAGAATAATGTGCACTCTTATATGAATGATGGCATTAAGCAAATATGTTGTATTAAGTAAAGAAAACTAAGTTGAACTAAAATTGATGTATTCTTTGCTGAAAGCAATGATATGCATTCTTCTATGAAAAGTGGTTTTAAGCCAAATGATGTACTAAGTAAAGAAGAATATGTTAATCAAAGATGTCTTAAAAAGTTAGGCCTGTGGGTCTTAGTTTAGTTGTGGATTAGATAGGCATGCCTAGAGGGATACAGTCACAGCTGCCATAGTTGACCCCGTTTGGGTCTTGTTCCTTAATGGAACCATCGTTTGACCCCGTTTGGGTCCATAGTTTGTTCCTTGTTGGAAACATTGCTTGACCCCATTTTGGTCCATTGTTTGATATCTTCTGATATCCATAGTTTGATACATTCGAGTATCCATTGCTCCCGTTATCCATCTGTTGAACTAGTATTTAGGCAGGCTATTAAAGACGATAAAAATGTATACAAGATAAAGTAAAACAAGCATTAACGGGCTCACTTATGTAATGTAAGCATGATGAATGGCTTATTACATTGCTTATCATGATTTCTTTTGGTTATAAACCATTTCAATGATTAAAGATTAAGAAAGAGCTTGAAATAAAGGAATTCATATATCGATTATTTTGCTTATATAATGGGAGCATGATGTGTGGCTTATTATATTTCTTTATCATAATTCTTTTTCTATAAGCCGTTTATATGAAAGTAAATTATTGGAATGTATACCCATGAGATTCACTTTGCCATGCTATGATGGAATGCATACAATGTTATAATAAGAACTAATTATGCTATAACATACCCAATTAGGTCTCATATGCTTTGATAATCATGAAATCTATACATGTGACAATTGGTCCTTCCGGGGTACTCGTGATATGTAATGACATTCTCTATATAATTACATGTATGACCGATTCAATGCTACATATCAATGTTACACATGCTTGTGCATAACAATAATTCAGACATAAGCAAAGGCCAGTGTAGGATATAATGTGATGTTGTGTGACAGTTAGTTGCCATGATAAGATAATGTTAAGAAGTACATGAATATGAACAGAGGTTATAAACTATAAATGTATTCTATAATTATGATTGCGTGACATATGAGAAGTAAGTTATGCTCAGTAGTATTTATTATAGGTGTTACTGGTCACACACTTCTTGTGCTTCGAATAAACGCTCAATTGTATATGATTGAAGCTTACCTCCTTAGTAATCAATGTTAGGAGTCAATAATGAAAGGATTATGAAGCAAATGTATGATGTTAGAGTACTAAGGAAAGAATTAATATACTAATTGTTTTATGAAAGATTTTAAAGAACTAGACGAGTTCATGAATTGGTTTAAGTTGGTAAGAATAATAAAGTTAGTTAAGGTTGAACACACCTCCCAAGTGCTATATTAATAATTAATATCGTAAGTTTATACGTTTTTCAATAATGAAGTTGTGTTGATTTTATGGTAACTATTATGAATTATCCATAGAATTGTGGTTTCGTACTAAACTCTATTGCTTAGCATGGGTTTATTTATCCATGTAGGTTTCAGGATAAGCTCCAGAGGATCAAGCATGATGCAATTGCCTTAAGGATTTTAGGATACTTGAAGGCCACTTATGTTATGATTATTTATTTATATGCTGATTATTTATTGTGGTATGTAATTATGGCCTGTCTTATTATTATTATTATTATTAGTTTTTCTGCCTAATCTCTATGTTAGGATTGATGATTACCAATGGTTAGTTGATTAGGGTGTTATAGTTAGTGGTATTAGAGCCAGGTTGAGTCTTTTCTGGGCAATAAGGAATTAAGGAATTGTTCTGGAAGATTAAGATGACATTGGTCTAGACCATGGTGTTATTGTTATTGGCATATATTTTGATGATTATTTTAGATGTTTGACCTATGATTGATATATATTGGACCATCAGCAAGATTTTGGCAGAGATTGTGAGATGATATCTAAGGAATTATCAATATCTCTCGCCTCCTGGTGTTAGAAGTGCTTAAATGCCTTAATGTTTTAAGATTGAGGTATAACATAAGATTGATTATGAGCATGTCTAGATTATATATTAATATGTTTGAGGAAAAGTTCATATGAATAGAAGAGAACTTAATTTCGGGCATAGATAAAGATGCAAGATGTTAAGGTTGTTAGGATACTTAGGATAAGAAATACAACGAGCATAAGAGTATTTGAAAATCGGAGACAGATATATATGATTATAGATGATGAGTTTTGTATGCATGTAGAGAATGTTTATGGTTATAGTTGCTTATAGCTAAAGCAAAGTTAAGAATTTTTTAGCAATAAGGATAAAGATTGCCAGTTTTGAATTTTGAGGACGAAATTCTTTTAAGGGAGAGAGAATTGTAAGGACCTAATCATGGCCCTAATAGGATTATAGTTAATTAATCAGGATTAAGGTTTAATAAGGAAAAATTTGATTATTTGGTATTATTGAAGTTAAGTCACATTAAGGGTATATTGGTAATTATGCACATGTGTATTAGAGTGTAGCTAAAATATTAAGAAATGATGCAATTGAATTAAATAAGAAGTTTTGGAGTTGAATGTTAAGATAATAAGTTGTTAAGGATTAAAATGTATAAGGGCATTTTGGAAATTTCCCTTTGGGAGATATTTACTCCACAAACTCTTGTATTTAGCTTCTTAAAGAATGAACTCTTGGGGTTTTTGGTATGTGGGTTGGCATTTGAGGGAGATAGCTCTCTCTCTCTCTCTCTCTTTGGTTATGGTTTGGAGAAGATGAAGATTAGGGTTTGTTGTTTAAACATCATGAAGGAAATGAAGGAGAGAGTGAGCTAGATCAATGGATGTTGAAAGAGTTCAAACTTCAAAAGCCAGGTATGGGAATTAAGTTTTGGTATTGTTCATGTGAATGATTTAGGGTTTTTAACTTCTTTTCTGGTATGTGTATTTCATATAAGTTTAAAGGATAAATCTAGTAAGCTTTGATGAGTATAGTATGCTTGAAAAACTTAAATGATCATATAAGTAAGAGGGAAGTGAGTTTTGGGGTTTAAATTCATGTTATTTAAGATCGGGATTCTGGTTTTTCTTCTTTCCTTTCCACACGCGACCACGCACCCTTTTCTCCTTGAGAATGCGTGGCCACTCACACTCTTTCTTGTTTAAACACACGGCCACGTGTGATTTTGCTCTTCCTAACCCGTGGCCATATGTGTTTGTTCTTAATAACACACGGCCACTTGTGATCTTCTTCTTCCCTAGGTGTGGCCACAAATGTGGTTTCTCTTTGGAAACACATGGCCACGTGATGTTGTTCTTCCTGGAAACACATGGCCATGTGATGCTTTTCTTCTTCTCACACACGGCCACATGATGTCTCTCTTCTCCTTGCACACGGCCACTTATGCTTTTATTCATGGGAATGCACGACCACTTGTCTTATTCTTTTTCTTCATGCACAGCCAGGCATGCATTTTCTCCTTGATGTACACGACCACTCACTTTTTCTCTTTGGGAATGCACGACCATTTATACACTGCATTCCTTGAAGGCACTGCCAAGCATGTTTTCTCCCCTCCATAGTATATTCTTACGTAAGATTTAAGCCATGTAACTACATATGGAACACCATATTATGTAGTCCATAAAATTATTAAGAGAGCATGAATTGAGATGAATTGTCTAGTAATAAGTAAGATTGAGGATAAATGGCTATTAAGTGAAGTTTGATATGTTACTTGATTGGAGTAATATACTATGAAAGTCTCTCTAATGCTAAAGTCTACAAAGATACGTTTTAGAAAGGCTTGAATATAACATGAATTATTATGAAAATTTAAAAGACGTCAATGTTATAATAAGAGGAAGAAGAATGAATTAAGCTATAAATTATCCAAAGACACCTGTGAGGTATATAAAGTATGATCACTTAATAAAAGGAATTTCCATAAGTTTTATTATAATCAAGCACATTGAGTTAAGTAATGATGGTTTACTTGAACTCTAAATTAGAAGGGCTTGTGCATGGCAAGGTTAATATGAATTATGTTGCAAAAAGGTATGTTAAGGCCTAATGAGCATCAAATTGAGAATAACATGAGGCAATATAGTAATTTAAATGATATGTTATACAATGTGTTTTATAAAATCAAAATAAGGTATGCATTAGGTCAAGGAATGATTCTGTCCAAAAATACTATGATTTAACTTAGTGGTAACAAAAGAATAGTCATAAGGTTGCATGTTCGAGTTAATAGAAGCGGGACATCGCATTTTATGTTAAATTATGAAATCCTAAAAGCTTGGTTATACTCCAAGTCACACGAGGAGTTAAGGATTAGCTGTAATGTGTAATAACCTGCTCACCTATTTGCTCATACCTATAATACATTATGATTACCACAAGAGCATCCATAGTGTGTTAACGACTAAGATGACATGATCACACATACCTCAAATAAGTATAAAATGTTACAAGATGAAAATGCAAGTAAGACGATCAAAGTATATATATATATATATATATATATATATATATATCTTAAAATGTTAAGGTGTATAATCTATTGTCTATAATCTTATAGACCCTAAAAGAGAATCAAGTTATTGAATATGAACTTATATCTACCTTAAGCTGTAAGAGAACTCATTTATTTTAGTATATGGACCATAAATGCTTGAGTCTTGCTATATATATTTACATCGCAATGTGAATAATTATGAAAATAAAGAGTTATTCATGGAAAGCAGTAACAAGGTACGTCATCGAAAACTATCCATGAGGTATGTAAGTACTATATGTTGTATAGTTGATATAAGTAATGAAAGCATGTATTTTCATGATTTAAGCTACACACACACACACACACACACACACACACACACACACACACACACATATATATATATGTACTTGTGGGCATGTGCAATGCTAGTTATGAAAGATTACATATTATTATTTATCTAAACCTGAAACCATCACGATATAAATGAAAGAAAGTGATGCAACTATATGATCATATGATAGCCTACATCTGTATTGAAGCCTAGAGCTCAATGTTTGAAGCATGATGAGAATAATATGCACTCTCATATGAATGATGGCATTAAGCAAATATGTTGTATTAAGTAAAGAAAACTACTTCGAACCAAAATTGATGTATTCTTTGATGAAAGCAATGATATGCATTCTCCTATAAAAAGTGGCTTTAAGACAAATGATGTGCTAAGTAAAAAAGAATATGTTAATCAAAGATGTCTTAAAAAGTTAAGCTTGAGGGTCTTAGTTCAGTTATGGATTAGATAGGCATGCCTAGAGGGATACAGTCGCAACTGCCATAGTTGACCCCGTTTAGGTCTTGTTCCTTAATGGAACCATCGTTTGACCCCATTTGGGTCCATAGTTTGTTCCTTGCTGGAGTCATTGCTTGACCTCGTTTGGCTCCATTGTTTGATATCTTCGGATATCCATAGTTTGATACCTTCGGGTATCCATTGCTTCCGTTATCTACCTATTGAACTAGTATTTAGGTAGACCTATTGAACTAGTATTTAGGTAGGCTATTAAAGATGATAAAAATGTACACAAGATAAAGTAAAACATGCATTAACGAGCTCACTTATGTAACGTAAGCATGATGAATGGCTTATTACATTGCTTATCATGATTTTTTTTGGCTATAAACCATTTCAACGATTAAAGATTAAGAAAGATCTTGAAATAAAGGAATTCATGTATCAATTGTTTTGCTTATATAATGGGAGCATGATGTGTGATTTATTATATTTCTTTATCATAATTCCTTTTCTATAAGCCATTTCTATGAAAGTAAATTATTGGAATGTATACCTACGAGATTCACTTTGCCATGCTATGATGGAATGCATACAATGTTATAATAAGGACTAATTATGCTATAACATACCCAATTGGGTCTCATATGCTTTGATAATCATGAAATCTATACATATGACAATTGGTCCTTCCCGGATACTCGTGATATGTAATGAAATTCTCTATATAATTACATGCAAGACCGATTCAACACTACATATCAATGTTACACATGCTTGTGCATAACAATAATTCAGACATAAGCAAAGGCTAGTGTAGGATATAATGTGATGTTGTGTGATAGTTAGTTGCATGATAAGATAACGTTAAGAAGTACATGAATATGAACAGAGGTTATAAACTATAAAGGTATTCTATAATTATGATCGTGTGATATATGAGAAGTAAGTTATGCTCAGTAGTATTTATTATAGGTGTTACTGGTCACACACTTCTTATGCTTTGAATAAATGTTGAATTGTATATGATTGAAGCTTACCTCCTTAGTAATCAATGTCAGGAGTCAATAATAAAAGGATTATGAAGCAAATGTATGATGTTAGAGTAATAAGGAAAGAATTAATATACTAATTGTTTTATGAAAGATTTTGAAGAACTAGACGAGTTCATGAATTGGTTTAAGTTGGTAAGAATAATAAAGTTAGTTAAGGTTGAACACTCCTCCCAAGTGCTATATTAATAATTAATATCATAAGTTTATATGTTTTTCAATAATGAAGTTGTGTTGATTTTATGATAACTATTATGAATTATCCATAGAATTATTGTTCCCCACTAAGCTTTATAGCTTAGCACGGGTTTATTTATCCGTTTAGGTTTCAGGATAAGCTCCAGAGGATCAGGCATGATGCAGTTGCCTTGAGGATTTCAGGATACTTGAAGGCCACTTATGTTATGATTATTTATTTATATGCTGATTATTTATTGTGGTATGTAATTATGGCCTGTCTCATTATTATTATTATTATTAGTTTTTCTGCTTGATCTCTATGTTAGGATTGATGATGATTGATGATTACCAATGGTTAGTGGATTAGGGTGTTACATTGATTCTCCAAAAACCTTTCTATTCGAAAATGCTTATATTTGGGAGAATTCATTTCTTAAAGTTGTGAGATCAGTTTGGAATGGTCTTGGTATGGGTACTATCAATGAAAAAATTGACGAGTGTCACTAGCTCTTTAGAACTGGGGAGGTGGCATTTTGAAAGATTTTATATCCAGATTGAAATAGAGTAAAGCTGAGATGAATAAATGGTGCAACATGCGGGATCAAGATTCCCTTCAAAGATTTAATTTGGCTTAAAAAAATAATTTGAAGTGTTGAATCAGAAGGAGGTTTTTTGGAAACAATGGGCAAAATTGCTTTGGTTAAAATAAGGGGATGCTAATACAAAGTATTTCTATGCTTATGCTCCTAAGAGGTGGAGAAAAAACAACGTTGAGAAACCACAAGGATCAAATCGTGCCTGGATTAATTGGGAAAGTGGGTTAGGTGATCATATCTCTGACTATTTCTAGTAGCTCCTCACATCCCAGCATACATCTGATGAGGAGGTTATCAATAGCATTCCAGTGATTATCTTTGATGAATAAAACTAGTGACTACTTGCTCATTTTACTGATAACGATGTAAAGGATGTTTGGTTTGATATGCACCCTAATAAATCTCTTGGCCTTGATGGTTTCAATCCAACATTTTATCAACATTGTTGGTGTAACATCCTACTTCTATTTATAATTCCTTATGCCATGTGTTATCCTAAGCAATGTCACATGTGTAATAAGTTGACCAATCTTTTATAATGTTGGGTAATCACCAAATTTAATTCGTGGATTTTTAAATTCGGCAGCATAATGGCTTATAAATCATGCTACCCAAACCTATAAATCGACCAGACAACACTCCTAAAAGGTAACCTCCACCTCTGACACTCTAGTAACATTCATAACACTTCTAAATATCATCTCAATCATCGTCAAACATAATCACAGTGGTACAATTATCATAATACAAGTTCTCCAGTATCAAACATTTGTTACACAATACAATGCATCTCATGTTAATTCTTAGCATTTTAATACACCACACAACTAAGTTCCACGCCCACGAAAGTATTACATGCACATGCCACTTTTCTTCTCCATCGTTAGGTCTTCAATTACCTATCCCTGTGCGCAGTCAAATAAACTACGTGCTAAGCAACATTGTTGCCTAGTGGTGGATACATCTAAATAAAATTTCATCTATATAAAACTACTTTAACTAAATTGCCATTTTACCCCTTTATGTTACTTTTAATTAATATAGTCAAATTTTGTTCACTTATTGTTTTAATTTACTATATAGTCCTTTTTTTATTTATTTTTCTTATTAAACATCATGTAATTCTTACTTAATTTGAAAATTACCATTTGATCCCCCAGGCTTTCCTATCTCTTATTATTGTACTAAATTTACTATAATATTATTCTTTTTGGTTTCTTTTTGTTTTTATTCCATTCTAAATTTAAAATTTACATTTTAGTCCTTGTATTTTTTCATGTGATGGAAAATTACAATTTGATACCTAAACCTTTTATTCTTTATGTTTGACCCTATTTGACCTCTATTTTGACTCTTTTTGCTTCCTTTGACTTTTATTTCATCTTAAGTGAAGAATTTACTTTTTGGTCCTTATGTTTACTCATGAAGTGGTAAATTACATTTTGGTCCTTGATACTTTTCATTAATTATTATTTTGCCCTTTTTTGCCTATTTGACTATTATAACCTTTTTAGCCACATTTTTAACACCAAAATATGATTTTACCTTTGGTTTATTGCATAATTACATTTTTAACCTTTTTGAACCTATTATTCACATATTACACATTATTTACTATTTAATCACACATGTAATATCTTTTATGCATAATTTACCATTTAGTCCCTATTTTCTTGCATATTTATAGTTTTGCCCTTAGTAGCATCTATTGAAAATCCTTGAACCGAATATGCAGGATAAGGACTATATGACTATATGTGAATACTATATGGTTGTATATATATACTATATAACTGTATGTCTGAGGTGACTACATGAGCGTAGCCATCCCTTAGTATGTGTGAGGTGACTACTTGAGCATAGTCATCCCTCAATGAAAATCTAATCTCATGGTGCTATCATGATATATAAGTCCCTATGGCTAGTCATTATATCTTATGGCCCTGGATTACCCACTATACACTAAGGGCAACTAATTATTTCACCTTATGTTGTATTTCTACATGATTCTTTATGATATTCCCATTATGTTACATATCATGCCTTCTCTTTTCATGTTTATTCACCATCATCATATAGGAAATCATCACATACATGGTAAATAACATTCAAACATGATAAAAAATATGGCATTACCATAATGTGTACTATTTGGCTTCATTAGGAGCTCATGCATGCCATGTGTTTTCTCATTCTTTCTCATGCTATGTATGTTCCCAAGGTCACTTTATGTATTCATATATTGATATACATCCATTTTACATTAATAACTCTTAGTTACATATAAGTATATCACTTTGTTCACATCATGAACATTATATCTTCATGCTATTTCAAGCTCAAATCAATCATGATATACTTCATTCATCATGGTATTATACATTTTATGCGTAATATACCAATAATCATCAAATTAACATAACATACAATGTAAGGTACCATTCGACCATATAATGAACTCATACTTTCATCATGATTTTTCATGTATTATCGTGCCTTACATGCTTTAATGATCATTTTGGACATTTATTTATTGATATACATTTAAAATTCATCATTATTACTTTATTATCTTTGTGAACATCATTATGTTCATATACATAATATTATGTCTAATTGAAATCTTAAGTTCCTATTCATGAATTTGTGTTTATTCATCATTGTAATGCTTAATTCAAGTTACATATTATCAAAATATCACATAGTGCACCTTATTACATAATTCAAACACTTGGTGTTCATCATCTTTTTGTTTGTTTTCTTCATTATTTCTCACTTATTTCATGATACTACATCTTTATACCATAATATCTCAATTTATTTAATTCTACTTATGTTCACTTAGTGACATAATGTAAATCTAGTCTAAATTCAAAGGAATAAATGAAATTAAGTGTAGAGATGTATCCACTAACCTCAAAGTAGCTTAAAAATCATTTATTCTTCCTTCTCCATCCCTTTCTCCTTTTTGCTTTTTTCTTTTCCTTGGAATTTTTCTTTAGGCTGAATTAGTGAGCTTACGATATGAATTTAAACATTTAATTGCTACCAAATAATCATACTAATGATGCTTTACAAGCCTATAAAAAATCTCCAATTAGTTCTAACAATAACTCAAGAATTTACTTATTTAGGGTTACTTACTCACGCTAGAAATCCTCTACTTCAAAGATTTTTTGTGCTCCAAACTACTTTCCATGTTGAATAGGATATTTTTTAATGTATTTATGTAAAATTAGGGCTTGAGATTCCATGAGAGTTGGAAGAAATAAAGAGAAAATAGTGGAAAACCCAAAGGAAGCTAGGTTCGGGTTTCTTAGAAGAAAGGGGGGAGAATTGTAAATTTTTAGATAGAATTGTAGAGAATTCTAAACCTCTCTAGGCTGCCCTTAATTCCACTAAATCAATGGCCATGATTTCTCCATTTACTATTTAATTCAATGGCTTATTTTCAAGCTACTTGTCATGGTTTCATTGGTCCCCACACCTCTTTATCCTATGATGATGCATGTAGATGATTATGGCTCATTTATTAATGAAATTTATTCCCTTATATAATTTAAATATGGCAATTAAGCCCACTAATTAATTTAACCTTGGTTTTTTGTGGTTTTTCTGAAACTGATGTTATAATTATCAGAATGCTCTAAAATTTTTCCTTGTATGCAATAACATATGAAGAAGAATGTGGTTAAAATTCCAAGTCATTCCAACATTTTTTGGGTATACTTCCAGCTCTAAAGGCAAAATCAGTTAATCCAAAACTTGAAATTTTGAAACTATCAGAAAAGTTATTTTTCATTTTTAATAGCTCATTTATGCTATTTATAATGGATATATGTGATTGGAATAGTTTTTGGAGATCTACAGAATATTTTTGAGCCTGATCAAACTTTCAGTTAATCCTTTCTCTGGTACCAAATAAATCTTTCGTTGTCTGTTTTGGGGACATATATGTGCTCAATTTGTTCTAAAATTGTATCACTGGACTCTATTTAAGTTTATTATCTCACTTAATAATTAACTACAACTTTTTGATAGGTCACTTATTGTCAAATTTCTCTAGCTCGAATACATTTAACCCTTAAGCACCTATAAATTTTACTGTGCTATACTACTGTAATCATGCCAAAAATCATCTCAGGATTACTATTCATGCTCTGGAATATACTATGCTTGTCATAATGAAATTTTAGGGTGTTACAATTGAGGTATTGTTGGTAAGGATATCTCTACTACTTATACTAGTATCATTAATTTGATTTCTTTTCCTGAGCATCTGAATGACACATTCATTGTGCTTATACCAAAAAAGTAGAATGTTGTAAACATAGTTGACCTTAGACCAATCTCATTATGCAATGTCCTGTACAAGATAGTGGCTAATATGTTAGCTAACCGTATGAAGTTTATTTTTTCAACAATTATTTCAGAGCAGGAAGGCTTATCACATATAGTACTCTACTTTCTTGTGAAATTTTGCATACTTTTTGAAGGAAGCAACAAGGGGAGAAAGGTCTGGCAACTCTGAAAATAGACATGAGCAAAGCTTATGATCGAGTAGAGTGGAAATATCTAACAAATGTTATGAAAAAGATGGGTTTTCATGGGATAAAACTTATCTTGATGTGTATTTCTTCTATGAAATTTTATATGACTCACGACAAACAAAAATTAGGCCCTATTTTGCTAAGTAGAGGTTTATGCCAAGGCTGCCTTTTGTCTTTGTATTTGTTTATCATTTCTGCATAGGGCTCACATTTTTATTGAACAAAATGGAATTGCAAGGCTTGTATTTATGATGTTTCTATAACGAGAGGGGCTCCACCTGTAACTCACTTATTTTTTGCAGATGATAGCTACTTTTTCTTTAAAGCAGATCATATGGAAGCTCTTGCCTTGAACAGGGCTTTTAAAGTGTATGAAGATGCTTCAAGTCAATGCATTAATTTTAACAAATCTTTAGTGCTCTTCAACTCTAACACTTCTTAAGTAGACAAAAATCAAGTAAAAAGTATTCTTTAAGTTTAGTTAGGTTCGGATCAAGATTTTTACCTAAGCTTGCCTCTTTGTATGGGGAAGAACAAGAAAAAGATCTTTGGGTTTATTAAAGATAAAATTCAGAAGAAGCTATGAGGTTGGAATATAACTCTCCTTTCTCGGGCTGGTAAGGAAATTTTAATTAAAATGGTTGCACAATCAATTCCTAATTACATTATGAGCACTTTCTTACTACCCTTTACTCTTTTGTACCGAGATTGAAAATATGTTGAGTGCATTCTAGTAGAGTTCGACAGGTTCAAAAACATAGAGGTATTCATTGGAAGAGTTGGGCTAGTCTGTATAAAAGCAAAACGGATAGAGGTTTAGGCTTCAGATTCTTTCATGATTTTAATTTAGCAATGCTGGATAAACAGACTTGGAGATTTCTAACCAAAACAAATTCTATGGTGTCCCGTATTTTTAAAGCTAAGTATTTCCGTTGATGTTCTTTCCTAGATGGGAACAATCCAAGTTTTTTCTAGAGGAGTTTATGGGCAACTCAGTTTAATTAAGAGGGGCAACTACTGGAGAGTAGGTAATGGCAGAGACATTCTGGTCTAAAAATCACTATGGCTATTGGATAATTGTGACCTTTTTATTTCTTCCGCTAATACTAATTTTTTATATACAAATACTTTTCGGGTGGCTGATTTGATGGAGACTACTGATCTAACTGGGAATGAAAATACCTTGCGTTCTCTATTCATTGAAAGAGATGTTTAGTTGATTAGGAAGATTCATCTAAGCTTGCACTATTCGGCAGACTTATGGTGGTGGCACGCAGATTCAAAAGGCACTTATATATTAAAACGTGCTTATAAACTGCTTAATAATAACGAAGGAATGGCTTCGGACCAAACCTCATTTTGGAAAAGGTTGTGGAATCTCAAAGCTCCACCAAAGGTTCTAATTATGCTTTGGAGGGCATGCTCTAATTGTCTCCCCACCAACTCAGTTCTTTATGACAATAAGGTTGGCATAGATCCTCTTTGCAAGGTATGTGGTTTGCAAGATGAAAGTATTTTACATGCTTTACTTCCAGAAGCTAGAGAATGCTAGTCTAGGACTTCTTATGATTATATAAGAGGTTCTTTCTTAAGTTTTATTGATTGGTAGCATTTATTTTTAATAATTTAACGAAGATTATTTGCCTAGAGGTTGTCACCATTGTTGGAGTTTATGGAAATATAGAAATGATGTACTTTGGAATGCGAAAAATTGTCGAGCGGAGGATATAAGTGAAAGGGCTATTAACTTGATTCAAAGTTATAAGCGAGCGAATTTTAAGCCTTCTTCTCCTTCCAATTCTCTTGAGATGTTAGCTACTAATTTGGAAGGTGCTTCAGCAACTGGTTGGGGAAACCGCCATTTATGTGGGTCAAAATTAATGTGGATGCAGCTTTATTTGATAGACATCATACATCCGGATATGGTTTTGTGCTTAGAAATGACTCAGTTTCTTTTCTGGTGGCTGGAAGTGGACCACTTCAAGGAGTTTATTCCCCTACCATGGCTGAAGGCGTAGCAATTAGAGAGGTTCTTGGTTGGATAAAGCTAAGAAATTTGGATTGAGTCATAGTAGAATTTGATTCACAAGTTCTTATTCGGGCAATCAGCGATAGGACTCATTTAGATTATGATTTGGGCCTAGTGATTGATAATTGTATGAGAGGATTATCCACCAGATTTCTTGTTTTCTTCAATTGTTGTAGATTCTTATTAATGAAAGGTTATCTTTTTTTAAAAAAAAAAAAATAATAGTCTCTTTTATATTTTTAGTGTTTCACAAAATATAACACACTTATTATTTTTTATCTTACTTACAAATTGTCTATAATTAATTTCTCAATAATCAATAAAATTGCATTCAATTTTTTATAATATTTTAAAGTATGTTTTTAAAATATGTTTGGAACAACTTGATTTTATATAAAAAAAGTAACTAACTAATTTGTCTATTTTTTTTTTAAATTCTAAATACACTATTTAATTTTTATATGATCAAAATTAAATTTATTACTCTATTAAGTATAATAGTACATAATACATATGAACAGGTATATATGGAAACTTTTTTTTTATCAAATTTCTAAAGTAACATTTAAAGTGGAAAAAAGCGGTGTATTGAGAATGATTATTTAAAGTGGGACTGAAGGAGTAAGAATTAAAACAATATGATATTTAATATCTAACTTTATATTTGTCCTTTATCTATTTCATCTAAGGATATTAAAGCTCCCACTGATTGATATATGATATATTTTGCATATATTTGGATGCATTTTGATATAATTTTGAGAAAAATATTGTGAAGAATAAATGATATATTAGTGTCTGTGATTTTGACAGATTATTTATTGATAGATCCCAACTGGAGTGAAATTGGATATTTGATGCTGATATTTTGGAATTTGGATATTGGAACTTAAAAGACACAATTAACTTCACTTGGGGGCACAACTCTGGTCATAAAGGATGTTAATTGCAAACTTGAATTATGGAATTTTCCAACGGCCATTGGGAATGGTTGAATCGACCTTTTAGGAGCAGAATAGTCCAATGCTAGTTAGAAGTTGAACAGGAGTTGAATTTCATGGCTGAAAATTGTCTTCGAATTCCTGTAGCATCCAACGACCTTGCAGGCAGTGAACGATTGTTGGTTAAAGAACTGCAAATTATTTAATTTAGTAAATTATATTTTTGGAAAGAAAAGAGGATTGCAGTTATCCTGAATATTTTTTTTCTTTGTTATTTTACTTTCCTATTGTGTTTGGAACTCTTATTGTAGCTTAGGAGAATAAAAACTCCTTTGGAGGAGAGATTAACGTGTCCTTTTATTTGGGTTGTAATTTGGGTTTAGTCGTTATTATTATTATTTTTTTGTTTCTCCATTTTTACCATGAACATGAGTAGCTAATTTATTTAATCTCATTTAAAGGATAATCAAATTTCAATTTTAATTATTCGTGAGATTGACATGTTTTATTGATTTATTTTGTTATTTCAGTATTTATTTTACTCCTGAAATCTATAATTTTACAATTTTTTTTTTATTTGTGCGAAAGTTTCCATTGCACCCCTTTTAGAACTGTAAGCAAACGTATAGCTTGATTAGATTTGTAATTGTCTTATTAATCTATAACTTGGTGGTGAATTATGATGCTTAGGTACGTAATAGGTACTTAAATCATTCTAAGTAGTAATTTATAAGTCTAGCTTAAATAAAATTAAGCATCTTGTTTTATTGATAAGAATTGAATTTTTTTATTTCTTAATACAATTGTAGAATTAAATTATATGAACCGTCTCCTATGGTTATATGATGATTAGGGTTATAGAGTATCTCTTAACTAGTTTATTGAAATTGTATAAGATTTGATTTTTGAATTTGTGATCGAATATTAGACTGATACAAAGATTATGCCTTTGACTAGAAATTTCATCTATTGATTTTTAATCTTAGTTTAATTCAACTTTTATTTATTTTGATAATTTAAATTTTGTAATTAAAACTCCATTTTATTTATTTACTTGTTTTTACGAAATAATTGATTACTCCCATTCACTTTGGGATCAATCGTGCTTTTCACTATTACGTACGGTTGAGCAAAAAAAATAAAAAAATATGATTAACCGCAAAATCGATCTAAAATCAAATCGATTTTTTGGTTAACCGATCCGATAGATTTGGTTATGATTTTTAATTTTTACATTTTTGATTTTTTATTACGGTTTCGATTATATATATACAAACACACACACACACACTTTATTATTTATATTATTTCTCTCTAAAACTTATATAAAACAATAATTTAAAATATATTTAAATTATATTTTTATTTTTATACTTGAATTTTTCTATTTTTCTATAAAATGTATACAATACTTTAAACTAAATTTATATTATGTAATTCTCTTTAATTATATAGTAATATTTATGTATAGTAATCGATTAATATATATTATCATATATAATAGTATTTAATTACATTTTCTTATATTTTCGAGTTTATGTTTTAACATTTAAAATTATCCACAATTTTATTTGACTTACAACCAAGCATATTAAATTCCAATAAATATAAAATCTATTTTATAATATCAGCTATTAATTTATTGAACATGAATTTTGGCTAGTAAATTATGTTTATTTTGTGATTTTTATTTTAAATTATTTTGCACATTTGAAATTGAATTGAATTTTGCATATTTTTTTTTAATTTTATGTTATAAATTTTAATGGTTAACTGAAAAATATTGGTTAACCAAATAAAAAAAATCGAGATCGATGAACTGGTTAACCAAGTGTAAATAGATTGGTTAATGGTTAATGATTTTAAAAAATCAATATTAATAGACTGGTAAATTTTTTTGCTTATGGATCGATTAACCTGTCCATTCTTATCCTTACTACAAGTATGTTTATTTTGAGTAGTAGGATATTATTTATGATGGTTTGATACCCATCAAATTTTGGCATCATTGTCATAAGTGATTTTAATTGGTATTTAATTCTTTTAAATGACTTGATCTCTTCCTATAGGAGACATTAAATTTGATCAAAAGATTAAGAAGATAACAAACAGGTTGAGGGAGGAGGCTCAACCATGAATATGGGTTTTGAGACCCCATCATTTTTGACACCAAAAGAGGAGAAAATAGTGAAGAGATAGTTATTGAACAATCTAATTCTGATTGTGAACCTAAATTGGTAGTTGAGATGGCTAAAGATAAAAGAACAGTAAGGGAATTAATTGTTGTCCCTCCCAACCAACCCCTATTTTGTATAACATATCCAAATTTAAATGTGGCAGTAGAGTTAAAATCAATATTGATATATATGTTGCCCACTTGTCATGGTATATGGAATGAAGACTAGTATAAGGATATGAATGAGTTCCACATTGTTTGTTCCAACATAAGATGTTGAGGTGTTTCTAAAGAACAAATCAAGTTAAGAGCTTTACCATTTTCACTTGCAAATGCCACAAAACATTGGTTGTTCAAAATGCCATTCAGTTTTATTGCTTTTTAAGATAACATAATGAAGCAATTTCACTCCATTTACATACCGAAATTCTGTTCATATGGGTTAGGAAGAGAGAGATACAAATTAAGAGCTAATTTAAGTATAAAAAGTAAGTTATATGAGATTTTTAGCTTCTTTCCTATGTCATTCTTGTTCTTCATGAAAGTTATAGAACTTGGGGTGGAAAACAAGATTTATATAAGTGTATGATTGTGATTAAGAGAAAAGACTTGGCAAAGGGAAGGAGAAGGAGGAGTTAAAGCACTAAAAGTGGATTTAGGTTAATTCTTAAGGTATGAGAACTTCTTACCTTCTTTGTATTTGTTTAATATGATTGACTGTGTTTTAGAATGATTTTGAGGATGATAATGTGGGTGAAATATGGAATTGAGACTAAATTGCATGTTGAAGCTTCATTTTGTCCATAATTGAAGTTTTATTGAAATTCTGCTTAAGGTTCACTAGAACTAGTTTTGGATTTTTGGCTATATCTTGGCCTAAAGGCCTCTAAATTGGATAATTTTAATTAGAAACCAAACTTAAGACCTATACTAAAACTTTGTAGAAGAAACCAAAATTTAATTCAGCCTTTAAGATTTTTGAATTTTGACTTGAAATTGATTAATGGTTGTTGTCCCTATTTTGAAATAGCTAACACTATTTTGAGTATATCTCCTATAATACTTAATCAATTTGCATGATTTTTATATCCTTAGAAACTTAAGACACAAATTAAAATTTGGTTAGAATACCACTTCCCCAGAAAAGATCATTTACATAGTGAAAAACCCAGCATAAGTTGACCTTTCATTGTTATTCAATAAAAAATATGCAGTTTGGACCCACACTACAGGGAGGAATTCTTTTCCATTGTGTGGGTAGCTATTGGACTGATTTTTTTCCATTATTTGCACCCATAAGACGAGAGGGAATTTTTTCCCCACTGTGTGGTTAGTTGCTGGACGAAATTCATGTTTTTTTGTGCACAATTTGTTCTAGAACTTCTTTTGAATCTTTTCAAATGTTTATGAAACTTAGTAAACACCTAAAAATAAGTCAAATATGACTCATTATATGTGACTTAGATGATCAAACATTAAAATTTAAGATTGAAAATAATGCATGCGAAGGAAATTTATATGTATATAGATGATTTATTTGCATATTTATTGCTTATATGCATATAGTATAAACATACAAGATTAAATATAAACTTTATAAATGTAATCAAGTACAATATGACATGTTTAATATTTAAATGATGTATAAGAAATTATTTACTAGAATTATAGGAATATTTAGAGAACAAGTCACAGTGACACAATGTGTTAATTGGCTCCATAATGTGTTAATTTTTCATTTTTCAAGTTTTAATTCTTCATTTTTAGCTATATACATTCTAATTATCCATTTAAATTTAAAATTAATTCTTCACATGTATGTCAATATGGACAGAAAGAGTAATATTTTGGAAAATTGATATATATTTTTTAAAAAGATATGAATTGGTCAGTTACCTGTTATCACCAATTTTTTGAATTGTCAAACCGTAACCATTGTCTTAAAAATTCATAATAAAAAATTAGTCAATAAAAATAAGTTCGGTTAACCATAAAAATCAAATCAATTTCAAATTGATTTTATGATTAACCATTGGATTTGTTTTTGCACACCATAATATTTAGGTATAAAAGGGAAAATATATGCATAAAAGTAATATGTAATTTTGTTTTTATATTAATAAATAAGCATTAACTCCTTTAAAAAAATTTAAATGGTTGCCTTGTCAAAATACAGTTATTTTGAAGTTAAATAACTAACAGCTACTATATTAAAAATTTTATTAAGCACATTAAGTGAGCTGTTAGAAGATAAAATGTTATTAGCTGCCTTCCAATTGCTAAACCAAGCATCCTCTTATTAATATTGAATAATTTTTTCAAACTATTAATGTATGAATAATTAATTACTCCCTTTGTCTCAAATTATTTGTCATTTAAGGTTGTTTTAAACAAATCAATAAGTCTAATTAATAGCTTAATTATATTTTAGAAAAAAATTAGATTGTTTTATAAAAAATACCCTTATGTAATTTAGAGTTAACAACTTAATTAGGTTATGAGATACTCCCTCTATCCCACTTTAAGAGATCACTTTTATGTTTTAATTTGTTCCACATTAAATGTCAGTTTTGGAATTTGAGGAAAAAGTTTACTTGTAGGCCCCCATTTATTATGCATTTTATTAAATATTTCTCTTTTTTATCACTTTTTATTTTTAACTAAAATTAAATGTAGTACTTGAAAATACAAAAGGGTATTTTTAACAATGGTTATAATTTTTTTTATGAAATTAAGATATTTTAATCATTTCTTTAATTCCCATGAAAAAATAGGACGAAGGGAGTAATAAGTAGAGTGAGAGAAAAATTTAAAAATAATTAATGAGGATAGATATGGAAAAAGAGATTTAATACTCTCTTGAAATTATCAAATTGACAAATATTTTGAAAAAAAATAGTTAAAATAATAATTATTTAAAGTCAGATGAAATGGCACATTAGTATTGCATAAGCAAGACCTCATTTTGCATTATGGGCTTATGTATTTTATACAACATCAAATATTATAGATAGCCTACTCTAGTCCTTCCTAATCAATCTCTATTCCTTAAATTATATGGTATTGAATTGAATTACAAAAAATTTAAATTTTTGGATGCATTTGCTATTTACAAACCAAACAAGCATCAAGCCAAATCTAATTGCATCTTCTTAGGATTTTCTTCCTAAAAAGTGCATGCTTTGAGTTGAGCACATGTATCATATATAATTTTCTCAATGTCACATTTGACAAAAATAAATTTCCATATTCTTTTTATACTATGCCATTGCTTAGAGTCCAAGTTACCACAACCAAAGATTTCCAAACACATATATCTTTAAGGAAAATTCTTTTTAGACCCATATATAATGTATGGAATGTTAGTGTAACACCTTAATACCCTCTAGGAGTATATAATGGTGCTATAATCACAAAGATTAATATCTCTAATCTCATTTAATAATAACACAATTAATATTCTTAATTAACTTTACACGAAATAATTTCTTAAAATAAGTTTTTACAATGTATATAATATTGTTACTAAAATAAATAACAAAATCTTTACAACTTAGTTCATTGTACATTTTACATCTCAAAACTACAAATTACATAATTACTACTATAACCTATATCTTATGAGAGCTTTCTTTGAACTCCTTGATATTCTTCTTATGCACGACTTCAATTTAGTACCTACCTAAGCAATAGTTCAAACTAAATCATACTTAATAATGAACTACTAGATATAAATAGGAGATCAGTTAATTTATCAATAATTTTAATATTATAATGCAGTACTCAAACCACCCACATTACTCTCTTCTTCCAAGGCTTATTTGGTACTACCCTTTACTAATCACCTTTAAGCATATGAATATATCAACGATTCATTTATGTTCATTTACTTTAACTAAACACTTAGTTCATTCTATCCAAGGCAAGAACACTTAAAACTCCATTTTGGGTTACTTCCTTAACTCGCCACTAATAGTAGAATACTTAACAATACATCTAGTATTTGGTTTGAATTTGAAAACTATATTCCAAGCTTCCTAAGTATCCCAAAATTGGAAATTAGAATCATGTAGTTCTAAACATATAACTTATACTTCGTATTTAAAATGTAATGCATTAGCTATACACATTGCATCTTATTCATCACACATACATATGGCATTACCATCATTACAGACTCAATTTCACATATACGTTAACTATATTACATATACATTAACTATATACAAACATCCATTTTAACAATAATATCCATTACTAAATCAATAATCTTCTAAATCATGCTCATCTCTAACACTATTTTAATTACATTATAATCACTTTTGCAACTTAAACTCAATATAGGTGTGAACAATTAGGAACACTAGATACCATATAGGTATCGAATCACTAGATACCTAGAGGCATCGAATCACTAGGCACCGTTAAGGTGCCATCACTAAATACCCCAAGGCATCAAATCACTAGATATTGTTAAGGTACCAACACTGGATGCCAAAAGGTATCGATTCACTAGATACTATTACGGTGCCAACACTAGATACCAAAAGGTATCGAATCAGTATACCATATATGTCCATGTATATATCTAATTCAAGCCCTAAATGAAGATTTATCTCACAAAATTACTTCATTACACAATCCCTTATATATACATTATGCATTTTACTCATATAATCAATCATGTCAACTACATTTCACTGCAATCACATATCAATAAACACACTCGTGAGAACTTATGCAACATTATAAATATTTCAAAATACATTTCAATCATGTATACATTAAGGTTACAATTAACAAACATATAACAAAAACCATGTATGCATATCATAATTCACTTTGTATGCCATCAATTAAACTCATTTTCCACTGTTAAACCATTCATTTCAAGTCTATTTTATCATGTATTGACCCTATACATGTGTTAGTAAGGTCTTATGAACATTTAGGAATTGTTCGGTTTAAGTTGGGCCTATGTTGAATTGTGATAGGTGGTGCTAAATCATTACGGAGGCTAAGTGTGCCGACTCATAACAGGTGGTGCTGATTTGTTACAAGATAGGATTTTTTAGCTTATTTTACTTTTGATTTTTCATATGATTTCCATACAATTTAGACTAAATTATCTTTTATACTTTTTTTTCCTATGTCTCTAGTTTCCATAGAATAAAAAATCAAGCCATTTGAATTTATATATCAAGAGATAACTCTCAAATACTATAGACTACTTTAATGGTAGCAAATATAACTCTACTTTGAACCCACTTTGACACTCTTAAATGTAGAATTAGTTCTAGCCTTTTCATATGAATTTTAGGTTTATGAGTCTATTTTATTTTTCAAATTGAATCATCCCAATCGGAGCTCTATAACTCAAGTTATCATCAAAACAATCTCTATAGGTTCTGCACTAGAAGTTTTACCATCTAACATCCTTATCTCAAAACTTCCTTACTTATTCATATTTTTACCTCCAGCACTCATCAAACGTATCAGTTAAACACTCAAGTGTGTATCCTAGCAATTAAATCAAACATAAATGATGGGTGTTGAAGACACCAAAAATAAATCCTATCTTTTTCTAAGCAAATAAGTTATAAATAAGGCAAGAAAGGGTCAAATCTATAGAGACTAGCACCAATTTAATTCTAAATAACTAAAATTTTAGCAAATAAAAATAAAAGGGGATTTTTATAAACTAAGAACTAAAACTAATAAACTAAATCAAATAAAAAAATGTAGAAAATTAATTAAAATAAATTCAATGGATGGAATACTCTAGTTAAAGACATTCGCAGTATAAGATTCAATTTACTGATCATAGATAAAGAAATAATTCTAAAATCATACAATAGACTGGTTATATTTGTCGGCTTTATGCTCCTGACCAATCTTTCTGTATTAATGGATTAACCAAGTAAGATTGTAATTAACCCCTAATTAATAAACAACCATTTAACAAGCAAAAGAATTTAATTTATTGAAAGGATTACGATTTAGAAAGAGCAGAATTAAGTCAACTAATCTACAAGTGAGATTGATTTAGACCAAATTATCTATTTACCTAATATAACAATCCTTTTGAGTGAAGCTATACTAATTGCTACTTGTTATTGATTTCACCAAATAATTATGGATTTGGCAATCTCAATTAGCTATAAATTATTTAATTAAATGCACAATGGGCTCTTTTTGTACACATAACAAATAATAATCGGAATATGATTTTCCTAAATTAAAGTAAATATCATGACCATTGCAAGAAATTAAAATAAAATTTAAAGCAGAACAATCTCACAGTATTAAGAATCTTGGCTTTAAATTAATCTTTAATTGAAATAAGAAGTTTAGCCACAGATGGCCATGGAGAAAATTCACAAGATAAAATTAAAGCTCGACTAAAAATCCCTGTTCCAGATCTAAAGTAAAAATGTAGGGAAAAAAGCTAAATCTGTCCTTCTAACCTATTAAAACTCTTCCAAAATAGGAAAAGACTTTGATTCCTAATCAAATAGGAAATTAAATTAAAAATATCTAATTTAATTTTAATTTTCTAAAAATACTGCCTTTTATCTCCTAAAATAAAGCCTAATCATTCCTAAAAACAAGTTGGAGTAGAGGTGGTGGCTAAGGCAACTCATGCCCAAGTCAGTCTTTGTGAAGTCTTTTGCACTATCGACATTCCTTTAACCTTGGGTAAGGCCTTGCCTTCCTACCTTGGGCAAAGCTAATAGTCAGCTTTGTCTTTCATCAACTTTTTGCACAAAAATTGCTCCATAAATCCAGTGCTTCTCTATATTAGGTCCAATCAATCATGAAAACATATCTTTTCACAAATTTAATCCTACAATGAGCAAAATCAAGAAACAAGTAAAAAGTCCCTAAAATTGACTAAAAATAATGTAAGATATTAAGTAAAAAGTAGTTAAAATATGCAATTTCGATAACTGAACAAATTCCCCCATACTTGTCCCATACTTGTCCTCAAGAATGAAGCAAAAAACATAATCAATCCTATAAAAAATCCTTTCACGCTTAAACAATTTCCAATCCTAAAAGTTTTGACCAAATCAAAATGTAAGGCAAATTAGAGAAGAAAATTCAAAATGACTTCCTATGATCTCATATCAGGACGTGGTTTTCTTAACACCCTTTTCAAACTAGAAATAACTAAGGTTTTTGTATTTTAAACATGTAGGAATTTTTATGCCTTATTTTAAAATTAAATCAATGCATAGAGGTGACTTGCCAAACTATAATAGACATCACAAGACATATTTCAATAAATTAGGGAAAGAAGATACCATAATTATTGTTTATTTCATTTCATTTGTATTTTATTTGTTTTTTTTTTTTGAGAAATATTAGGATTGGTTACAAGGAATGTAGAAATCATTTTTATTTAAGGAAACCCGATTCTAACTCGTATCACCCAATTACTCAGACCACACAATTCCAAACAACTACTAGCTCTATTCATGTCCTATGTTAAGCAGACAATGGAGTAAAGTTTATTGCGTAATCTCTTTTTTCTTTTTCTTTTTCACAATATCCTGGTAACTAAATTCCCAAATCATAATCATACAATAATAATTGATGCCTAAACCGCTTTTAACAAATACCTGAGGTGCAAATATTCCAAATTAAAATCATACAAAAGTTTATTTCCCCTATTAAATTAAGTCTTGAAGTTTCTAATTCAAAAGAACGGCTAAGTCTACCATGAATTATATGAAAAAGAACAAACCATCATGAAAACAACTCATCTTTTGCCTAACATCTTGACAGATCAAAACGTAATTAGTAAGGAATTATTTTTTTAGACAAAAGTTTTTCTTTTGGGAAGAAAGAAAAGTTCAACAAAATGTTAAGGATAATAGATCAAAAAGCATCTTTTATACAAAGAAAGACATGGGAAATGTGTTATGTCATTAGAACTTAAAACAACCTTAAAAAAACTTTACCAAAAATTCAATAATTTACCAAATTTTGCTTAACAAAATATGCTCATCAAAATGGACAATAGCTAAAAGTCATCATGAAAATATAGCAGCAAATTTGGTCGACAAAAATCCATAGAATAGTTTTCAGAATAAACTTTCTAACATCAACACAAAATTAACAAAGATAACCCAAAAAATTAGTAAAACACCATAAAATTAGCACAACACAAAAAATTCCAACATAGCACTTCTATTAAACCCCTCCCCCACACTTTCTCCTCATATTGTCCCCAATGTGGAATGACAAATCCATCATAGGGTGAAGGGTATAAAAAAATAAATAAATAGAAAAGAAAAAATATTAAGTGCAAGTACTACCCTATTAGCGAATCAGGCTTATGCTGTGTGGATCTAGTGTCGTTGGTAGAGACTGGAGCAACATCGGATAGTGGCAGATTTGCCATTATGCCTATTGGTGGGTTATGTTGCAACTACAGTGAGGTTAGTGGATGTGTCACAATGGCACCTGCATTGGTGGCTATTATGGCGGCTTTTTGTCGTGGGTGTATTAGCACTAAGGACTTCCGACGAGGCATGAAGGATCGATGATGGTGGTTTTGGGTGATGGCTACTATAATTCTAAAAATGTTAGGTTAGGGTTAATTGTAAAAAAAGAGAAAAAAATTAAGAATAGAAGGTAAGAAATAAAATAAAAGAAAAAATATTAAGTAAAACGAAATTTAAACCTAATTAATATAGGAAATCCTATGAATGAAAATGTAGTAACCCATTAAATGAAATGAGGCGCACAAAAAAAATGAGTGATTAGTGAAGAAAAGAGAAGAAAGAAAAAAAACAAAAAAATTAAGTGAGTGAGGGATACTTGCAAGTTGGTTAAGAAAAGAAAAAAATTTATAAAATAAAATTATGTTGGTTGGCATGGATGATGGAGTGGCATTGGGACTAAGGGTGAGGAGGAAGGTTGAAAGTGAGATTTGTAAGTTGACAAAAATTAAAAGAAATAGATTATGTCATTTAGGTTAAAAGTAGGTAAAAGTGGATTGTAAAAAGTAATGGGTTAGATGTAAGATAAAACCCAAATTGAATATATGGCCACAAAAACCCCAAAGTCCAACTAAAAAATATATAAAAGGGAAGCCCTTCATCCATTAAATGCCCATATCCAGTAATTGGCCTTTATTGTCTCATTAAAGCTCATCTTGTATATCCAGTACGTAAACTTTTTTTTTTTTTGAATTGACTCAAGAAGTAAAAATAATCTCATCACCACTACCATAAAACAGGCAAGCTACCCAACTTCCATTTGAAAAAATAAATAAATAAATAAATGTGAATAAGCTCTTTGAGGTAGGAGAAGACAATAGCTAAAATAAAATTAAAAAAATAAAAATACTAGAATTTAAATCCAAATAGTGACAATTTAGCCTTGGGCAAGGCTAAATAATGGGTTGCCTCCCAAAATTTCCACCCTTTAACGTCTTTGGCTAGACATTTCTGGACTTTAAACCTTTCAAATCGGTCTCAAATCCTATGGTAATGCCCTTCCATTTATCATTTACTGCAAATTGGTATCAATTACCAAATTCTTCTAGGATTTGTTAGGATTTTTGAAAAAGGAGTCCATAAATAATAAAGAATTTAAATTGTTAGAATTACCCACTTTAAAATAATCATTAACTGAAGTTTTAATAACATCCACTTTAAAAATACTAGGTACATCACTAGGATTTTTCTTGGGATTAGAAACATAAAATTTTACAATTTCTCCATCAAACTCCATTGTGAGTGTATCCTTATACGCATCAATTTTTGTTTTGGTTGTACTAAGAAATGGCCTTTCTAACAAAATATTTAAAGATTTTAAAGATATATCTTCCTACATATCAAGCATATAAAAATCAATAGGAAAAATTAATCCATCAAATTGAACTAAAATATCCTCTAATACCCCTTTAGGGTAGAGAATAGACTTGTGAGCAAGTTAAAGTACTATATTTGTCTCTTTTAGTGGACCAACATGCAGACAAGAATAAATAGACAATGGCATGATATTTATTCAAGCTCCTAAATCACACATATCTCTTTTTGTCATAACATTGCTTATAGTACAAGGGATAGCGAACATACTTTAGTCTTTACATTTTGGAGGTAATTTTCTTTGAATCATAGCAGAGACATTTTCTCTTACACTCACCCTTTCATTAACAACTACCTTTTTCTTATTAGTACACAATTCTTTAAGAAATTTAGTATATTGAGGTATTCATTTAATTGCATCAAGTAAGGGAATATTTATCTCAACATTGCGGAAAGTTTCAAGAATATCATTATCTTCCTCTTTTTTCTTAGACTTGACTAATCTTTCAAGAAAAAGGAACTATATAATGAAAGTTGGAGGCTATTTTGAAAATTTTTCTTTAAGCTATCCATTTTTGAAAAATTTTGTGTCTTTTTTAGCTTCTCTTTCATTTTTTTGGTCACTTTTCTTTGGAAAAGAGTGCTCTAGCTCTTTTTCACTCCTTAAGGTGATTACACTCACATTTTGTCTTGGATTTTCAATGGTTTCTAAGGTTAATCTTCCTTGTGACTCAAATCCACCCATAGAGATTGCCAATTGGCTCACTTGCCTTTCTGAATTTTGAATACTAACCTTTGTTTCTTGAATGTTGTTCTTTATTTCTTGTTGAAATTATTGCATATTAGTTGCTAATGATTGAATAATTTCATCAAGAGACAAATCTTGTTTAGGGGCTATTGTGGTGGTCTTGGGTGAAATTATTGTTGTGGATTTTGTTGTCTTGCACTATAGCTGAAGTTTGGATGGTCATGCCACCTCGGATTCTAGGTGTTAGAGTATGGATCGTATTTCTTATGGGGTTGTCCAGTAAATCCACCTAGTGCATTCACTTATTCTTAGGAATCTTCTTTTAGAGTAAGACACATATCAATTAAATGTCTAGTATAAGCACAAATCTCACACACTTGCGCTTGGGGAGGTTTACCTATAGCCGTATTTTGAATAATAAGAGATAGATTATTAAGTTTTTATTCAATGGAAGAAGATTGTACCTCATTTACTCTTCTTAAAAGGTCTTGATATCTCCCAAATTGCTGGGATATGGCTACTATGTTTTGGATTAATTCATGGGCTTGTGTTGGGGTTTTGTTGTTAAGGCTTCTCTTACTTACTGCATCAATTATTTTCCTCTCTATGCTTAACATTCCCTTATAAAAATATTGAATAAGGGACTGATATATAATACTGTATTGGGGACAGCTTGCAAATAGCTTTTTGAACCTCTCCCAATAATCATGGAGTGATTCTATACTTTTTGTCTGATTCAACTTATTTCCCTTTGAATTACAGTAGCTCGAGAGGTTGGAAAAAATTTATCCAAGAATAGTCATACCATATTAGTCCTAAAGTGATTGTTCCAGATGGTAAATTTAATGCTGAGTTGGCCAATGAAAATGGAAAGGCCCTCAACTTCACTTGCTCCTTTGTAACTCTAAGTAGCTTCATTTTAGAGTAAACTATATGAAATTCCTTCAAATATTTGTAACGATCCTCATATTCGAAGCCATAAAAAGTGGGCAGTAAGAAAATTAACCCTAATTTTAGCTCAAAAGCAATGTCTAAAGGCTAGATATGTGATTCACAGGGGCTGCTGGTCTAATAGTGGTGCGTTTAACTCTCTCAAAGTCCTTTTTGCCATCTTTTTTTCTTCTATTTCAATTAGAAGTTCAATAAAATTAGTTACAACTTCATCAACCTGATGTTTAGTAGAAGTTTCAACATACTCTTTTCATAACCTTGTTTCTTTCCTCAATCTTGGGGCTATTTTCTTAATTTTAGTGTTAAATAGAATTTCTATTGGGATTTCAGACCTAGTCATTAACAAATAAATCAAGTTAAACTAGTCCCTAGCAACGGTGCCAAACTTTAATGGGTGTCGAAACCACTAAAAATAAATCCTATCTTTTCCTAAACAAATAAATTATAAATTGGGAAAGAAAGGTTCGGATCCATAGATACTAACACTAATTTAATTCTAAACAAGTAGAATTCTAGCAAATAAAAATAAAAAAGGGATTTTTATAGACTAAGAACTAAAAATAATGAACTAAATTAAATTAAAAAATGCAAAAAATTAATTAAAACAAATTCAATGGATGGAATATTCCAAATAAAGACACTCGTAACATAGGATTCAATTTACTAGTCATAGATGAAGAAATAATTCTAAAATCATACAATAAACTAGTTATTGTCATCGGCTTCATACTCCCGACCAATCTTTCAATATTAATAAATTAACAAAGTAAGACTGTAATTAACTCCTAATCAATAAACAACCTATAGACACCGTGACCTGAGGCAACCTAGATTAGGGTTACTCGATGATGAGGATATAATATATTTTCAATGGAGAGCATGAATGTCAAAGCTTTAACCTTAACTTATATATTTTTATGAATATTTATGTGATTTTCCAACTTATTTTTTGTAAAATTTTTTAAAAGAATTCCAGAAACCTTGAGTTTAGGCCTTTAGCAGTGATATATGGACATCTATCATAGAGGAATGACCATATGTGCTTTTCCTTCAGTGCAGGCCACACCAGGGGCATTTTTGTAATATTTAGGAAATTATGTGAGGGATGCCCCTCTGTGGGGTATTTCCAGATTACCCTCATCTTCTAGTTTTGAAATTCTAGATAAGGATTAGATTTTAAAAATCTAATCTCTGAATTTTGGGGATTTAAATCTCTCATTTGGAAAAGGAGAGCGAGAGTGTATCTCTAACTTTTCTCCAGGTATTTAAGGGAAAAATTAGGGTTTTTAGGGGATAAATTATTTTGGGAAGGAGTGCAGGCTTTTTAAGAGGGAGAAAATAATTCTTTATTCTTAAAAACTTAGAGAAAACAATTCTTTATTCTTAAAAACTTAAAGCTCTCTACAATCATTGATAATAGAAAATACACACACACACACACAAATCTTTCTTTATGTTGACATAAAAATCGAGGATCGAAAAGGAGAACATCACTTCTAGTTTTATAGAATCAAGAATATCCTGAGGCTAATATCTTAAGCCTTTAATTCTTTCTCTCTCTATGATTTACCATATGATCATGTACTATTTTCCCTGTAGTCTCTGTTTGTAATGTCTTTCAATATTACTTGATGTGTTATTTATGACTCTTATGATCCAATGACCATTTTATGGTAATTTAAATATGTATAGAATGGCATGTAATGTTATGTTTTATGTGTTACCTTATATTGATGCAAGGTAGAGTATATTAGTTTTATTTTCTACTCTGGCATGATGCAAGTTGTGTTTATCATTAGTTTGTAGTTTTAACATGTTTTAGGGTTTTAAGATCACATGTTTAGGGTTTTATATTTGTTTTTCTTGTTTTGGTTGAAGTTTTATTCAATGTGTTTGTTATTTAAGTGATAGACTGGAAGAAGACATCATAGATGCTTGTCTGTTAATGCGGCAAATTAGACATCATGATGTTTCCTTCTCATCTCATCCCTTATTCTAGCTTGGGGCATCCGTCAGTCTCTACAAGCGTCCGTGGCTTTGTTTCCTTTTAGTTTAATATATTTTGATGCTTTTTATTTTTATTTAGGCCATTTTTTGATATTTATTTTATTTTATTCATGTTTTTTCCTTTATAGGTATAGTTTTCTATTCTGTATTCATTTTCTATTATGCATTCATGTTTTTATTTTAGCATGATTATTCTATTTGTTATTTCAAGTTATGTAAATATTTATTTTCTTTTGCATACTAATTAATTTGAATTTATTGTGTTTTGCATGTGTGACACATGGCAGAGCCTGCTAATTTTCGATTAGGTTCTCGGAGGCTCATTACTAATAATAAAATGGTCACTTTACAATAGAGAGGGTTTTAAGCCTAGTCCATTATTGATTGTCATCCAATTAAGGCATTTAAAGTGGGTTCAAAGAGGTAGGTATCATGGAGTCGCCATCCAACAAAACATTGGAAAATGATTTTCAACCTTTTGATGCCCAAACAGAGAATAGTACTTGGGACATCACTCTTAGTTTGCATCTTGGTTAGGTATTGTTTTTATAATCAAGCTTTTATTATTAGTCCGATATCTTTTTTCTCACACAATGCATTATGGTAAAATTAAATAAACATGTCAAGCACTTTAAAGAAAATGATAAATCAAAATAGACAATCCTACTTAAATTATTACATAAGCAAATCGTACTCAAAGAAAAAAGTGATATGTAAAATGAAATAACATATATAAAATGGGAAATTAATTGAATTTTGGGAACATTGGTTCCCTTATACATGATTTTATAAAAAAGGATAGAAAGCCTTTTGCTTAATGCTAATAAAAACGCGGGATGAGTGATCCCATTTTAGAGAAAAAAATGCTCATTTTTTATGGTGTGATTTTTAGGTTAAAATTGGACATTGCTTTATTTTACTAGGAAAAATATGATTAATTAGCAAAAATAATTTCAAGCGAATTTTCCATTTAACATGTAAACATCATTTTATTACTACCTATTACATCCACAAAAAGGAAATACATCCAAAATAAACAAAATACCAAAATTAAATAAATAAAACAAAAAATCAAATAGAGTAATCTTAAATGCAAAATAATAAAAAGAGAGAGGGAAAACCAAATAGTGCACGACTCTCGATTCATAATCACCACTTAAGAGATTTAAAAATGCATAAAATAATTTACTCACACTAAACACAAGAAACCAAATTAATTAGCACACTAAAAGGAAATAAATACTTAAACTAATATACAAAATAATCATACTAAAAAAACACATGAATACAGAGTAGAAACAATATTGTTAGAGGCATAGAAAAGCATATAAAAATAAACACTAAAAAAATGAATTAATTTAAGATAAAAAAAAGAATTGAAATATATTGAAAATAAAAGGAAATCAAGCAACAAGTGCCCTTGGAGATGACGGATGACCCAAGCCAGAGGAGAGATGGGATTATATGAAAGCACCATGACATCCCATCTATTGCGTTGATAGACAAGCATCTGTGATGCTTTCTTCTCATCTGTCACCCGAAAACAAACATAGAAAGTAGGTTCAAGGCAACAAAATATTTAAAAAAATGATCTAAATATTCCTTAAAGACATAATTTTATGGTCTTAAAGCTTGCAAAATCTAAATACAATCTGTAAATAATACTTTTAATCAAGCGATCACATCAAATAACATGTAAAATAGAATTTTACACAATAAATAAAGCTTGCAATCATGTAGAAAAATAAACCTTAATACATTATTATAACACATTGAACAAGTTTAGATCATTATAGCATCGTAGAATTGAACAAATTCAAATAGAACAATGTAAAAAAATATGCATTATTGTACCATAAACATGCCTGTATATTCACATGATTGTGAATGTGAACTAGAGAGATAAAGAGAGGAACCTAGAATATTACCCTCAGGATATTATGATTCTATAGGATTAGAAACATCTGTCTCCACTCCGTTCCTCGAATTTTGTGTTCAAGAAAAACAAAAATATTTTTTGTGTCTTTTTTGAATCAAAATCCTACATTGAACTTTCGTCTTTCCAAGAGAAGAAAATTAGTTTTTTCTCTCTAAAAAAGTTGTTCCCTTTTTCCTAGAATTTTAAAAATCCCTAATTTTGGATTTTATATCTGGAAGAGAGTTGGAAACCCATTCTAACTCCAATCTCTAGATATGGAAGGATTAAATCCCCCTAAACTTGAAATTAATTCAAATCCCCTTCTATCTTGCATTTTTCAAAACTAAAAAAAGTGTGAAATTTGGAAATATGCCCCTAGATGGGCATCCATCATAGACAGATGGTCGTCCCTTACACTATTATTCAAAAATTATAGAAATGCTCCTGATTTGATCTAGATTAGAGGGAAGTGGCCATAGATGCCCGTCCCTTTTATGACAGACATCTGTTTGTTATGACTGAAAGTTAAAGTAAAAATTTTTCTTGATGTTCGTCAAAATATTTCCTAAAACACTTAGAAATGCTTTTTATGAAAATGAGAAAATCAAGTTTTGAGCTTTGAGATTCATGCTCTTAATCAAAACTATATTTTTTCCTGATCATCGAATAACCCTAATCTAGGCTCTCTCGAGTCACGATGTCTACAGTTCCCCCCAATTTTAAGGAACTGGTGCATTAGTACGAAAGTGAGCAAAAATTCAGAGTGAAGGAAAAAAGATGCGTACCTGAGGTAGTAAGTCTTTGATTGGTTATTTTGAAATAAGTAACATTTAAGGTAGTGAGTCTTTTTGACTGGATAGTTACAGTTAGCTTGTTGATGTTTTAACCCTTAGTCAGATATTTACCATGTTTTTGTCAATGTATTAACCCTTGGTTAGGTAGTTACCATTAATTTGTTGATGTGTTAACCCTTGATTGGGTAGTTACCATCAGTTTGTCAATGTGTTAACACTTGGCCAGGTAGTTACCATCAGTTTGTCAATGTGTTAACCCTTGGTCGGATAGTTACCATCAGTTTATTGATGTGTTAATCCTTGGTTAATTGTCTGATTAGTGATAACTTGTTGGCATGTAGAATCAAGAAGAGTTGATTGTATCTGATTAGTGCTAGATTATCAACATGCAGTATTAGATAAGACTACCATATTTGACTAGTGCTAGTTTATCGATATGCAAAATCAAATGAGACTATGGAATGGTGGTTGGTGCCATCTAGAGGCATACCTAACCTTATAGTTGTGGTGGTTGATACCGTCTGTAGGTACATCTACCCCTTTAAATCAATAGTCTTGTTGGGAATTTTCTGGCAAATATGTATTTGTTACTCCATATGTGTGGGTCTACCTTAGAGACATTACAACGTAATTCTTTTCTAATCATTGGAGGTTAAAACATCCCTTATAAATTAGAAGGTCTAGCTTGAAGACATTACAGCATAATTCTTTCGCTTATCATTGAAAGCTAAAACAACCTTTTAGCCTATCCCTCTTTTAGTGTGCTTTAGTTTTATACTATAATCTTAGCTTTGACCATATAGATCAATTGTCAGTGGGGTCTTCCTTTTATCCCTAGCTATGTGAATCAATTGCTTATGAAGTGTCCCATTAATTCAATAATTCCCTTGTCCAAGGGAGGTAAGGGTGACTTCTAACCATCTTTCTTAAATTCTTCCAAAATCAAAAAATATTCGCACTTCTCTTTGCTGTGTCTTTCTTTTGATTTAAACCTATCGAGGTGACTTTTGTGGCCTTATGAGTATCTCTTTTGATTTCAACTTGCTCAGGTGGCTTCTTGTATCCTTGTGGGTGTTTTGGAACCATGACCAAAGCTAAAGATCATCTCAGGTTCCTATTCATTCCTAATTTAAAAATACTTTATCCTTTTGATCCAATTTAGTGTGGGTATTGTCTCATTCTGTCTTGCATTCAGGAAGTATGCCTCCTTTAACTTTTGTGGTATGCAGGGTTTATACCTTTTTGATAAGGTTTAGAGTACATGTGAAAAGGTGTGATATTTGTGTTTTGTTCATTGAACTTGATTTTGTTCTCAATTATGGTTGATTTATTTTTTTTCATTTTTTTGCCATTTTTTCCTTTTCTTTTTCTTTTCTAATGTTATTACTTTAATCATACAACCTGTTGTTAGTTGTTATTCCTCTCTAAATTTTGAATACTAGCCTTTATTTCTTAAATGTTGTTCTTTATTTCTTGTTGAAATTATTGCATATTAGTTGCTAATGATTGAATAACTTCATCAAGAGGCAAACTTGGTTTAGGGGTTATTGTGGTGGTCTTAGGTAGAATTGTTGTTATGGATTTTGTTGTCTTACACCATAGTTGAAGTTTAGATGGTCATGCCACCTCGGATTGTAGGTGTTGGAGTATGGATTGTATTTCCTACAGGATTGTCCAACAAATCCACCTAGTGTATTCACTTATTCTTGGGAATCTTTTTGTAGAGTAAGACACATATCAATTAAATGTCCAGCATAAGAACAAATGCCACACACTTTCACTTGGGGAGGTTTACCTGTAGCTGTATTTTGAATAAGAAGAGTTAGATTATTAAGTTGTTATTCAATGGAAGAAGATTATACCTCTTTTACTCTTCTTAAATGGTCTTGATATCTTCCAAATTATTGGGATATGGCTACCGTGTTTTGGATTAATTCCTAGGCTTGTGTTGGGATTTTGTTATTAGGCTTCTCCCACTTGATGCATCAATCATTTTCCTCTCCATGCTCAACATTCCCTTTAAAAATATTGAATAACACTACAAAAATAACTGCAGATTAGCAACGGAAAATTCCGTCGCTAAATACCATTTTTTCGTCGATAATTAAAATTAGCGACGTCGCGGTGAACAGTCACTAATATATTAGCGACGGATTTCAAATTCGGTTGCTAATTTAGCGACGAAATATTTCTTCGCTAATTTTTTTTTTTCGTCGCTAATTTATATTCCTAATTAATTGCTGAATTAAAATAATAATATTTAGCGACTACATTTTCCGTCGCTAATTAAAAAATTACTGTAAAAGTTGGCGATGAAATTTTTGTCGCTAATTATTTCTTAAATTCTAATATGTTTCAGTAGCGACAGTTGTTGTCGCGAAATTATTGCATAATTTAATTTTTCTTTTATTTTTAAATTTTAATCCTGTACATAATATAAATAATAATCTTATACTATAAAATTCATATATAATAGATACAAATATAAATAATAATCTTATATTTTCATATATATATATATATATAATTTATAATGAATTCATTACAAATATAGTCAACATAAAAAAAAATCAATATATAAAATAAAGTGCAGTTAAATCAAACACTTAACTAATTCCTAACAAAAATGGAGCATGACAGCATCCCAGCAACTTTTTTCTATAGTTATTATCCTATCAACATATCCCAGCAAACTGAGCATGTACAATACTGAAGTTGTTGGCCATAATATGTGATCGATTCTTCAATTTGAAAATTAATTTCCTGGAAGAATTTTGAATATCTAAACTACAAAAGAAAAAAATATAATGAAAGAAGCTACATAATGCAAGTTAGATGATAAGCAAACTGAGCAGCTCATACCTGATATCTGATTTCCTAGTTAAGAATTTTCTATTTTACAAAAAGAAGCATGCCTAGCAATACCTCACCGACTTTCTCGACAAACTCCAAAAATCTAAAAGTGTAAATATGGAAAATAAAATGGCAGTAAAAGCAGCAAAAAGGGAAATCGAAGCTGAAATTCTAAAAAAAATGCAATGGAAAGCTATGAGGAGTTTTTACTAATGAGGTTCCCAAATATCATTGTCAACTCAACATCCGGTTAACCCGGTGCATAACATTGTCAACTTTTATGCCTACTAACACCACTAGCAAAACAATAGTTCAATTCTCCCATCTAAATGCAACAATTCAACGAGTTAAACCAACATTGCCTTTTCATTTAAACTAAATGCACCCACCACATAGCAACTTAGCAAAAGGACAAGCAACTTAAACAATTTTAACGATCAAGAACAAATACAAGTTAGTATTAAGAATTTCCAAACCTTATATGAAGCCTAAGATTTGATTTGCAAACTAAATCAAGCTCTTCAATCTTTGATTTCTATAATGACGATTACACTAGCATCTACAATTACATATGTTCCATAGCCTTTCATTCTAGCAAATACCTAAAACTGGAGAAATTTTGCAACTTTTTGTGAGATGAATTACCTTTTATAATAGCAAAAATAAGCTCCAACAGCTCAAGAGAAGGTTTCTTTTGATCTAGATTCACCATAGACTTAGATACTTGGTTCACGAAGCCATATGAAACTACAACAAAAACATAACTGAAATGTATAAAAAGGCAGCTAAGTTATGAGCTCCATTAATATTATACCCAAGATCGAAATGAGGTACGATACAAGAACACCATTCCAACGGATTGATTTCATAAATCTAACCTCTTGTAACAAGCTGGCACATGCAGCTAACTATAGCAGCCACGAAAAAGCTATCTACTTGACCGGAAAGATGAAGCAAAAATTCCTGAAACTCCACTTTTTCTTAAATAGTCCCAAAGCCAATATATGATTTTTTTATATATTTTAATCAAAAATCTCGGTTTTGCCTGATTTTGTACAAGTTTTGTAATTTTAATCAATATTAGGTTAATCCAACTCAATTAAATATTGAAGGAAAATGTAGCTGTACATGCATTCACCATGTGATGAAAATGTAACTCAATTAAATATTTAAGGAAAATGCCTAATTCTACATTTTGGACTTCAGCAAAAAATAAAATATTAAATGAAAAAAGATGAAAATGTACCTTCTCCATGTTGTACAAATAAGTTGGCTCAAATGCTTTGCTCTTATTCTCTAACCATTGAACTAAAATAGATAAAGTAGGTTCTTATTGATTGTTTCAAGCGTGTTACACAAAAAAGAGATACAGTGAAAACAAGTATGAAAGTTATTTTTCATAGAATAGCATAAATAACAAGAAGCAAGAGGCAGCAAGGTGTCGACCAAATGTTCAAAAGAATTTAGAGGAATCGTATGGATGTGAGAATAATAGGTCAAAGCTTTTTTATCCACATTGCCATAAGCACTAAAACCAAAGGGCAGAAAAAATATAAAAACCAATCTTCTTAATTCTCACAACTTCCTGTATAGGTATTTAAACTATCATTCATCCAAATCTAACATTTTAGAAACCTTCAGATTTCTGAATGATGGAATCCATTTACATATGTTACATGAATCACTAACAAGATTTTGATATTTTCTAAGGAAACTCAATATCTTTTATAGTATCGATTCTAAAAACTTGAAGTAGCATTAATATAATATGAAGTAAAGTATGGTTAAATCACAACACAACTCAAAAACTAAATCCTGAATCTGAAATAATTATAAATTATGCAATTTAAACCAAAATAATTTCCAATGCTAACATTAATAAGTTGATAGATACCCGTATCAAGTTCTTCATGAAGAGGTAATCAAAATATAATTTCATAATAGAAACTAAAAAGGTACAGATAGATCAAAAATGGAAAGAAACAAGGATAAAAATACACATTATGCTTTTCTAGTAAACAGGTTCTCTGCATGATGTCAAGTTACTTCCCAAATCAGTACTTCCAATAGTCTATTCTCCAAGATTAAAAAAAATGCATATCAAGCCAGTCAACATTAAAAAAGATGGTATACATAAATATCCAAGATGAACATATCTAACAAAAGTACTCTGTTGGAATGTAAACAGTGATTTTTCAATGTAATATGCACATTGATCATTAGCACCTACCAGGAGCTATAGATTTAATGCCTATAACAAAAGTTAGTTGACCCCAAAGCTTAAGAAATTTAATAAACATGTCAAGAATATATATATTTGAATGAAAATTTTAAAAGCTGCAATAGTTAGACAAATCAAAGAAGCACAGTTTTGGCTTAAAATATATCATGCTCAGCTCTGTGACCTCCTTCAGTCTTGTTTAGTGGTTCTCACCAAGTCTGCTGCTCTGCTGCTACCTGTCAATGACTTCTTATTGTTGTACCTCTGTCAATATCAATGGAACAATCACCTATCGAGACATAAACCAATGAAACAATAAGACCAAAAATAAAAGTAAAAATAAAAGAAAAAAGTTGCAAATTAACTCACCTGCTTCCCAATATCAAAGGGCACATACTTGTACTTGATCATATGTACTTGATCATACAGAAGACATTGTAAAAAGACCATTTGAGATCAACGGAGTCTAGTTTATGCAAAAGTAATTAGATGGCAACCGAAAAATATAATAGCTTAGGCAAAGTAATTAGTTTATGCAGTAAACAGTCCCCATCAAACTTAGACAACCAAAAAATATAATAGCTTACATTGAATTATAAAGATTGGGAATATATAGGGGTCGTTTCTGAGTTTTGGCTGTGCATAATCAAAAATCTGTAAATTTAATTTTAAATGTGTTCTTATTAAATTTATAAAGTTATTGGTAGATTAGGGAATAATTGGGAATGAATAATATTAAATTAAGTGATATTAATCTAAGCTAATGGAAATAGATGGTAAATTAAAAGAGAGCCACATATGTGGCTAGTTGTCAAGTGAAGATAAAGAGGTTAACACCATTAAATATCTATTCTTAATTATGCCATAAATATACTTACTTTTGCTGAGATGGAATAGATTGACTATATATCAGAGTTTTCATAAGAATTATTTTAGATGAGTTGACGTGTCTATGCTTGGAACGGTATAGTTTGTAATGCTGGAACTAAGGAGCAGTTTTTAGTATTCTGGTTACAAATTTTTCTTTGGAAATCCAAGTCAAGTGATTTCATTTGCTAGTTAACCTTAAGAAATAGGACTATAACTTCAATGCAAACTGAGAAGTCTACTTCTGTCTTAAAGCTCTTTGACATCTAGTCCTGAGTTTTAAGTTATAAAACTAGATTCATATTGAAACCTAAGAACAATTTATAGAGTTTTGAGTATAATTTCTGTTTGGATTGTCTGATTAAGTTGATTCTAGATTCTAGTTTAATAAGAATTTTATGCAAACATTAAAATGTTCATTTTAAGCTTATATTGTATTAATAATTATAATACTGATGTGATAGCAAGGCATGAATGAAATTATAGGATGGTTGAGGCTATGAATATAAATGCCAAGACCATTATTTTAATAGTGTATAATTGTTGTTGAGTTTCAATTCATGTAAGAATCTAAAAATGCCAATCAAGGCTTCTAAGAAGAATCAACAAACCTTCTAAAAAGAAGTTATGAATTGAAACATACTGCACCATTAAGTGAATGAGTATAGAAAACAGTTAGGAATTGAAACCTTCTAACATGGTTGAAATATGCAGCAAGCATTCTCAGAAGCACCTGCGAAATGAGGCAGTACACAATTTGAAGATGAAAACTATGAAATAGGCAACGAAAATTCATGTTTTATTCACAGCTTGATGATAAAAATATAAACTTACTTTGACTTCTACTTTCTTCATTGTTTTTATCATATATTTATCATCATTTGTCAAGTAAAAGAAGCTACCACTTTTACCAGGAGAGGATAGCTCATGAAGTGCTTCATTACCACATATGGATAACATGTAATCATCTGCATCTACCTTGAACAGCTTCCTTAGTGACCTAAACACCAACAATTTACTCATAATATTTGTACAGAACTTACAGATATATATAAACATAATAAACTGCATATATAGTCTAAGCAAACAAGATTTTTAAATTTAATAGTAATATACCTGAAGTAACAAAACTGCATATATAATAAACTTACAGATATATATAAACATAATAAACTGCATATATCGTACGGAGGTGGAAAAAATTATAAGTAACAAAATGAAGCATTTAGCTCACCGGAAGTTCACCGGAGGTTCGCCGGAACCTCGCCGGAGGCACCTCGCCGCTGTCCACTTGTAGCCGGAGCCACCAGTAGTTGTCCGGTGGTGTTCACCCGCTTAGTGGCCGTTCATTTTGATTGGGATCTCACAAAAACCACCGGCAGCCCCCTCTATCCAATTTAGCCATCTCCGGCGAGTGGGGGAAAACGATCGGTACTGGGAAGCTCACCTTACTTCCAGTAGTCGACAGGTGGTGGTGGTGTCGCCACCTGCCGCCTTGGTTACCCGGAACGGAGGGAGAGAGTTGCGGCTGGAAAGAGGAAGCGAGAAGGAGACTCAGGCTTTAAATGCTGTGGTCGGTAACGGAAAGGATATCCAGGAAGCGGCGGCGATGAGGTGCTCGCCGGAGATGCTCAGCCCCCTGAACGGCGAAAGGATCGCCGGCCCCTCCCTCTCTTTATTCCCTTTTCTGTTTCCCGTTTTTGTTTCTTTTTTTTTTCAAATGATGGCCTCACCTCTTTTTCAACTAATGGCCACAATTCTAGGTCATGAAATATCTACCTTTTGCTCTTTTGTTTTTCAATTTGTGGCCACAAATTTATTGTTTATTATTATTTTTCATTATTATTATTATTATTATTTAAATAATTATTATAAATTAATTTATTTTAATTTCTTGTTATTGCTTAAATCATACTTTAATTAAAAATTATTAATTTATTAACTTTAAACTTACACACTTACTCATCGGATCCTCAATAATTGTTCATCTATTAAAATATTTTTCAAACGACTCAAAAATTTTGGATCGTTACAGGCACTGAAGGCAACTCAAGAATTTAAAGTCTTCTTAAATTATTATTATTATTATTATTATTATTATTATTATTATTATCCAATAAGAAACTTAAATCTTATTATTATTATTTTAATAATTATTATATATTTATTTGTTTTAAATCCTTTGTCATTAATTCTTATAAAAGCTGTTCAATTTGTATTTGAAGATCCAACCAAACTGTAAAGATGCAGATTCAAATGGACTATATATTTGGATTTATCAGATAATATCTTAACTTATTTATTAATCTGGCCATGTTTAGAATTTCAAAGCTATTTCTCCATTTTGAAATCAGTAAGTTTACTCAGTCTTCCATAATACTCAATTAGGTAACCGCGGTAGTGAAGTTAAATGGTAAGGATGAGTTTAGATGGAGCTTTGAACATTTAGAAAAATAATAGAAATAAAATTGAAAAGTGTGTGTGTGTGTATATATATATATATATTAGAAAATTTATTCGTTTAGAAAAATAATAAAAATTAAATTGAAGAAATTAAATTAGAAAATTTATTCATTTTGACTTGTATGAGTTTAAGTCTTGGATTAAACTCTATTGTATTATTCAACTAAATAATAAATTAAGCTTAAAATCATATACGCATTAAATTAAAACGGTGGAGAGATGTGACGGAAGATAAAATGTTATTTTTATATGTAGGATAAATTTTTGAAATTACTAAAATGCCCCTACAAAATTTCATCATTTTATCCTTGTATTCAAGGATAATTTTATAAATATATATTTTAAATTTTTTAATAATTTAAAATTTGCTCAAAATTTTAACAAAATAAAAATAAATTATAAATTTTTCATAATCATTTTAAATGAAATAATAAACTTTATATTATTATTATTATATAAATATAAATATTTATTATTTTTCATAATATGACTATATAACACTTATAATAATTACTTTATTATTATTATTAAAATGTAATTTTTTTAAATAAATAAGTTTATATTTGGGGATAATTGATAAATAAATCAATTTAATTCCTAATAATTTAATATTTGATTTAAATTTTTTTAAAATAAAAATAAATTACAAATTTTTTTATTATTATTTTGAATGAAATAATAAATTTTGTAAATATTTATTTTTATTAATCTTGAACACGCAAATATATAATAATCATAACAATTAGTTTATTGTTATGATTAAAAATGTAAATTTTTTAAATAAATAACATTAGATTTTGGTATAATTGGTAAAAAATTATTACCAACTTATAAAATAATTTATAATTTTCTGTTACAAAAGAAAATATTCATTTTATATGGTGTATATTAAAATTACTTGAAATTATACATAAACCATGGGAGTGAAATTTAAAATTTTATTTTTTAATTTATTTGCGACAGATTAGCGACTAAAAACTTCCGTCGCTAATCGTATTACAGCAACAAAATACTAATCAGTGACAGATATATTTCTGTCGCTAAACCGTCGCAAAAAAGGTGCTAAATTTTCTCGCCAAAATTAGCGACTAAAATTTTAGTCGCTAAAATTTCTGGAACTAATTTCCTGAATAAAAAATTATAAAATTTAGCGACGGAAAAATTTGTCGCTAATTCCGTCGCAAAACAGGGAGCGTACTCTTCCCGCCAATAATTAGCGACTGTTTATTAATTTCGTCGCTATTTCATCTCAAAAAAATAGTAAATATCATTCTCGCGATGCAATTATAAAATAGTCGCTAATCCGTCGCAAAATTAGCAACGAAAATTGTGCCGTCGCTAATTTTAGTCGCTAATTGGCAGTTTTTTTGTTGTGTAAGGGACTAATTTATAATGTCGTGTTGGGAACAGCTTGCAAATAGCTTTTTGAACCTCTTCCAATAATCATGGAGTGATTCTATATCTTTTTGTCCAAGAATAGTCTTACCATATTAGTCCTGTGGTGATTGTTTTGGATGGTCAATTTAATGCTGAGTCAGCCAATGAAAATGGAAAGACCCTTAACTTCACTTACTCCTCTGTAACTGCATGTGGCTTCATTTTGGAGCAAACTACATGAAATTCCTTCAAATGTTTGTAAGGATCCTCATTTTCTACTCCACAAAAAGTGGGCAGTAAGAAAATCAAACCCGATTTTAGCTCAAAAGCAGTGTCTAAAGGTTGGATATGTGATGCATAGGGGCTACTGGTCTAATAGTGGTGCATGCAACTCTCTCAAAGTCCTTTTTGCCATCTTTTTTTATTCTATTTCAACTGAAAGTTCAATAAAATTAGTTACAACTTCATTAACCTACTATTTAGAAGAAGCTTTAACACACTCTTTTCATAACCTTCTTTCTTTCCTCAATATTTGGGTTATTTTCTCAATTTCAGTGTCAAAAAAATTTTTCCTGGGATTTCATACCTAGTCATCAACACATTAAATAAAGTTAACCTAGTTCCCAGAAATGGCACCAAACTGTAATGGGTGTCGAAGCCACTAAAAATAAATCCTATCTTTTTTAAGCAAATAAATTGTAAATAGGGCAAGAAAGGGTCAAATCTATAGAGACTAGAACTAGTTTAATTCTAAACAACTAGAATTCTAGCAAATAAAATTATAAAGGGGATTTTTATAACTAAAAACTAAAAATAATAAACTAAATTGAATAAACAAATTTTAAAAATTAATTAAAATAAATTCAATGGATGGAATATTCCAGTAAAAGACATTCACAGCATAGGATTCAATTTATAATCATAGATGAAGAAAATATTCTAAAATCATACAATAAACCAATTATAGTCGTCGGCTTCACACTCTCGACCAATCTTTTAGCATTAATAAATTAACCAAGTAAGACTGTAATTAACTCCTAATCTATAAACAACCTATAGACATTGTGACCCGAGGCAATTTAGATCAGGTTACCCGATGATGTGGATATAATATATTTTTGATGGAAAGCGCGAATCTCAAAGTTACAACCATGAGTTCTATATTTTTATGAATATTTCTGTGATTTTCCAACTTATTTTTTCAAAAATTTTTGAAATGAATTCTAAAAACCTTGAGTTTAGGCCTTTGGCTATGACAAACGGATATGTGTTATAGAGGAATGGTTGTCTGTGGTTGTCCTTGAGTATAAGCCACACCAGGGACATTTTTGTAATATTTGGGAAATTATGTGAGGGACGCCCCTTTGTTGGGTATTTCCAGCTTACCCATATTTTCTAGTTTTGAAATCCTAGATAAAGATTAGATTTCAAAGATCTAATCTCTAAATTTTGGGGGTTTAAATCTTCCTTTTCTGAAGAAGGAGAGCTAGAGTGTATCTTTAACTTTTCTCCAGGTATTTAAGGGAAAAATTAGGGTTTTATAGGGGACAAATTCTTTTGGGAAGGAGAGTAGGCTTTTTTAGAGGGAAAAAATAATTCTTTATTCTTAAAAACTAAAAGCTCTTTGCAATAACTAATAATAGAAACCAACACAAATCTTTCATTGTGTTGACACAAAAATTGAGGATCGAAGAAGAGATCATCACTTCTAGTTTTATAGAATCACTAATATACTGAGGGTAATATTTTAGGCCTCTAATTCTTTCTCTCTCTAGGATTTACCATATGATCGTGTAGTTATTTTCCCTGTAGTCTCTATTTTCAATGCCTTTTCATATTGCTTGATGTGTTATTTATGATTCTGATGATGCCATAAGCATTTTATGGTAATTTAAATATGTATAGAATGGCATGTAATATTATGTTTTATGTGTTTCCTTATTTTGATGCAAGGTAGAGTAGTTTAGTTTTATTTTCTTCTCTAGCATGATGCAAGTTGTGTTTATCATTATTTTGTAGTTTTAACATGTTTTAGGATTTTAGGATTACATCTTTAGGGTTTAATATTTTCTTTTCTTGTTTTGATTGAAGTTTTTTTCCTTGTGTTTGTTATTTGAGTGATAGATAGGAAAAAAAATCATAGATGCTCGTCTATCAATGCGATAGATGGGACACCATGATATTTCCTTCTCATCCTATCCCTCATTCTAGCTTGGGGAATCTGTTGGTCTCCATGGTTGTTTGTGGCTTTGTTTCCTCTTAGTTTAATATATTTTAATGCTTTTTATTTAGGCCATTTTTTATATTCATTTTTTGCCTTTGTGTGCATAGTTTTATGTTTTGTATTCATTTTTTGCCCTGTATTCATGTCTTTATTTTAACATGATTATTCTATTTGTTATTTCAGGTTATTTAAATATTTAGTTTTTTTTGACATACTAATTAATTTGAATTTCTTGTTTTTTGAATGAGTGACGCATGTCGGAGCTTGGTCATTTTTAGTTAGGTTCTCGAAGGCCTATTTTTAAGATTAAAGACTGAATGAGGCTCACTACTAATCATAAAATGGCCATTCCACAATAGAGAGGGTTTTAAGCCTAGTCCATTATTGATTGTTAACCCATTAAGGCATCTAAAGTGGGCTCAAAGAGGTAGGTATCATGGAGTTGCCATCCAATAAAACAATGGAAAATGATTTTCAATCTTTTGATTCCCAAACAGAGAATGGTGTTTGGGACAACACTCTTAGTTTGCATCTTGGTTAAGTATTGTTTTTACAATCAAGTTTTTGTTATTAGTCCAGTATCTATTTTCACACACGTTGCATTTGGGTAAAATTAAATAAACATTTTAAGAACTTTAAAGAAAGTGATAAATCAAAATAGATAACCCTACTTAAATTATTACATAAGCAAATTTTCCTCAAAGAAAAGAGTGATATGTAAAATGAAATAGCATACATAAAATGGGAAATTAATTGAATTTTAGGAACATTGGTTCCCTTATACATGATTTTTACAAAAAAGAATAGAAAGCCTTTTGCTTGATGTTAATAAAAATGCGGGATGAGTGATCCTATTTTAGAGAAAAAAAGGCTCCTTTTTTATGATGTGATTTTTAGGTTAAAATTAGACATTGGTCCATTTGGTTAGGAAAAATCCAATTAATTAGTAAATATGATTTTAAGCGAATTTTCCATTTAACATGCAAAAATCATTTTATTACTACCTATTACATTCCAAAAAAGGAAATGCATCCAAAATAAACAAAATGCCAAAATTAAATAAATAAAATAAAAAATCAAATAGAGTAATCCTAAATGCAAAATAATAAAAAGAGAGAGGGAAAACCAATTAGCGCACGACTCCCGATGCATAATCACCTATTAAGATCTCTAAAAATGCATAAAATAATTTACTCAAACAAATACAATAAACTGAATTAATTAGCATACTAAAAGGAAATAAATATTAAAATAAATTAAACTAATATGAAAAATAATCATACTAAAAAAACACATGAATACAAATCAGAAGCAATACTCTTATATGTATATAAAAGCATCTAAAAATAAACACTAAGAAAATGAATTAATTTATGATAAAAAAGAATTGAAATATATTAAAAGTATGATGAAATCAAGCCATAGATGCCTCAGGAAATGAGGGATGCCCCAGGCCAGAGGAGAGATGGGATGAGATGAAAGCACGTGATATCCCATCTATCATGTTGATAGACAAACATCTATGATGCTTTCTTTTCATTTATCACCTGAAAACAGACACAGAAAGAAAGTTCAAGGCAACAAAATATTTTAAAAAATGATCTAAATAATCCATAAAGACACAATTTTGTAGTCCTAAAGCTTGCAAAATCTAAGGACAATCTGTAAATAATACTCTTAATCAAGTGATGACTACAAATAACATGTAAAATAGAATTTTAACACAAGAAATAAAGCATGCAATCATGGAGAAAAATAAACCTTAGTACATTATTCTAACACATTGAACAACTTTAGATCATTATAGCATCACAAAATTGAACAGATTCAAATAGAACGATGTAAAAAAATAAGCATTATAGTACCATAAACATGCTTGTGTATACACATGATTGTGAAGGTGAACAATAGAGATAAAGAGAGGAACCTAGAATATTACCCTTAGGATATTATGATTCTATAGGACTAGAAACGTCTGTCTCCACTTCATTCCTTAAATTTTGTGTTCAAGAAAAACAAAGATATTTTTTGTGTCTTTTTTGAATCAAAAGCCTACATTGAACTTTAGTCTTTCCAAGAAAAGAAAATTATTTTTTTCTCTCTAAAAAAATTATTCTCCTTTTCCCTAGAATCTAAGTTCTTCCTCTCTCTCTCTTTTCAAAACCCTAATTTTGGCTTTTATATTGGAAGAGAATTGGAAACCTACTCCAACTCCAATTCTCTAGATATGTAAGGATTGAATCCCCCTAAACTCGAAATCAAATAAAATCCGCTTCTATCTTACCTTTCTCAAAACTGAAAAACTTGTGAAATTTAGAAATATGCTCACAGACGAGCGTCCATTATAGACGGATGGTCGTCCCTTACACGATTATTTAAAAATTATAGAAATGCTCTTGATTTGACTTGGATTGAAGGGAAATGGTCATAGATGCTCATCCCTTTCATGACAAACGTCCGTTTGTCATGGCTGAAAGTTAAAATCAGGATTTTTCTTGATGCTTGTCAAAATCTTTCCTAAAACACTTGGAAATGCTTTTTATGAAAATGTGAAAATCTAGGTTGGAGCTTCAAGATTCATGTGCTTTATTAGAACTATACTATTTCTTGATCATCAGGTAATCTTGATCTAGGCTATCTCAAGTCACGGTGTCTATAGTTTCCCTTAATTTTAGGGAACTAGTGCATTAGTGCCAAAATGAGCCAAAATTCAAAGTAAAGGAAAAAAGATGTGTACGTGAGATAATAAGTCTCTGATTGGTTATTTTAAAATAAGTACCACTTGAGACAGTGAGTGTAGCACCCTTATCCTATAATCTAAAAACATCACTTTATTTATCTCATTACATATGTTTTGCTGTGCAACATAGACATATACCAACTATATAGAGAACTGATATTCATATTTAATCCATAAGAGTGCTATACAATTAAGACTTTACAATATACATTAGAGTCTCTTTACAAAATATAACAACTGATTAACATCTTACAAAATAGCTATACTTTCACAAGATTTCCAACACAACATAAAACCCTCGAAATACAAAAACAAACCAAAAAGAAGACTATATACTTTATAATCTTCAAAGACTTGTGTTGGCCAACCTGCTATAGATATTAGTCCTACGAGAAAGTCCTAGCCTTGTAACCTACACAGATGAAATACCCGTGCTAAGCTATAAAGCTTAGTGGGGAACCAAATCATGATAAGTGACCACTCACAATGATCGTCAACAAGCACACAACATGCCTCAAATATAACAATGATTTATTTCAAGAAATAAAAGAAATTGCACGTATACATCCACTTATAGAAATTATAAAGTTCAACGGTAAGAATTTGTATTGACGTTTCAATCATCATATATGATCATACAAGTTCCAAGATCCTTTGGACTTAAATTGAACTATTTATTATATGATTATTTTATTAATCAATGCTTAATCATAAAAGTATAGTTATCTATTATTAATTTCATAACAATCTTCACAAGTATTGAAATTATCTTACTTCTATTCTTGTATGTCTAGAATATAAACACATTAGAATTATATCACAAATCAACACTTCCAATTACCATGAGATTATAATATTACTACAAGCTTACTTTATGTTCCATAAGTTATTCATGTTATAACATAATAGATGTATCATAAAAATAGGCCTATCAACCAATCATAACACTTATATATCATCACCATAAATAACAAATACACGTTAAAGAATGTGAACATGCAACAATTTGTACATATATATAAGCATAAGAAAATATTTCAAAAACAGTGGCTATTATTGTCTAACTTTTATTATATTTAATATATAATATGCTTATGAAATTATAAAAATGTTGTGCCCATTAGATATTATAATACTCTTGAACTTAATAAAAATTCCTTCATCAATCATGTATTGGCATACATATAGAAATAAAGTTTATGATCACAAAGGCATATATATATCATCAATTTAATCAAAGTATTAATATAATGCAAATTCATCATTTAACGATTAGTATGTATTTTTGATACAAGCAGTATTACTTACATATATTTACTATTGGGCATTCCTATAGATGCGGGTTTCATATGCAATAAAAGGAATTTTATTATTGAATAGTATGAAGTCAATTAAGAACTTTCATGCCTTATTAAACTTTTCTTAACCTTTGATAATAAAGCCTACAGTATTCTAAAGAGGTGGATAACAGGTTATACGGTAGTACCCAAAGGTACAAATAAGATACCTGGAGGTATTAAACGGTGATCCCTTGTAGGGATAAAATTGTATGATAAATCGGTGGACCCAAATGGGGTCAATCAAATAACATGGACCCAAACGGGGTCAACCAAATAACATAGATACAAATAGGGTCAACCAAATAACATGGACCGGTCAAGCGGACCCAAGCGGGGTTGGCTATAACCCAAATGGGGCAGTTTAAATCAACTCTAACTTTTAAACCCAAACAGGGTCACTCTAACTTTTAATTTCAAGTGGACCTAAACAAGTCAAAACTGTTCAGAAACAGCTGCAAGGTACCCTTATAGGCATGCCTATTTATCCACTTTTTAGACTCAACGCAGGCAATTAAATCCCTTTGATTTATCTTTCTAATCACATATGTATATATATATAACTATGTGCAGAGTTTCATACACATGTCCATGTATAGACTTTATGTGAACATGATATCACAAACATGTACCAGCATCAATAAGCTGTACTCTTAATCAATTCAAATGCATGTAGTTCATTCACATGTATGTGATAACCATACTTATCATCATGTTGTCTTAAATTCCAATATTCATTTATTTTATACATACATACCAATATTTCCTATTACTTCAAGATATACAGTAAAGTTTAGAATCATATATTGTATATGCGTATCTTTTTACACATTGTTCTATCCTACTTGTATATCACATTCATAGGAATCATAGTTATATGGAGATAAACGTACACATGTATGATATCATTATATAATTGTGTATTTATGCAATTCACTATGAAAACATGCCTTATAACATTACTCATAAACATATTTCACATGAAAAGCACAGTCAATCAGCATAATTATTTCAAGTAAAATTAATAATCCATATTTACATTTCAAGTATATATGCCCACATATCTATATTTCCATATTTCTGTTAAACATATTATATGCTTAAGAACACTTTTGTTTATGATTAAAATTTCATACTTGTATAAGCTTTGTATTATCATAGTAATATTATCTATTTATAGGAACAATAGTTATTTGTAAATGCATATGTATGTCTACGTTATAATTAAGTAGAAGAATATTTCAAGATTTAAACCCAAACATGTATAATCATGCTATGTTTATGTTATAAGCACACATATACTCTATTAATAGCATTACTTCTTTATATAAGTAAAGTTGACATTTTAACTATACACAACATCAACCTCAATAGATTAATAACAAATATGTATATTCTTTAGCATAATGTCATGTAGACATTCACTCACACACACACACACACACACACATATATATAATGATGTGATGCAATACATAAACTTTTAGGTTTAGGTTATCACATTACATCTTATTAGATAATCAGTCGTGTAAGTTTCAATAATTATTCATGATGATATAACTTAACTATTAAAGCACAATTTCAATGACGCATAGGTGTACATTCATAGACAATTTTCATGTAAAGTGATACAGATCATGCAAATCCACATATATACTTTAATACTAATTAATTTACACACGAGTCTACAGCCCTTGTATACTTGCATTCAAGGCCTATTTTGTTCAATTATATGTGTAACACATAGGGGTAGCCTAATATAATGATAAAAGGGAATAGAAAGAAAAGTTATGGGAAAAAATCATGGTGTCGTACTCGTGACAAATGCCAAACTCGCGACAGCCTATTTGGTCGTAGGAATTTTCCCCCTATTCCCAGAATCCTGCAAAATGCTTAACAAACTCATTTTGTACTTCATTTTTTAAACACTAAACGACATTTTTAGAAAATGTTTTTTTCTACAAAGTTGTAGATATACATTTCTATATTCTATGACATCAAACCTCATCTCAATATCACTTCTAAATTTAAAGATATTTCCCAAATACTGAAGACTATTCATGAGAATTAGACTGTTCACTTATCCGATTTTAAAACTAGGTTATAATCCATTTAAAGGCATAATTAGAATGTGATTTCTTCTTATGAAATCTTTGTTTGTACGTTTATTTTAACAACCAATTGCAATCATCTAATTATGAATTCTCAAACTCAAGATATTACCCAAAAAATACAACTAGGTCCAGTGAACCCAAATCCAGAATTTTAAAACTTACATGCATGTCCATTTAAACATCAAAGATTGATGTTTTATTTCAAGTTACTCATCAAATATAATTTCATACATTGTATTATAACTTTTCTATATTAACATCACTTTAACATAAAATCAAATCAAGCTTTTAATAATTTATTTATCCTAACTATATCAAATAACATATGCAAAGTAAAACTCTTATATTTATATCTCTAAAAACCATATCACCAACTAAAAATGCATTTCTCACATATATAAATCCACAATTCTAGCAACAATAACCACATGCAACATGAATAATATTCCTAAACCTGAACATGCAACTTAAATTCTTTACAAATCCTTTAATTTCTTTCTCCTCTTTCTTCTCCCATCTTCTAGCTCCAAGAGTGAGAGAGAAGAGTAAAGTGGACATTAGGCTTTTCTTTATTTTCTTCATAAAATCTGTCATCCCTAACCTTAAGCCCCCCCTTTTATACTTGGTTTGCATGTCATTTTAAGTAAAAAATGACATCAACAATGGCCCACCTTAAAAATACTTCATAACCCCTCCTTTCATTCTTATTTACAACTAAACCCCAACTAGATTTCTTATATTATAATTGACCCAATACTTATAATTTTATTTCAATTACATACATAGATTAATAACTAATTTATCCTTCAATTCAATAACATATAATTTCATCTCAATTGACCACTTATCTTTAATTTCATTTCAATAATACACAAATATACAAAATTTTTAATTAACTCTTTACTCTATCACTTAAGACTATCAATCCATTAGGTCTTAACTTATAATAATTCATCTAATTAAGCTTAATTAGACTTTAATAACACATTAATATCCTTGAATTTTACTAGGGCCTATTTTGAGTCCTTACAAATCTCTCTCCCTTAAGGAATTTCTTCCTTTATAACATGCAAAAAGTTGTATGTCTTTAGTGTGACATGCAAAACCTTGAAGGACCTAAAAAGACTTTTACCAAAGCACTATATAAATGTTGGTGTTTGTGGAATGAAAGAGAAAGGGAGAGTGGGACGGCACCAAAGGAGGGAATTCATTTCATCTCTTTCAATTTTCATGTTCATCTCTCATAAATTCATGAAGGCCATTGTATGCATGTGGGATTGTTCAAGGAAATATTGATATTGATTTATAAGGTATGGTTTAATTTTGGTTATCTTCATTATCATCATCTTATTATTCATTCTCTACTTGGATTTTGGTTGGGAAAGCCTGCTGGAAATGATGGATTAGAGAATGATTTACATTGTAGATAAAGAAGGAGAAGATAAAAGAGACAAAGGAAAAAGGTCTTGCAAAGGATTAATTGGCTAAAGGAAATTTTGGCCAAGGTATGGGAATTTTAGGGGCTTTCATGTGCATGTAATTTTCTGCTGGACATGATGAGGTGGACTTGAGATTTGAATGATTTGTTGAGAATGTGAGGTAAGTTGCATTTGAAACCTTAATAGGGTTTCTTTGACCTAGTAATGGTAATTCTGTTGTAAATTGAGTTAGAGACTCAAAATGAACCAATTCAAAATTATATAGTTAAATGAGACATAAAAATACAAATTTGTAGAAGGGACCAGGCGTTGATTCTGCCTCTAGCTAATTTTTATAATTTATTGAAAAATCAGGTGAACGGTTAATGTGGAGTCTTGAACAGCTTGTAATTAAATTGAGATAACTTCGTCTACAATGATCAGAATGATGTAAAGCTAATTTTTATGGAAAATATACTTCTATATCTACAATTCTTAAGCAGAAAGGTAAGCTTAAATCTGCCTCTAAGTATAGGGAATTTAGGGTTGAATCCGTACTAGTCCCCTGGACTGCTCATAGAAATAAAATTTACAATAATAGGCATAACTTTTTGTAGAGGTGTTGAAATGCTACAAAAAAAATTCTGTTAAAACTAGAGACATGAAAGTATAACATTTAAGAAGAAATGTTGGTCTAAATCTCTCTCAATTTTACGTTATGAATTTTTCTAAGTGACAGCCCGCACTGTTTTGGCTCTATGAACAGCCTATAGTATTTTTTTCAAATAACTAGAGCTATAGGTCAGATATTAAGATGAATTTTGATGATCTGGAAACTAGACACATAGAGGGATAAGATTGTAGGAGATAATTTTGCCTAAAAATGACATCTTCAATTTCAAATGTGGCTCACAAATTGAGTCCAGAATGCTGCCCTGTGCAGACTTTTGTGATACTTTATTTTATGACTTTTTAATTAATTGAGATAAATAGTTGTTTATGTGATAGTAAAATAAATTGGATAGGGCATGTAATATGATTATCAATGAAGGATTTATAGGCATACATATACATTTGTATGTGTACATAAATGAATAATGGTGATGAAAATATCTAACCTATATATGTAACTAGATTTGTACATGATTGTCATATGCAAAATTTATGTATATATATGTAATCCTATGATGAGATAGTGCATATTTTGACATGTACCTATGCTATGAAATATGAAATATAATAGTATGACCATGTCATATGTATATGCCCATATGGAAACATGTCGATATTTTGTATAGCACATGATTATGTATATGAGCATGTAATTGCCCTATGAGATAGAAAATGTTTTAGCATGACTATGAACATGTGAGATGCTTAATGAGAACATGATCAAGTATCTGATGTGATGATTATATGTCATGCCACTATGTCACGATGCAAATTTTATAGTCACACGGATTGGATGAGCTAGATGTATAACTTGTTATATGAAATGTGCATATATCTTTCTATGCGCCAGAGAACTTATAGCTTTACAAGACTCTGTATATGTACAAATAGTATACTATGAATACAGTCTTGATATGTGAGTTGAACATGAACATAGTGTTGCCTGTAATAGAGTTCAAATGTTGATATGAATACATACATGATAGTCAATATTAAAAAATGCAACCCATGACTGTTCGTATGATACTTATAGTTTGAAATATTAACTCTACTTGTAAAAAGAAGTAATATGTTTAGTAGAATATATGTGTACATATAAACATATACATATATAATATGATCTTACATGATCGGGTTTGAAAGATATTTTAGTGAAATGATTTAAAGCATATGATTTAAAGCGAAATGTATGATTATGTCTTTACTTAAATAAAATGACATGAACAAGCATATGTGATGTCATATGTTAGCAAGCTAAAACACAGATCTATAGAGCAATAGACTCAATTATAGAAATCTTATTAAAGTACATAATAACAATGTTATATGACAATACGTATACAAGTGTATGCATTAAAGAGGGATTATTTTGTCATGTGATTGTTACATGAGCCAATTGTATAAATTGTTTTATGAATTATGCATATATGTTGATGCTCTAGAGAAGATATATATATCTATACATGATTATGCACAGGAGCAAATAGTATAATATAGATACAATCATGTTATACGAAATAGTTACATGATTGAAAAAGATTTCAAATACAGAATAGTAATACCCAATAGTGAGCATGTTCAAAGGTTTATATAAAGTTACACATGAGCATGTATATGAGTACATTGTTCATTGTTATACAAGAGTATACATGTGCATATAAGAATATGAATGAATAAAGAAAAGATAAATTAAAGAGTATGAAGGTTAGACAGTAACAACCATTGTTTTGAAATATTCTTCTTATGATTATATATATGTGTTTCCATTGTTGCATGTACACATTCTTTAACGTGTATTTGCTATTTATGATAATGATATATAAGTGTTATGTTTAGTTGAAAGGCTTATATTTATGATACATCTAATATGTTATAACATGAATAACTTGTGGAATATAAAATAAGCCTATAGTAATATAATAATCTCATGGTAATTGGAAGTGTGGATTTGCTATTTAATTCTAATGTGTATATATCAAAGACATGTTAAATAGATGAAAAGATAATAGATATTTATGCTTTTACGGTTTAGTACCAATTCAGAAACTAGACACATGATAATTAGTTGAATTTAAAGCCATAGAACATTAGAGCTTACATGGTTATATATGTTGATTAAAGCATCAATGCAAATTTTATTGCTGAATTTTATGATTTTCGTAATATGAATTAACCGCTGCATTTTGTTCACTTCTTGGAACAAAGCTTTGTTATATTTGAGGCATGATGTGTGCTTGTTGACGATCACTATGAGTGGTCCTTTATCATGATTTAGTTCCCCATAGCTTAGCACAGGTGTTTCATCCGTGTAGGTTGTTGGGGTGATATCTGCAGCAGGATGGCCAACTCAAGTCAACAAGAGAGACATTTATAGACTTTTATTTTGGCTCTTTGTATATAGTAAAGATTATAGGATAGTGGTATTGGAGATATTATATGTAAAAATGTTAAACAGTTGTTGTATTTTGTAAAGAGACTTTAACGTACACTAAAAAGTTTTTAAAAGTATAGCACTCTTATGTATTAAGTTTGATTATATGTTCTATGTGTAGTTGGTATATGTTTATGTTACACAGTAAAACATGTGTAATGAGTTGGATAAAGTGATATGTACAGATTATAGGCTAAGGGTGCTACAATGCTATTCGTGAATGATGCTTTCGTGTATGCAATAAGATGCAAATACATTTTCTCATATGCTGTATACATTTTTACCCATCCCATGTATAATGTTTCATCAATTGCCTGTACACGATAAGAAAAAACTGACAGGTATACAGAGCATTATCATCAATCCTTAACTTGATATCTCAGAACATTCAACTATAGATACTTTCATCAACTAAGCAAAACTCCATCTCATGTATCATAATTAAATGATCACTATTTATTCAATTAACACACCTATTTCATAATCCTGTATACTTTTATATGAACATATTATGTACTATTCAATCCAAAATTAAGATCCCAAGAAAGTACTCTTATCCACATAGTCCATTTCTGAAACTTCAATCATATACCTTTACCCACATATATAACTATCCTTATATCCTGTTTATCAGATTCGATCAAATCATCACACTTCAGTCTAACCATAGCAAAACAAGGATATCTGCATTGGCCAACACTCTATAGCTTCCTATGATAATAACACTAGACACCTATAGCCCAGAAATGGTGAAACCAGCTGCTCTTATACCACCAATTGTAGCACCCTTATCGTATAATCTAAACATATCACTTTATCTATCTCATTACACATGTTTTACTGTGCAACATAGACATATACCAACTATATAGAGAATTAATATTCATACTTAATCCAGAAGAGTGTTATACTATTAAGACTTTGCAATATACATTAAAGTTTCTTTACAAAATATAACAACTGATTAACATCTTACAAAACAACTGTACATTTACAAGATTTCTAACATAACATAAAACCCTCGAAATACAAAAAGGAACTAAAAAGAAGACTATATACTTTATAATCTTCAAAGACTTGTGTTGGCCAACCTGCTACAGATATCAATCCTGCGAGAAAGTCCTAGCCTTGCAACCTACGCGGATGAAATAGCCGTGCTAAGCTATAAAGCTTAGTGGGGAACCAAATCATGATAAATGACCACTCAAAGTGATCATCAACAAGCACACAACATGCCTCAACTATAACAATTATTTATTTCAAGAAATAAAAGAAATTGTACATTTACATCCATTTGTAGAAATCAAAAAGTTCAACGGTAAGAATTTGTATTGACGTTTCAATCACCATATATGATCATACAAGTTCCAACATCCTTTGGACTTAAATTTAACTATTTCTAATATGATTATTTTATTAATCAATGCTTAATCATAAAAGTATAGTTATCTATTATTAATTTCATAACAATCTTCACAAGTATTGAAATTGTCTTACTTCTATTCTTGTATGTCTAGAATATACACACATTAGAATTATATCACAAATCAACACTTCCAATTACTATGAGATTATAATATTACTACAGGCTTACTTTATATTCCATAAGTTATTCATGTTATAACATAATAAATGTATCATAAAAATAGGCCTATCAACCAATCACCATAAATAACAAATACATGTTAAAGAATATGTACAAGTAACAATGTGAACATATATATAAGCATAAGAAAATATTTCAAAAACAATGGCTGTTATTGTCTAACTTTTATAATTTTTAATATACAATATGCTTATGAAATTATAAAATTATTGCGCCTATTAGATATTATAACACTCTTGAACTTAATAAAAGTTCATTCATCAATCATGTATTGGCATACATATAGGAATAAGGTTTATGATCACAAAGGCATATATATATCATCAATTTAATCAAAGTATTAATATAATGTAAATTCATTATTTAACGATTAGCATGTATTTTTGATGCAAACAATATTACTTATATATATTTACTATTGAGCATTCTTATAGATGCGGGTTTTGTATCCAATAAAAGGAATTGTATTGTAGAATAGTATAAAGTCAATTAAGAACATTCAAGCCTTATTAAACTTTTCTTAACCTTTGATAATAAAGCCTGCACTATTCTAAAGAGGTGGATAATGGGTTATACGGTAGTACCCGAAGGTACAAATAAGATACCAGGAGATATTAAACGGTGATCCCTTGTTGGGATAAAACTATATGATAAATTGGTGGACCCACACCAGGTCAATCAAATAACATGGACCCAAACGGGGTCGATCAAATAACATGGAACCAAACGGGGTCAATCAAATAACATGGATTGGTCAAGCGGACCCGAGCGGGGTTGGCTATAACCCAAACAGGGTTGTTTAAATCAACTCTAACTTTTAAACCCAAACAGGGTCACTCTAACTTTTAATTTCAAGTGGACCTAAATAGTTCAAAACTGTTCAGAAACAGCAGCAAGGTACCCTTATAGGCATGCCTATCTATCCACTTCCTAGACTCAATGCAAGCAATCAAATCACTTTGATTTATCTTTCTAATCACATAAGTTTATTTATGTATATATATATACAACTATGTGAGGAGTTTCATACCCATGTCCATGTATAGACTTTGTGTGAACATGATATCACAAACATGTACCAGCATAAATAAGTTGTACTCTTGATCAATTCAAATGCATGTAGTTCATTCACATGTATGTGATAACGACACTTATCATCATGCTATCTTAAATTCCAATATTCATTTATTATATACATACATACCAATATTTCCTGTTACTTCAAGATATACAGTAAAGTTTAGAATCATATATTGTATATGCGTATCTTTTTACACATTTTTCAATCATACTTGTATATCACATTCATATGAATCATAGTTATATGGAGATAAATGTACACATGTATGATATCATTATATAATTGTGTATTTATACAATTCACTATGAAAACTTTCTTTATATCATTACTACTAAACATATTTCACATGAAAAGCACAATCAAGCAACATAATTATTTCAAGTAAAATTAATAATTCATATTTACATTTCAAGTATACATGCCCACATATCTATATTTCCATATTTTGTTAAATATATTGTATGCTTAAGAACACTTTTGTTTATGATTAAAATTTCATACTTCTATAAGCTTTGTATTATCATACTTATATTATATATTTATAGGAACAATAGTTATATGTAAATGCATATGTATGTCTACGTTATAATTAAGTAAAACATATTTCAAGATTTAAATCCAAACATGTATAATCATGCTATGTTTATGCTATAAGCACACATATACTATATTAATAGCATTACTTCTTCATATAAGTAAAGTTGACATTTTAACTATACACAATATCAACCACAATAGATTAATAACAAATATGTATATTCGTTAGCATAATGTCATGTAGACATTCATGTGTGTGTGTGTGTGTGTGTATATAATTATGTGAAGCAATACATAAACTCTTAGGTTTAGGTTATCAAATTACATCTTATTAGATAATCACTCGTGTAACTTTCAATAATTATTCATGATGATATAACTTAACTATTAATACACAATTTCAATGACGCATAGGTATACATTCATAGACAATTTTCATGCAAAATGATACAAATCATGCAAATCCACATATATACTTTAATACTAATTTATTTACACATGAGTCTATAGCCCTCATACACTTGCATTCAAGGCTTATTTTGTTCAGTTATATGTGTAACACATGGGGGTAGCCTAATATAATGATAAAAGGGAATAAAAAGCAAAGTTATGGGCAAAATAATGGTGTCACACTCGTGAAAAATGTCATGCTCGCGACAACATATTTGGCCATACTAATTTTCCCCCTTTCCCCAAATTCCTGCAAACTGCTTAACGAACTCATTTTTTACTTCCTTTTTGAAACACTAAATGCCATTTTTAGAAAAAAGTTTTCTTCTACAAAGTTGTAGATATACATTTATATTTTCTATAACATGAAACGTCATCTCAATATTAGTTCTAAATTCAAAGATATTTTCCAAATACTGAAGACTGTTCATGAGCACGAGTGTGCACATTTATCCGATTTTCAAGCTAGGTTATGACCCATTTAAAAGCAAAATTAGAATGTGATTTCTTCTTATGAAATATTTTTCTTGACGTATATTTTAACACCCAATTGGAATCATCTAATTATCTATTATCAAACTCAAGATATTATCCCAAGAATACAACTAGGTCCAATGAACCCAAACCCAAAATTTTAAAACTTACTTGCATGTCCATTTAAACATCAAATATTGATGTTTTATTTCAAGTTACTCATCAAATATAATTTCATACATTGTATTATAACTTTTCTATATTAACATCACTTTAAAATAAACTCAAATCAAGCTTTTAACAATTTATTTATCCTAACTATATCAAATAACACATGCAAAGTAAAAATCTTATATTTATCTCTAAAAACCATATCACTAACTAAAAATGCACTTCTCACATATATAAATCCACAATTCCAGCAACAATAGCCACATGCAACATGAATAATATTCCCAAACCTGATCATGCAACTTAAATTCTTCACAAATCCTTTAACTTCTTTCTCCTCCTTCTTCTCCAATCTTCTAGCTCCCTTCTACCCTCATAACCTTCTTTAGTTTAGTCTTCCTTCAATGCATGCAACAAAAGTAAGGTGGATTTGTTCAAGAACAATGGTTGGATTTGCAAGAGATACAAGAGTGAGGGAGAAGAGTAAAATGGACATTAGGCTTTTCTTTATTTTCTTCATAAAATCTGTCGTCCCTAACCTTAAGCCCCCCCCCCTTTTATACTTTGTTTGCATGTCATTGTAAGTGGAAAATGACAACAAAAATTGACCACCTCAAATTACTTCATAACCCCTTCTTTCATTATTATTTACAATTAAACCCCAACTAGATTTCTTATATTACTATTGACCCAAAACTTATAATTTTTATTTCAATAACATACATAGATTAATAACTAATTTATCCTTCAATTCAATATCTTATAATTTTATCTCAATTGACCACTTATCTTTAATTTCTTTTCAATAATGTACATATATACAAAATTTTTATTTAACTCTTTACTCCTCTATCACTTAAGATTATCAATCCATTAGGCCTTAACTTGTAATAATTCATCTAATTAAACTTAATTAGACTTTAATAACACATTAATATCCTTGAATTCTACTAGGGCCTATTTTGGGTCCTTACAAATCTCTTCCCTTTAAGGAATTTCTTCCTCGAAATTCATACTTGTTTCATTTACTCGAATACATCAGTATCATTATTATACTTCTATGTCTAACGCTATAAACTTTCATTACATATTATATTGACAAATTTTTCCTTGATGCTTACTTTGACTTCAGTCACTTCTCTTATAAATCCATCTCCATAAGGAGCAATCTTATCATATAGTTACATCATTATTATACTTAACATATATCTTGTCAGTTTTCTTTATCAGTTAAGGCCAGTATATGTAATATGATGCTTAATGCTATGCTATGTGTGAATGATGCTTTCGTGTATGCAGTAAGATGCAAATACATTTTCTCATATGCTGTATACATTTTTGCCCCATCCCATGTATAATGTTTCATCAATTGCTCGTACTCAATAAGCAAAAACTAAAAGGTATATAGAGCATTACCATCAGTCTTTAACTTGATATCTCAGATGCTTCAACTATAGATACTTTCATCTACCAAGAAAAACTCCATCTTATGTATCATAATTAAATAATCACTATTTATTCTATTAACACACCTATTTCATAATCCTGTATACTTTCATATGAACATATTATGTACTATTCAATCAAAAATTGAGATCCTAAGAAAGTACTATTATCCACAAAGTCCATTTCTGAAACTTCTATCATATACCTTTACCCACATATATAACTATCCTTATATCCTATTTATCTGATTCGATCGAATCATCACACTTCAGTCTAACCATAGCAAAATAAGGATATCTACATTGGCCAACCCTCTAGAGCATCCTATATTAAAACCTCTAGACACCTATAGCCCCGAAATGGCTAAACCAGCTGCTCTGATACCATTAATTATAGCACCCTTATCCTATAATCTAAACATATCACCTTATTTATCTCATTACACATGTTTTACTGTGCAACATAGACATATATCAACTATATAAAGAACTAATATTCATACTTAATCCATAAGAGTGCTATACTATTAAGACTTTACAATATACATTAGAGTCTCTTTACAAAACATAACAACTGATTAACATCTTACAAAATAGCTGTACTTTTATAAGATTTTCAGCATAACATAAAACCCTCGAAATACAAAAAGGAATAAAAAAGAAGACTATATACTTTATAATCTTCAAAGACTTGTGTTGGCCAACCTGCTACAGATATCAGTCCTGTGAGAAAGTCCTAGCCTTGCAACCTACATGGATGAAATACCCGTGCTAAGCTATAAAGCTTAGTGGGGGAACCAAATCATGATAAACGAACACTCACAGTGATCGTCAACAAGCACACAACTTTCCTCAAATATAACAATGATTTATTTCAAGAAATAAAAGAAATTGTACATTTACATCCACTTATAGAAATCATAAAGTTCAATGGTAAGAATTTGTATTGACGTTTCAATCACCATATATGATCATACAAGTTCCAACAACCTTTGGACTTAAATTGAACTATTTGTAATATGATTATTTTATTAATCAATGCTTAATCATAAAAGTATAGTTATCTATTATTAATTTCATAACAATCTTCACAAGTATTGAAATTATCTTACTTCTATTCTTGTATGTCTAGAATATAGACACATTAGAATTATATGATAAATCAACACTTCCAATTACCATGAGATTATAATATTAATATAGGCTTACTTTATGTTCCATAAGTTATTCATGCTATAACATAATAGATGAATCATAAAAATATGCCTATCAACCAATCATAACCCTTATATATCATCACCATAAATAAAAAATACACGTTAAAGAATATGTACATACAACAATGTGAACATATATATAAGCATAGGAAAATATTTCAAAAACAATGGTTGTTATTGTCTAACTTTTATAATCTTTAATATACAATATGCTTATGAAATTATAAAATTGTTACGCCCATTAGATATTATAATACTCTTGAACTTAATAAAAGTTCCTTCATCAATCATGTATTGGCATACATATAGAAATAAAGTTTATGATCACAAAGGCATATATATATCATCAATTTCATCAAAGTATTAATATTATCAAAATTTATCATTTAACAATTAGCATGTATTTTTTATACAAGCAATATTACTTACATATATTTACTATTGGGCATTCCTATAGATACGAGTTTCGTATGCAATAAAAGGAATTTTATTGTAGAATAGTATAAAGTCAATTAAGAACTTTCAAGCCTTATTAAACTTTTCTTAACCTTTGATAATAAAGCCTGCAATATTGTAAAGAGGTGGATAATGGGTTATATGGTAGTACCCGAGGGTACAAATAAGATACCAGGAGATATTAAATGGTGATCCTTTGTAGTGATAAAACTGTATGATCAATCGGTGGACCAAAACGAGGTCAGTCAAATATCATGGACCCAACGGGGTCGATCAAATAACATAGACCCAAACGGGGTCAATCAAACAACATGGACCGGTCAAGCTGACCCAAGCAGGGTCAACTACAACCCAAACGGGGTTGTTTAAATCAACTCTAACGTTTAAATCCAAACAGGGTCACTCTACATTTTAATTTCAAGTGGACCTAAATAGTTCAAAACTATTCAGAAATAGCTGCAAGGTTCCCTTATAGGCATGCCTATCTATCCACTTCCTAGACTCAACGCAGGCAATTAAATCCTTTTGATTTATCTTTCTAATCACATACATATATTTAAGTATATATATACAACTATTTGTGGAGTTTCATACACATGTACATGTATAGACTTTGTGTGAACATGATATCACAAACATGTACCAACATAAATAAGCTGTACGCTTGATCAATTCAAATGCATATAGTTCATTCACATGTATGTGATAACGATACTTATCATCATGCTGTCTTAAATTCCAATATTAATTTATTATATACATACATACCAATATTTCCTTTTACTTCAAGATATACAGTAAAGTTTATAATCATATATTGTATATGCGTATCTTTTTACACATTTTTCTATCATACTCATATATCACATTCATAGGAATCATAGTTATATGGAGATAAATGTACACATGTATGATATCATTATATAATTGTGTATTTATACAATTCACTATGAAAACTTGCTTTATATCATTACTCCTAAACATATTTCACATGAAAAGCACAATCAAGCAGCATAATTATTTCAAGTAAAATTAATAATCCATATTTACATTTCAAGTATACATGCCCACAAATCTATATTTCCATATTTCTGTTAAACATATTATATGCTTAAGAACACTTTTGTTTATGAATAAAATTTCATACTTGTATAAGCTTTGTATTATCATACTTATATTATATATTTATAATTAAGTAAAAGATTCTTTCAAGATTTAAACCCAAACATGTATAATCATGCTATGTTTATGTAATAAGAACACATATACTCTATTAATAGCATTACTTCTTTATATAAGTAAAGTTGCCATTTTAAATATACACAAGAACCTCAATAGATTAATAACAAATATGCATATTCTTTAGCATAATGTCATGTAGACATTCATGTATATATATATATATATATATATATATATATATATATATATATATATATATATATATCTGTGTGTGTGTGTGTGTGATGCAATACTTAAACTCTTAGGTTTAGGTTATCACATTACATCTTATTAGATAATCACTCATGTAAGTTTCAATAATTATTCATGATGATATAACTTAACTATTAATGCAAAATTTCAATGACGCATAGGCATACATTCATAGACAATTTTCATGCAAAATGATACAAATCATGCAAATCCACATTTACACTTTAATACTAATTTATTTAGACACGAGTCTATAGCCCTCGTATACTTGCATTCAAGGCTTATTTTGTTCAGTTATATGTGTAACACATGGGGGTAGCCTAATATAATGATAAAAAGGAATAAAAAGAAAATTTATGGGCAAAATCATGGTGTCACACTTGTGACAAATGTCGTGCTCACGACAACCTATTTGGCCATACGAATTTTCCCCCTGTTCCCAGAATCCTGCAAACTTCTTAACAAACTCATTTTTTACTTCCTTTTTGAAACACTAAATGACATTTTTAGAAAAAGTTTTCTTCTACAAAGTTAATGATATACATTTATATTTTCTATAACATAAAACATCATCTCAATATCAGTTCTAAATTTATAGATATCATCCAAATGCTGAAGACTATTCATGAGCACAATACTACACACTTATCCGATTTTCAAGCTAGGTTATGACCCTTTTAAATGCAAAATTGGAATGTGATTTCTTCTTATGAAATCTTTTTCTAGACGTCTATTTTAACACCCAATTAGAATCATCTAATTATCTATTCTCAAACTCAAGATATTACCCAAAGAATACAACTAGGTCCAGTGAACCCAAACCAAGAATTTTAAAACTTACATTCATTTCCATTTAAACATCAAAGATTGATGTTTTATTTCAAGTTACTCATCAAATATAATTTCATACATTGTATTATAACTTTTCTATATTAACATCACTTTAAAATGAACTCAAATCAAGCCTTTAACAATTTATTTATCCTAACTATATCATATAACACATGCAAAGTAAAAATCTTATATTTGTATCTCTAAAAACCATATCACCAACTAAAAATGCACTTCTCACATATATAAATCCACAATTCCAGTAACAATAACCACATGCAACATGAATAATATTCCCAAACCTGAACATGCAACTTAAATTCTTCATAAATCCTTAATTTCTTTCTCCTCCTTCTTCTCCAATCTTCTAGCTCCCTTCTACCCTTATAAACTTCTTTAGTTTAGTCTTCCTTCCATGCATGCAACAAAAGTAAGGTGGATTTGTTCAAGAACAATGGCTGGATTTGCAAGAGATACAAGAGTGAGAGAGAAGAGTAAAGTGGACATTAGGCTTTTCTTTATTTTCTTCATAAAATTTGCCGTCCCTCTTAAGGAATTTCGTCCTCGAAATTCATACTTGTATTTTTTAATCGAATACATCAGTATCATTCGTATACTTTTATGTCTAACACTATAAACTTTCATTACATATTATCTTGACAACATTTTCCTTTTTTCTTACTTCGACTTAAGTCGCTTCTCTTATAACTCAATCTCCATAAGGAGCGATCTTATCATACAGTTACATCATTACTATACTCAACATATATCCTGTCAGTTTTCTTTATCAGTTGAGGCCAGTATATGTAATATGATGCTTGATGCTATGCTATGCGTGAATGATGCTTTTGTGTATACAGTAAGATGCAAATACATTTTCTCATATGCTGTATACATTTTTGCCCCATCTCATGTATAATGTTTCGTCAATTGCTCATACTCGATAAGCAATAACTGGCAGATATATAGAGCATTATCATCACTCCTTAACTTGATATCTCAGAACCTTCAACTATAGATACTTTCATCAACTAAGCAGAGCTCCATCTCATGTGTCATAATTAAATAATCACTATTTATTCTTTTAACACACCTATTTCATAATCCTGTATACTTTCATATGAATATATTATGTACTATTCAATCCAAAATTAAGATCCCAATAAAATACTATTATCCACATAGTCCATTTCTGAAACTTCAATCATATACCTTTACCCACATATATAACTATCGTTATATCCTAGTTATCAGATTCGATCGAATCATCACACTTCAGTCTAACCATAGCAAAACAAGGATATTTACATTGGCCAACCCTCTAGAGCTTCTTGTGATAACAACTCTAGACACCTATAGCCCAAAAATGGCTAAACCAGCTGTTCTGATACCACTAATTATAGTACCTTTATCCTATAATCTAAACATATCACTTTATCTATCTCATTACACATGTTTTACTGTGCAACATAGACATATACCAACTATATAGAGAATTGATATTTATACTTAATCCATAAGAGTGCTATACTATTAAGGCTTTACAATATACATTAGAGTCTCTTTATAAAATATAACAACTGATTAACATCTTACAAAATAGCTGTACTTTTACAAGATTTCCAACACAACATAAAACCCTCGAAATACAAAAAGAACCAAAAAGAAGACTATATACTTTATAATATTCAAAGACTTATGTTGGCCAACCTGCTACAGATATTAGTCCTGTGAGAAAGTCCTAGCCTCGCAATCTACATAGATGAAACACCCGTGCTAAGCTATAAAGTTTAGTGGGGAACCAAATCATGATAAACGATCACTCACAATGATCGTCAACAAGCACACAACGTTCCTCAAATATAACAATGATTTATTTCAAGAAATAAAAGAAATTGTACATTTACATCAACTTATAGAAATCATAAAGTTTAACGATAAGAATTTGTATTGACGTTTCAATCACCATATATGATCATATAAGTACCAACATCCATTGGACTTAAATTAAACTATTTATAATATGATTATTTTATTAATCAATGCTTAATCATAAAAGTATAGTTATCTATTATTAATTTCATAACAATCTTCAAAAGTATTGAAATTATCTTACTTCTATTCTTGTATGTCTAGAATATACAGACATTAGAATTATATGACAAATCAACACTTCCAATTACCATGAGATTATAATATTACTACAGGCTTACTTTATGTTCCATAAGTTATTCATGTTATAACATAATAGATGTATCATAAAAATAGGCTTATCAACCAATCATAACACTTATATATCATCACCATAAATAACATATACATGTTAAAGAATGTGTACATGCAACAATGTGAACATATATACAAGCATAGGAAATTATTTCAAAAACAATGGTTGTTATTGTCTAACTTTTATAATCTTTAATATACAATATGCTTATGAAATTATAAAATTATTGCGCCCATTAGATATTATAATACTCTTGAACATAATAAAAGTTCCTTCATCAATCATGTTTTGGCATACATATAGAAATAAGGTTTATGATCACAAAGGCATGTATATATCATCAATTTAATCAAAGTATTAATATAATGCAAATTCATAATTTAATGATTAGCATGTATTTTTGATACAAGCAGTATTACTTACATATTTACTATTGGGCATTCCTATAGATGCGGGTTTCGTATGCAATAAAAGGAATTTTATTATAGAATAGTATGAAGTCAATTAAGAACTTTCATGCATTATTAAACTTTTCTTAACCTTTGATAATAAAGCCTGCCCTATTCTAAAAAGGTGGATAACGGGTTATACGGTAGTACCCAAAGGTGCAAATAAGATAACTGGAGGTGTTAAACGGTGATCCCTTGTAGGGATAAAAATGTATGATAAATCGGTGGACCCAAGCAGGGTCAATAAAATAACATGGACCCAAATGGGGTTAAGCAAATAACTTGGACCGGTCAAGCAGACCAAGCGAGGTCGGCTATAACCCAAATGGCGTTGTTTAAATCAACTCTAACTTTTAAACCCAAACAGGCTCACTCTAACTTTTAATTTCAAGTGGACCTAAACATGTCAAAAATATTTAGAAATAGCTGCAAAGTACCCTTATAAGCATGCCTATCTATCCCAATCCAAGACTCAACGCAGGTAATTAAATCCCTTTGATTTATCTTTCTAATCACATACATATATTTATGTAAATAGACAACTATGTGCGGAGTTTCATACACATGTCCATGTATAGACTTTATGTGAATATGATATCACAAACATGTACCAGCATAAATAAGCTGTACTCTTGATCAATTCAAATGCATGTAGTTCATTCACATATATGTGATAACGATACTTATCATCATGTTGTATTAAATTCCAATATTCATTTATTATATACATACATACCAATATTTCCTATTACTTCAAGATATACAGTAAAGTTTAGAATCATATATTGTATATGCATATCTTTTTACACATTTTTCTATCATACTCGTATATCACATTCATAGGAATCATAGTTATATGGAGATAAATGTACACATGTATGATATCATTATATGATTGTGTATTTATACAATTCACTATGAAAATATGCTTTATATCATTACTCCTAAACATATTTCACATGAAAAGCACAATCAATCAGCATAATTATATCAAGTAAAATTAATAATCCATATTTACATTTCAAGTATATATGCCCACATATCTATATTTCCATATTTCTGTTAAACATATTATATGCTTAAGAACACTTTTGTTTATGATTAAAATTTCATACTTTTATAAGCTTTGTATTATCATACTTATATTATATATTTATAAGAACAATAGTTATATGTAAATGCATATGTATGTCTACATTATAATTAAGTAAAAGAATATTTCAAGATTTAAACCCAAACATGTATAATCATGCTATGTTTATGTTATAAGCACACATATACTCTATTAATAGCATCACTTCTTTATATAAGTAAAGTTGACATTTTAACTATACACAACATCAACCTCAATAGATTAATAACAAATATGTATATTCTTTAGCATAATATCATATAGACATTCATATGTATAGATATATATATAATGATGTGATGTAATACATAAACTCTTAGGTTTAGGTTATCACATTACATCTTATTAGATAATCACTCATGTAAGTTTCAATAATTATTCATGATGATATAACTTAACTATTAATGCACAATTTCAATGACTCATAGGTATACATTCATAGAAAATTTTCATGCAAAATTGTACAAATCATGCAAATCCACATATATACTTTAATACTAATTTATTTACACATGACTCTACAGCCATCGTATATATGCTTGCATTTAAGGCCTATTTTGTTCAGTTATATGTGTGACACATGGGGGTAGCCTAATATAATGATAAAAGGGAATAAAAAGAAAAGTTATGAGCAAAATCATGGTGTCTCACTCGTGACAAATGTCGTGCTCGCGATAGCCTATTTGGCCATATGAATTTTCCCCCTGTTCCCAGAATCCTGCAAACTACTTGACAAACTCATTTTGTACTTCCTTTTTGAAATAATAAACGACATTTTTGGAAAAAGTTTTCTTCTTCAAAGTTGTAGATATACATTTCTAGTTTCTATAACATCAAACCTTATCTCAATATCAGTTCTAAATTTAAAGATATCATCCAAATAATGAAGACTATTCATGAGCATGAGACTGCACACTTATCCGATTTTCAAGCTAGGTTATGACCCATTTAAAAGCAGAATTAGAATGTGATTTTTTATTATGAAATCTTTTTCTGGACATCTATTTTAACATGCAATTGCAATCATCTAAATATCTATTCTCAAACTGAAGATATTACCTAAAGAATACAACTAGGTCCAGTGAACCCAAACCAAGAATTTTAAAACTTACATGCATGTCCATTTAAACATCAAAGATTGATGTTTTATTTCAAGTTACTCATCAAATATAATTTCATACATTGTATTATAACTTTTCTATATTAACATCACTTTAAAATAAACTTAAATCAAGCTTTTAACAATTTATTTATCCTAGCTATATCAAATAACACATGCAAAGTAAAAATCTTATATTTATATCTCTAAAAACCATATCAGCAACTAAAAATGCATTTCTCAAATATATAAATCCACAATTCCAGCAACAATAACCACATGCAACATGAATAATATTCCTAAATCTGAACATGCAACTTAAATTCTTCACAAATCCTTTAATTTCTTTCTCCTCCTTCTTCTCCAATCTTCTAGCTACCTTATACCCTTATAAACTTCTTTAGTTTAGCCTTCCTTCCATGCGTGCAACAAAATTAAGGTGGATTTGTTCAAGAACAATGGTTGGATTTGCAAGAGATACAAGAGTGAGAGAGAAGAGTAAAGTGGACATTAGGCTTTTCTTTATTTTCTTCATAAAATATGCCGTCCCTATCCTTAAGCCCCCCTTTTATACTTGGTTTACATGTCATTTTAAGTGGAAAATGACATCAACAATGGCCCACCCAAAATTACTTCATCACCCCTTTTTCATTCTTATTTACAATTAAACCCCAACTAGATTTCTTATATTACTATTGACCCAATACTTATAATTTTTATTTCAATTACATACATAAATTAATAACTAATTTATCCTTCAATTCAATAACTTATAATTTCATCTCAATTGACCACTTATCTTTAATTTCTATTCAATAATGCACATATATACAAAATTTTTAATTAACTCTTTACTCCTCTATCACTTTAGACTTTCAATCCATTAGGTCTTAACTTATAATAATTCATATAATTAAGCTTAATTAGACTTTAATAACACATTAATATCCTTGAATTCTACTAGGGCCTATTTTGGGTCCTTACAGTGAGTCTTTTGATTGGGTAGTTATAGTTAGCTTGTTGATATGTTAACCGTTAGTTGGGTAGTTACCATCATTTTGTTGGTGTGTTAACCCTTAGTTAGGTAGTTATCATTAGTTTGTTGATGTGTTAACCATTGATTGGGTAGTTACCATAAATTAATCAATGTGTTAACACTTGGTTAGGTAGTTACCATCAGTTTGTCGATGTGTTAATCCTTGGTCGGGTAGTTCCTATTAGTTTATCAATGTGTTAACCCTTGGTTGATTGTCTGATTAGTGTCAGCTTGTCGGCATGTAGAATTGAGAAGAGTTGATTGTATCTTATTAGTGCCAGATTATTGGCATGTAGAATTAGATAAGACTACCATATTTGACTAGTGTTAGTTTATCGGCATGCAAAATCAAATGAGACTAGAGAATGGTTGGTTGGTGAAATCTGTTGGCATACCTAACCTTATAGTTGTGATGGTTGATACCATCTGTAGGTACATCTACCCCTTTGAATCAATATTTTTCTTGCAAAATTTCTGGCAAATATGGATTTGTAAGGAGTCAATGATAGTAGGCTTACTCCATATGTGTAGGTCTACCTTGGAGACATTACAACATAATTCTTTCTCTAATCATTGGAGGTTAAAACACCCCTTCTAGATTGGTAGGTCTAGCTTGAAGACACTACAAAATAATTCTTTCCCTCATCATGGAAAGTTAAAAGAACATTTTGGACTCTCTCTCTTTTAATGTGCCTCAGTTTTATACTGTGATATTAGCTTTGGCCATATGGATTAATTGCTGGTGGGGTCTTCCTTTTATCTTCAGCCATGTGAATCAATTACTGGTGAAATGTCCAATCAATTCAATAATTCCCTTATCTAAGGGAGGTAGGGGTGACTTCTGACCATCTCCCTTAAATTCTTTAAAAATCAAAAAATATTTGCACTTCTCTTTATTGTGTCTCTCTTTTGATTTAAACCTATTCAGGTGACCTTTTGTGGCCTTATAAGTATCTCTTTTGATTTCAACCTCCTTAGGTGGCTTCTTGTAGCCTTGTGGGTATCTTGGTACCATGACCAAAGCTAATGATCATCTCAGGTTCCTATCCATTACTAATTTAAAAATACTTTATCCTTCTGTCTTGCAATCAAGAAATATGCCTCCTTTAAATTCTATGGAATGCAAGGTTTGTACCTTTTTATTAAGGTTTTGAGTACTTGTGAAAAAGGTGTGATGTTTGTGCTTTGTTCATTGAACTTGATTTTGTTCTCAATTATGGTTGATTTATTTATATCAATTATTTTTCCATTTTTTTCCTTTTGTTTTTATTTTTTAATGTTGTTACTTTGATCATGCAACCTATTGTTAGTTGTTATTCCTCTCTAAATTTTGAATACCAGCCTTTGTTTATTCAATGTTGTTCTTTATTTCTTGTTGAAATTATTACATATTAGTTGCTAATGATTGAACAATTTCATCAAGAGACAAACCTGGTTTAGAGGTTGTTGTGGTGGTCCTGGGTGGAATTGTTGTTGTGCATTTTGTTGTCTTACACCATAGCTGAAGTTTGGGTGGTCAAGCCACCTCGGATTGTAGGTGTTGGAGTATGGATTGTATTTCCTATGGGTTTATCTAGCAAATCCACCTAGTGTATTCACTTATTCTTGGAAATCTTTTGCAGAGTAAGACACATATCAATTAAATGTCCAACATAAGCACAAATTTCACACACTTACGCTTGGTGAGGTTTACCTTAGCGTATTTTGAATAAGAGTTAAATTATTAAGTTGTTATTCAATGGAAGAAGATTGTACCTCATTTACTACCTTATTTACTCTTCTTAAAGGGTCTTGATATCTTCCAAATTTTTTGGATGTGGCTACCATGTTTTAGTTTAATTCCTGGGCTTGTGTTGGGGTTTTGTTGTTAAGGCTTCTCCCACTTGCTGCATCAATAATTTTCCTATCCATGCTCAACATTCCCTTAAAAATAATTTAAAAAGGTGTTGATTTATAATACCGTGTTGGGAACAGCTTGCAAACAACTTTTTAAACCTCTTCCAATAATCATAGAGTGATTCTATATCTTTTTGTCTGATTTCTCTTATTTCCCTTTGAATTACAATAGCTCGAGAGGCTGGAAAAAATTTGTCAAAGAACAGTCTTACCATATAAGTCCAATAGTGGTGCATGTAACTCTTTCAAAGTCCATTTTGCCATCTCTTTTTCTTCTATTTCAACTGGAAGTTCAGTAAAATTAGTTAAAACTTCATCAACCTGCTGTTTAGAAGAAGTTTTAGCACACTCTTTTCATAACCTTCTTTTCTTCCTCAATCTTTGAGCTATTTTCTCAATTTTAGCATTAAAAAGAATTTCTCCTGGGATTTCAGACCTAGTCATCAATAAATTAAATCAAGTTAAACTAGTCCCTAACAACAGCACCAAACTTTAATGGGTGTTGAAGCCACTAAAAATAAATCATATCTTTTCCTAAGCAAATTAATTGTAAATTAGGCAAGAAAAGGTCAAATCCATAGAGGTTAGCACTAGTTTAATTCTAAACAACTAGAATTCTAGTAAATAAAAATAAAAAGGGGATTTTTATAGACTAAGAACTAAAAATAATGAACTAAATCAAATCAAAAAATGCAAAAAATTAATTAAAATAAATTCATTGGATGAAATATTCCAGTAAAAGACATTTGCAACACATGATTCAATTTACTAATTATAGATGAAGAAAATATTCTAAAATCATACAATAAACCAGTTATAGTCATCTGCTACACACTCTCGACTAATCTTTTAGTATTAAAAAATTAACCAAGTAATATTGTATTAACTCCTAATCTATAAAAAAATCTATAAATACCGTGACATGAGGCAACTTAGATCAAGGTTATCCAATGATGAGGATATAATATATTTTCGATGGAGAGTGCAAATCTTAATGCTTCAACCTTGACTTCCATATTTTTATCAATATTTTTGTTATTTTCCAACTTATTTTTTCAAAAAGTTTTGAGAAGAATTCCAAAATCCTTGAATTTAGGCCTCTAGTAGTGACAGACGGACATCTATCATAAAGGGACAACTATCTGTGATTGTCCTTCAGTATAGGTAATACCAGGGACATTTTTGTAATATTTGGGAAATTATGTGATGGATGCCCGTCTGTGGGGTATTTCCATATTACCCACATTTTCTAATTTTTAAATTCTAGATAAGGATTAGATTTGAAATATCTAATCTTTGAATTTTAAGGATTTAAATCTTCCTTTTCTGGAGAAGGAGAGCCAGAGTGTATCTCCAACTTTTATCCCGATATTTAAGGGAAAAATTAGAGTTTTTACAAGAAAATTCTTTTGGGAATGACAGCAAGCTTTTTGAGAGGAAAAAATAATTCTTTATTCTTAAAAACTAAAAGCTCTCTACAATCACTGATAATAGAAAATACATGCACAAATCTTTCTTTGTGTTGAAAAAAAATCAAAGAATGAAGAAGAGATCATACTACAAGAAAATCTAGAAATTGCAATAGAAAAATAGCAAAAAAATTGATTTCGTGACTAATTTTGCAATAAAATTTGATTTTCATTGCTAATTAGCAACAGAAATTCAATTCAGTTGCTAAATTTGGTTGAATTATTTATGTTTAACAACAAAATAAAAAATGGTGGTATTTCGTTGCTAAAAAAAAAGAGAAAAATTTTAGCGCCAAAATATAGAAACAAAAAATAGCAACAGAAATTTATGACTACTGCTAAATATGGCGAAATTAGAAGGCGAAAAAATTTTGAAAAGAAATTTAGCAATGAAAACTTAATTCCATTGCTAAAATAGCAACGGAATATATATTCCATTGCTATTTTGCAACTGAAATTAAATTTCATTGCAATTTAGCAACGAAAATTTAAGTCCATTGCTATTTAGCAACCAAATTAATATTCCAGTGGTATTTTAGTCCCAAAGAGGTGAAAAAAATTTTGGTCCAAAAATAGCAATGAAAATTAAATTCTGTTGCTAAAATAGCAACGTAAATTAAATTCTGTTGCTATTGAGCAACCAAATTAATATTCCATTGGTATTTTGGTCCCAAAGAGGTAAAAAAATTTGGGTCCAAAAATAGCAATGAAAAATTAAATTTCGTTGCTAAAGTAGCAACCAAATTGAATTTTCGTTGCTAAATTAGCAACCAAATTGAATTCCATTGCTAAAATTAAGGGTATTTATGTAATTTTCTTATTTGTTGCCCTAGGTATAAATTAGCCTCCCATCTCTTCTCTTCTCTTCATCTTTGCCATCAGCTTAACAATGAACGTCGCCTTTCAACAATGGTAATTCCCTTACTCTCAGTCTTTTAGATTATTGGCATGTTGTCCCTTGTATTTGATTTTAATCGAAAAAAGTTAATGAATTGCTTGCTCAGAGAAAACTTATAGAGCTAATTCTAGTATTGAGTTGATGCAGGATGAGGAGCCTGAGTCTTACCATCGTAAAACCCTCTACTCCGTTCTCGATAAGTAAGCCTACTAATTTCACTCCTCAATTTCCAATTTATAACTTTCTTTTCTTTTGTTTTCTTTTTTCTTTTTGTTAATTCTAAAGCGATGAGGCTGCTAAGGAGGCTTTGCTTTATAGCTACAAGATTTTTTTAATGCTGGTTCCGTTTTCTGATTCTTTCAATACTGGTTCCATTTTTTGAGCTTGGGTTTTCATTTTTCTCTCCTTTACCTTGCTACACATCCAGGTATATGCCTAATGTCACTTTCTTCTATTCTTCCTCGATTTTTGCATTATTTTGTAGGTAAAGCTTAATGAAAGTGATTTATGTGAATTTACTGATTTAATTTGTTAAATAATCTTGGCTTATAGTATGGTTTGATATTGTGTGAATTACAATTTTTGAATCAGTAGAGCTAGCTAGAATGCACACATCTTATTTGTTAAAATGCTTGAATGATGCATAGAAATTTGAGGATCTAAAATCTGAGTTCTTATGAAGTTATTTGTACATTTTTAATACATCTCTATAAATTCAAAGACTTTTATATAGGGTTTAAAATTTCCATTTTTGTGTTTTGGTTCATATAAAATTTTTTTACTAGGAGAGGCCATGTTTGATGGTTATTATAATTTGAAGAAGACTGATGATATTAGCAAAGATGTTTATGGCCAGGTAAAAGAAGCCTTTGATTTTTCCTTTTTCTTTTGTGGAACTTGTGTGTTCTATTTCTTCTCTGTAATTTAGATAATGATTTTTTTTAAATACTTCATATTATATTTTTATATATTTATAAATATTTAGGATGCCTTCTAAAACCAATAAAAGTATAAATTGAAGTTGGTTGATACTGGTAATTTGAATTTTTTTTTAATTTTCTAACTAAGTGTAATTTGAATTTTTCAGTTGAAGTTGGTTATGTGTGTTTGTGTGAGTCCATGTGAAATTTTCACAATGTAGCTGATTTTTCCTTGCATTTTTTTTCTTTTAAGGCTCAGGTAGTATGATGGCACCTGGAAAAATTTATAAAAATATTATGTTTCTACTTTATTATGTTTTTATGTGATAAAATAAACTACTTTATGCTTTGATTTTCAAGTTTCTTTTCTAAAGTCCTAATACTTCAAATGAATAGGGGTGTAAGTAGGCAAGGTGTGATGAAGTTGCTGAAACTCTAGTGGCACAGGGTTTATGAGCTGTTGATCTTCATGGTGGACATAGTTACAGTGAAAGAGCGGCTACTTTGAAAAATTTTAGGAATGGCTTTACCAATATTTTGGTACTTCCATTTTTATTTCTGAAGTGTTTTCATGTTTGCTTTGTGAATACTCCATATAACTAATTTACATTCATAACATATAATAGATAAATGCCTCTTAAAATGTGATAATTCTCTGCATAATGATGTCCTCTATAAATATTAGCTTGATTATTCTGACATAGTAGTTGATTCCATCCTGTCTTCTAATTTTGTTGATATGTTTCCTCAGTTGATTTTGTAGATATGTTTCATTAGTTGATCCTTAAATTACTTATTTTTTCTTTTTTTTATGAATTAGTTTCTATATATTAATATTTGATAAAAAACTATCTACAGTCATTTTGGAAAGAATAAGCTCTCGGGCACTATCCCAGCTCGGCTTTTCAGCTCAAGCATGACTCTCATACATGTGAATCAGTTTTTATATTATTATGTTTATTTTCTAATAGATGATGAGATAATTATTTTCCCCTTTCTATTTTTTCTTCTTCCATCTATTATAATTTTAGCTTAGGTTGTGACATATAAAGTCCTATTCCAACTTCATGAATAGCACTAATTGATTACTAGCAGAAGATATAATAACACTTTAAGAGGTATTAATTTATTATAATTTTAATTCTTCTTCTTCTTAGTATGGCAGTTGTTGGATTTGAGGTTTTGCTTGTCCAGTTGCTTTAATGTTTGTTTATTGGTTTGAGGATTTGACATTTGAGGAGGATGGTCTATTTGATGATCTTCCCTCTGAGTACCAGAATTGTCGATGCAAGGTATGGTTCTCTTGTTTTTTTATCTTTACTACAGGTTTTGTTAATTAAAGTCCTTATTTTGTACTTGAAGAGTGTTGATTGTAGCAGTTTTGTTTGTTGGCAGAATCTATGATTCTATTTTTTCTGCTCCTGGATGTTTTGGTCATAGTGAGATCATTTGTCTTTAATACAAGGAAAAAACATAAAGACCCGACCAGTATGAAGCTGAAATTTACAGCAAAAATGGATTGATCGAAGGTTAAATTTTAATTGTTATTATTTGATCTTTGAACAATGAGTGAATTTATTTTTCTTTATATCTGTAGATTAAAACTTTCAAATCTTAATTAGATCTTTGAGTGAATTTCTTTATCAAATACAAGATATATATAGATACAAACATATAGCTACATACTTAAGTGAATTTCTTTATCATCAAATCATCACTCAACCTTAGATATAGATGACCGAACCAATGAAACCATTAAATTATTAACTTAATAGCTAGGTGCATAGCATATATATGTAAGCAGTTGAGTCAATCTTCTTTTAAGAAGTGGTGTGTCCACTCTTAAAAAACACATCATCTTGGAGCACTAAGCTTAAAGCTAATTTGGTTGGTGGAAGAACTGAAGCCTGCCTTGTAATTACATTTTTTGGATAGGAAAATATAGAATTTGAACATAATTGATTAGCAAAATAGCTAGAATTTCAATAGGTTGAATAACAGAAAAGTATATTTTTGCTAAAAATAGCCAAGCTTTTAATGGTCTTTAAAAATGTTTATTTGTTTACATGTCTATATATATATATATATATATATATATATATATATATATATATATATATATATATATATATATATATATATATATATCATTGTCTTTAAAATATAGACTAGGTTGTAAGAACACAAGACTTCCAGTTGGAGACTCCAATAACTTTCAGTGTCCTTTCTGTTAGAGAGGCAAAAATCTGCAATGCAGATGTCTTTTCCCTTCTTTTTAATCATTTTTGTTCACCCATTTTTCTTTTACATTCCTCATACATCAAGAGCATATCCTTGAAGTACATATTTGAAGTCTAAAATTGAGAAAGAAAAAATCTCAGATCATATGCTATAGCATTTTTTCTAGTGTCATATCATCAGATGCTGCCATAATGATATATAGTCTTTGCAGGCAATCAGTAAAACAATCATAGAGGCATTTCAGACCAAGCATGTTTTAGACCATTGTCATAGATTGCCAACAAAACTGAGTTTAATTTGTCATGCAACCTTTTTAGCATTCCAATTAATGTGGAAAAACCAAAATTTGTTGCATTAGATATATAAGTAATTTAAAATATGAATATTAAGTCAATCTAATTTAAGTTGTAATTAATGGTAGGTTATAAAATTAAAACTTCAAAAATTTATCAGTTCCATTGCTGAAAATAAAATTAAAATGTAAAATTTGATCCATTAATTAATAAATGTTGGGCAAAAAGTAGTCAGTAGCTTCTCCAACGGCTCTGGAAATTCTTTTGAACGAATATAGACAAGTCCAAATGGAGTCCAAAAGTACTTTATTTTCCAATAATAATCTAAAACACTGATTTTTTCAAAATTAATTTCTCTACATCTTTATCCTTTGATTAGTTTATCTATACATATTTTGTGTTCAATTTGTTGCTAATTGATCTTGTTATTGATCAAAATTGATATGATTTATGTTTTTGCTAATGGATCCATTGTTAACAGACTAAAGGATGATGGCAATGATGATTAAGGCTATTGCGGTGCCACTTTTGTTCTTAACTTCTCAGTTCCCTTTCTTGTTGGCTTCTCCATCCATATTCCTGCTTTCTTATGGTCATTGACCGATGTCTAGCAAGTGTACTAGATCGGCTAAGTAATATAGGGAAATATAATTATGACCCAAAATATCGAACCCAAAAGAAACTTGTGTTTGTATGTGTAATTTTAATTTTAAAACCAAATTTGTATGTAGTAGAAAGAAGAGAAATCCCAAAGTTATGATGATTGAAGATTTAAAACTAAAAACAGTATTTTAAAACTAAAATATAACAATTGAAAGAGTTGAAATAAATAAAAATAAAAGCAAGTAAATTGAATGAGGTAAAAAAATCAATATTAAAAGCAACTTTCACTAAAGAACTATCCACCTTAACCAATAATGCTATGACTTAATCAAAAGAAAACACACAAGTGATTATGGAGAATTCAGATTAATAAACCTAGATAACTTTATTCAAGATTATAATTCCAAGCATCAAAATTTTCTTATTTAGATAAACTCAACACTTAGCATAAAGACCTGAATTAATTCTCCTAGATGTCTATCAAAGCCCTTTTCAAGAGATTTAACTTCCACCTATTCTTAGTTATACTTTTCTCAATCTCAATTTACTTAAATCAACACAAAATTATAGCTTATTCAGATTATAATCATGCATTAACCTAAATAAATCAACCCAAGAACATGCATATCAATAATCAACTTAAACCAATTAATTAACCAATGCTTAATCAAGTTAACAATCAATTTAAAATTGAGTAAAGATAAGACTATGCTTAAGAACTAAGAAATAATCAACTTGCATTAAATTGAAGATCAAACTTAAGTCATAAAAATACAAGTTAAGGATTCAAGAATCCTTTAGCAAAAGTTAAAGAAAACTACTCACAAAACATACTTAAAATCAAAACAAAGCTTTGAAGAAAAAAACAATGAAAACAAAAGCAACGTAAAATAAAATAAGCTTAATTCTAAGATTGGATGCTTTCTCTAGTGTTTCAGACTCCTTTATATAGGCCAAAGACATGGTAGAACCCTTCTCAAACTCCAAAAATCAATTAGGAAGTGAACTCTGCTAAAACAGGAAGCTCGACGAAAATCCTTCGTCGAATGAGAGACTCAACATGTGGCCACATCTCTCCCAGTGTAATTCTACACTTGGTAACGTGTACACCTAGTTGTTCTTCACACATGGTCACGTGTCCCTCTTGGTTTTCATTCATTTGTCTTTCACATGGCCATAGGTCTTTTAGCTTCAATCTTCACGTGCCAATGTCTTCCCAAGCTTCAATCTTCACGCGGCCACGGGTATTTTTCTTCATCTAATTCACGTGGTTATGTGAAAACCTTCTGGACTCGACGCTCACTTTTCTCGCATCAATTTCTCATTTTTACAGTTTTGACCCAAATCTTTGCCTTTTTTCCAATTTCAGCCCTTTTTCAGCAAATTGAACCTGAAAAACAACCAAAGCTATGAATTAACCTTAAAAACACCCAAATTAACAATATATCTTTAATTTAACCTAAATAACACCAAATTAACTAAATAACAATGCTTAAAACATATTAAAAACCATATATAATTCACACTTATCAGTCATCGCATAGACATAATCAGTACATTTTTATATTTGTTTATTTTTATCCGAATTGGCTTTAAGTTGCTTAATTATACTATGGATCAAGTTTAAATGGCTATTTAATTGTTTTATTCAAAATCTTTAATTGCTCCTAAGATTAACGAATCAATTTATTGTTGCTTGAGTTATGAATTCGTTTCCTTCTGTAAGAACATAGAAAGTTCTGAAAAGAAGGCAGAAGATAATTTCCATTGTATATTATATATGGAGAATAATAAAAGATTTCTAGATTGAGACAATCAAATTAATTGCATTTTGATTTTTTACAATTCCTTCTACAATGTGTGCTTTAGTATTATAATAAATAAGGATAAATAAATTGCATGGTGTAATGTGGCATTTAAATATATTTCTTGAAAGCTATGTAAGTTCTTATATGCTTTTTGGGGTCCATGTTGACTGGATTATATGTGTACTTTTATTTCAATTGGTGGATATAGGCTTTTACATAAATTTTGTGTAAAAAATAACAATAATTTAGTGATGGAATAGCGAAAATAATTTTTTCGTAAGTTTTTTATAATATTGACGAAATTTAGCAACAAAAACTTTAATTCGATTGCTAGAAATAGCAACGAAAATTCTAATTTGGTTGCTAAATTTAGAAACGAAAATTGATTTCGGTTGGTATAAATAGCAATGAAAATTGAAATCCGTTGCTAAATTTGGCAATGGAAAACAATTTCCGTTGCAAAAAAATACCAAACGTCAAATTTGCACCCGAATGTTCCGTTGCTATTTTTCGTTGCTAATTTTTATTAGCAATAGAAACTCAACAAATTTGGTTGCTAATTTCCATTGCTATTTGCTAATTTTCTTGTATTGTCATCACTTTTAGTTTCATAAAATTAAGAATATCATGAGGGTAATATTTTAGGCCTCTAATTTTTTCTCTCTTTAGGATTTACCATATGATCGTGTAGCTATTTTCCCTGTAGTCTCTATTTGCAATGTCTTTTCATATTACTTGATGTGTTATTTTTTATTCTGATGATGCCATGACCATTTTTGGTAATGTAAATATGTATAGAATGGCATGTAAGATTATGTTTTATGTGTTTCCTTATATTGATGCAAGCTAGAGTAGTTTAGTTTTATTTTCTACTCTAGCATGATGCAAGTTGTGTTTATCATTATTTTGTGGTTTTAACATGTTTTAGGGTTTTAAGATCACAATTTTAGGGTTTAATATTTGTTTTTCTTGTTTTGGTTGAAGTTTTCTTCCTTGTGCTTTTTATTTGAGTGATAGATGGGAAGAAGACATCATATATGCTCATCTATCAAAGCGACAGATGGGATGTCATTGTGTTTCCTTCTCGTCCCATCCCTCATTCTAGCATAAGGCATCCATTGGTCTCAACTGGCATCCATGGCTTTGTTTCCTCTTAGTTTAGTATATATTTAGTTCTTTTTAATTTTATTTAGGCCATTTTTTGAAATTTATTTTATTTTATTCATTTTTTTGCCTTTGTGGGCATAGTTTTCTATTCTATATTAGTTTTGTGTTCAATATTCATGTATTTATTTTATTCTATTTGTTATTTCAAGTTATTCAAATATTTATTTTCTTTTTACATACTAGTTAATTTGACTTTCTTGTGTTTTGCATGTGTGACGCACGTTGGAGCTTGATTATTTTCAGTTAAGTTCTCGGAGGCCCATTTTTAGGAACCAAGACCGAATGAGGCTCACTAATAATCATAAAATGGCCACTTCACAATAGAGAATGTTTTAAGCCTAGTCCATTATTGATTGTCGACCCATTAAGGCATCTAAAGTGGTCTCAAAGAGGTAGGTATCATAGAGTCGCCATCCAACAAAACAATGAGAAATGATTCTCAACCTTTTGATTCCCAAATAGAGAACGGTGTTTAGGACATCACTCTTTGTTTGCATCTTGGTTAGGTGTTGTTTTTATAATCAAGCTTTTTTTATTAGTCCAGTATCTCCTTTCTCAGATGATGCATTATAGTAAAATTAAATGAACATTTTAAGCACTTCAAAGAAAGTGATAAATCAAAATAGATAATCCTACTTAAATTATTATATAAGCAAATCATCCTCAAAGAAGAGAGTGATATATAAAATGAAATAGCATACATAAAATGGGGAATTAATTGAATTTTAGGAACATTGATTCCCTTATACATGATTTTTACAAAAAATGATAGAAAGCCTTTTGCATGATGTTAACAAAAATGCGGGATGAGTGATCCCATTTTAGAGAAAAAAAGGCTCCTTTTTTATGATGTTATTTTTAGGTTAAAATTGGATATTGGTCCAATTTATTAGGAAAAATCCAATTAATTAGTAAAAATGATTTTAGGTGAATTTTTCATTTAACGTGCGAAAATCATTTTATTACTACCTATTACATCTCCAAAAAGGAAATACATCCAAAATAAACAAAATACCAAAATTAAATAAATAAAAAAAATCAAATAGAGTAATCCTAAATGCAAAATAATGAAAAGAGAGAGGGAAAACCAATTAACACACGACTCTTGATGCATAATCACTCCTTAAGAGCTCTAAAAAAGCGTAAAATAATTTAATCACACAAAACACAAAAAACCAAATTAATTAGCATACTAAAAGGAAATAAATATTAAAATAAATTAAACTAATATGCAAAATATTCATACTAAAAAAACACACGAATACAAACCAAAAGCAATGCTCTTAGAGGCGCAAAAAAGCATAAAAAATAAACACTAAGAAAATGAATTAATTTATGATAAAAAAATTAAAATATATTAAAAATCAGAGGAAATCAAGCCATAGATGCCCCTAGAGATGACGAATACCCTATGACATAGCAGAGATGAGATGAGACAAAAGCACCATGACATCCCATCTATCACGTTGATAGACATGCTTCTTTGATGCTTTCTTCCCGTATGTCACCTGAAAATAGACACAGAAAGCGGGTTTAAGGCAACAAAATATTTAAAAAATGATATAAATAAGCCCTAAACACATAATTTTATGGTCCTAAAGCATGCAAAATCTAAATACAATCCGTAAATTATACTTTTAATCAAGTGGTGACAACAAATAGCATGTAAAATAGAATTTTAACACAAGAAATAAAGCATGCAATCATGGAGAAAAATAAACCTTAATACATTATTCTAACACATTGAATAGCTCTAGATCATTATAGCATTACGAAATTGAATAGATTCAAATAGAACAATGTAAAAAAACATACATTACAGTACCATAAACATGCTTGTATATTCACATGATTGTGAAGGTGAACTAGAGAGATAAAGAGAGGAACCTAGAATATTACCCTTAAGATATTTTATTTTGTAGGATTAGAATTACTTGTCTTCTATCTGTTCCTCGAATTTCATGTTCAAGAAAACAAAGATACTTTTTGTGTATTTTTTAAATCAAAATCCTACATTAAACTTTAATCTTTCCAATAGAAGAAAATTAGTTTTTTCTCTCTGAAAAAGACTATTCTCTTTTTCCCCACTCCCTCTTTTTAAAACCCTAATTTTGGCTTTTATATCTAGAAGTGAGTTGGAAACCCACTCTAACTCAAATTATCTAGACATAAAAGGATTAAATCCCCCTAAACTCGAAATCAAATGAAATCGAATCCCTTTCTATCTTGCATTTTTCAAAACTAGAAAATGTGGGAAATTTGGAAATATGCCCACAGATGGACATCTATCATAGATAGATGTTTGTCCCTCACAATATTCCTTAAAAATTATAGAAATGCCCCTAATTTGACCTAGATTAGAGGGAAGTGGCCATAGGCGACCATCCCATTCACGACAGATGTCCGTCTATCATAGCTGAAAGTTAAAGTTAAGATTTTTCTTAATGCTTGTCAAAATCTTTCCCAAAACACTTAGAAATGCTTTTTATAAAAATCTAAAAATTGAGGTTGGAGCTTTGAAATTCATGCTCTTCATCAAAACTATATTATTTCTTCATCATTGGGTAATCTTGATCTAGGTTATCTCTGTTTACGGTGTCTACAGTTACCCCCAATTTTAGAGAACCAGTGCACTAGTGCCAAAGTGAGCCAAAATTTAGAGTGAAGGAGAAAAAGATGTGTACTTAAGGCAGTAAATCTCTGATTGGTTATTTTAAAATAAGTACCATTTAAGGCTATGAGTTTTTTGACTGGGTAGTTATAGTTATCTTGTTAATGTGTTAACCCTTAGTCGGTTAGTTAACATCAGTTTGTCAATGTGTTAACCCTTGGTTCGTTAGTTACCATCAGTTTGTTGATGTGTTAACCTTTGATTGGGTAGTTACCATCAGTTTGTCAATATGCTAAAACTTGGTCAGGTAGTTACCATCAGTTTGTTGATTTTCTAACCCTTGGTCGGGTAGTTACCATTAGTTTGTCAATGTGTTAACCCTTGGTTGATTATCTAATTAACGTCAACTTATCGGTATGTAGAATCGAGAAGAGTTGATTATATATGATTAGTGCCAAATTATCGGCATGCAAAATTAGATAAGACTGTCATATTTTATTAGTGCCAGTTTATCGGCATGCAAAATTAGATAAGACTGTCATATTTTATTAGTGTCGGTTTATCGGCATGCAAAATCAAATGAGACTATAGAATAGTTGGTTGGTGCCATCAATAGGCATACCTAGCCTTATAGTTTTGGTGGTTGACACCTTTTATATGTACATCTACCCCCTTAAATCAATAGTATTGTTAGGGAATTTCTGACAAATATGTATTTATGAGGAGTCACTGATAGTAGGCTGACCTTCGAGACATTACAACATAATTCTTTCTCTAATCATTAAAGGTTAAAACATCCCTTTTAGATTAGTAGGATTAGCTTGAAGACACTACAACATAATGTTTTCCCTCATCATAGAAAGTTAAAATAACTTTCTGAACTATCCCTCTTTCGGTGTGCTTTAGTTTTATACTGTCATCTTAGCTTCGGCCATATGGATTAATTGCTGGTGGGGTCTTCACTTTATCTTTAGCCATGTAAATCAATTTCTAGTGAAGTGTCCCATTGATTCAATAATTCCTTTATCCAAAGGCTGTAAGGGTGACTTTTGACCTTCTCCTTTAAATTCTTCCAAAATCAAAAAATATTTGTACTTCTCTTTGTTGTGTCTCTTTTTTGATTTAAACATATTCAGGTGACTTTTTTGTGGCCTTATGAGTATCTCTTTTGATTTTAACTTTCTCAAGAGGCTTCTTATAGCCTTATGGGTGTCTTGGAACCATGACCAAGCTAAGGATCATCTTAGGTTCCTATCCATTCCTAATTCAAAAATACTTTATCCTTCTGATCCAGTTTAGTATGGGTGCTGTCTCCTTCTGTCTTACAATTAAAAGTTATGCCTCTTTTAAATTCTATGGAATGCAGGGTTTATACCTTTCTGATAAGGTTTTGAGTACCTGTGAAAAAGGTGTGATGTTTGTGCTTTATTTATTGAACTTGTTCTTATTTAACTTGATTTTGTTCTCAATTATGGTTGATTTATTTTTGTCATTTGTTTTGCCATTTTTTTTCTTTTTCTTTTCTAATTTTATTACATTATAGTTATATTTCAAGCATATCAAACATAAATACAACAAATGAAACAAAAGGGAAAACATAAATAAATGTCATAATTTTTATACATATCAAAATATTTGAAAAGTTTTAAGACTCCCTGAATACAAAATAAAACTACTAAGAAGGCCCTGGGTTTTTATGGTAGGTTGGCCTAGATTGGGAATGAAAAGCATATGGCTTGGGAGGTTTAAGCAGTGCCTGCTCCTCCTGCTTCCTGAACCTAAACTCAAATTCGAGTAATATAATTGATGGTAGCAATAAAATCTATGTTATAACCTCAGTTAGGTGTTCTGAACTCTAGTCTATCCCTGAGATTGTTTTAAAGTGCTTCTATAAATATCTCATCAAATCATCCTTTGGGTCTTTAATTTACCTCTTTAGCTGCTCATCTGAACCAACTGCAGCTTGTCTTCCTTTAGAGAACTCTATCTCAATGTGACTCCCCTACTCTCTGATTTGAGCAAGGGACTCATCCACTACCTATAAGGTCATATCAAATCTTTACCTAGCAAATACCAAGTCTACTCTAATGCCCTACACATAAGCCTAATGCTGAGCTTGTAAGGACTACACCAAGGATAGCATGGTCTGTAAATTTTATCCCTACCTGTTGATATCATCCTTTATGGTGGACAACTTCTTTGAAATATCGCTAGGTAATGGTGCTGGCATCGACTATACTGGTGGTGAAGTGGTGGATGTATATGCTACTGGGTGATTATATATCCTGGTAGCAGTGGAGGTGGAAGCCCCAGGATGACTATATAATGAATATCTACCCAATCTCCTAGTTGGTAGCTGTCATGGCCTAATAGGTAACTATGGATGCATTGGTAGCCAAGGTGATCTGCCAAGAAGCACATCAAGATCTACCTGTATATCTATCTTGAAATCAAAGTCTATACCTACTCCATAAGGCTCTTATGGCTCCTCTCGTTGGTTATCATGCTAAACTGGCAGCATTAGAGTTGCATGTGGTGGCTGAGGCTAATCTTAAACCTCCTTCTCTGCTAGCAACTCTAGCATAATAGGATCTAGGTCATAGCTCTATCTAGTCTTAAGGGCGGTTAATAATCTATACTGGCCCTTTCGCCCTTATACCGACTCGACCATCCTTATAATAAGAGCAGCCTGCATATCTATAAAAATATCCTCATCAAGTGGCCAACCAAATGTCATCGCATCTACCACCAGGTTAGGTAATGATTGGGTCATCACTCCCTCGATGAATATCTATAAGGTCGGCTAGATAGTAACTCTAAGTAGGGTAGCAATAATCTCATGCATAATATCTACCCTCTTGCCTCTATGCATGGCCCATAAACAAATTATGCCGATCGTGTTAACAAATTTAGGATTGCCAGTGCAGCTAAGATATAATGTAGCTAGAACCCACTAAATGTATCTCTAAGTTTGTGTGGCTTGTAATGTACTCGTGTAAGCATAATAGCTATGTAATGCTCTCCATCTACTCCTCTTTCTTGGGTGAAGATATCTGGTAATAAAAGCCTCATAGCCTCTGTGAAGCATCAATGTGTGCTGCTATATTAAATGTCCCTTACTCTAAAATGGACTACCCCTTCCTTTATGTCAGATCTCTGACAACCCCCATATTAGAGAGTAGCCAAAAACACTTGGGTCATGTTAGGGTATGCCTAGAAGGCCAAAGCGAGAAATGTAGTCCACCCCGTAGCGGCCAACAATCCATCGGCCTCGTTGATCATCTCCATAGTTCGTAGGAACTGTCGAGATATGAATTGGCTGGATCTGAACTGCAATCGAGACAAGGCACGATATCTCTCGACCTATCAATGGGTCATCCATCCTGAAATAGGTGGAATCTATATAGCTTGTGCATATCTGTGTGGCATCTTGAAAAAATTAAGTGTTAATTTTTTGTATTTAACTTGTATTGCAAGTAAGCTAAAATTAAAATTTATGAAATTTTTGGTGAAATTTTGGCAATGTGTCGGTTTAAACCGAAGTTAGCCAACATGTACAAAAATATGCGTCAAGCATTACACAACAATTTATAACATCCTAAACCCGTTAGTGGGCAATCTAGCAAACATGCACATCAATCAAGGTAATTTACACATTTACATCTATAAAAACATTAAAAAAATTTCGGCAGCATTTGGGCTCAAAATGTGCCTGCCTCCTACACAAGAAATACATTTTAAAATACCATAAGCCATTAATGGCAGCCAAGCAATTCAACTCAAACAATTTTATGCCAATGTTCAAGGCTATAAGGCTAAAGGTCTATCATTTAGTCCTTTTATTCATTTCATATGTAATTTTAATTATAAAAGATTAATCTAAAGTTAATTGCAATGTGACCATGAGACTAATGTACAAATCTAAAATTATTTTTTAATTATTTTCAATGATTCATCATTCAAATTAAATCAAATGCTAAGTTAGCATAAACTAAAAGTTAAGTTCCATAGCCTATGTGCTCATTGCTATGAAACCACAAAGATTTACAAAGTTAAACCAAATGAGTTCCATAGATAGCAAGCAAAATAATAATGGCATTTCATAAACTAACACAAGAAAATCATGTAATTGTACATTTTAAACTAATCTTATTAAATCCAAATAACAAAATCCTCATAAGAAGCTTATAATAAAGAAATAATATAAAATAAAATAAAAGAGAGAATGAGTAGATAAACACTTACTTGAAGTATAAAAAACGGATAAATAAAAAGCACAATGAAAGCTGAAATAAATGATACACTAAGGTGTGATCGACTAGAGAGGAATTTCCATGCGAACGACATGTGAAACAAGTGAGAAATGAAGGAAAACCGAGAGAAAATGCAAAAGAAAATAGCTAATGGCAGTTATAGAGGTAGAGAGAGGAAGAAGAAAAAGAAGAAAAGTCTCTCTTTTCCAAATTTTTGAGTGATAGATGGGCAAGATTAAATCCCCCTAAATCTAGAATCAAATCAAATCCCTTTTTATCTTGGATTTTTCAAAACTAAAAAATGTGGAAAATCTAGAAATACCCCTATAAAAGGGTGTTCATCATGGACAGACGACTGTCCCTCAAATTATTCCTCAAAACTTATAAAAATGCCCTTATTTGACCTGGATTAAAGGGAAGTGGCCACAGACGATTGTCTGTCTATCATGGCTGAGAGTTAAAGTCAAGATTTTTCTTTCACCTGGATTAGAGATTCAAGATTCATGTTCTTTGTCAGAACTATATTATTTCCTCATAGATCTAGGTTGCCTCAGGTCACAGTGTCTACAGCGGAGCAAATTATGTTGTGTATTTTTTTGGAGTTTTCGAGAGATGATTCTACATTAGGAGTCATGCCCCATTTGGTTTTTTTTGTTCTCTCTCTCTTTCCCCCTCTTAATTTGCATTTATGTCATTTTATTTATATTACTTTATTTATGCTTTTATTTAATTTATGCTTTATTGTTGGGTGTATTCATTCTTGAGATTGTAATAATTTAGTAAAAAAAATGATTTTTTATGGCATGCTAATGTTAAATGTCATAAAAATGTTTTTTTTTAAATTTAATTAACTAGTATTTTTAACAAAATAGACCAATGTCTAACATTTAACCCAAAAATTCACACATAAAAAAGTGTCCCTTTTTTATCTAAATTGGGATCACTCATCCCACATTTTTTAAAAAACTTGACAAGTACTCTTTACCTATTTTCGTAACTATGTATGAAGGAACCAATGTTCCCAATCTAATTAATTCCCTATTTTATGTATGACGTTTATTATTTTTGAGACAATTTTCTTATGTAATAATCTAAGTAGGATTCTTTGCTTTATTTATCGCTTTCATGCGTGCTTGAAATGTTTATTTAAATTTATTGCAATGCATCATGTGACAAGGGAGATAGTGAACTAATAATTAAAAAACTTAGTTATAAGAAACACCTAACCAATATGTGAAATAACAATGATGTCCCAAACACCGTTCTCTATTCGAGCATAAAAAAGGGTTGAGAATCATTTCCTAACATTTTATTGAGTGGCGACTCTATAATACCTACCTCTTTAAGTCCACTTTAGATGCCTTCATGAGTTGACCATCAATAATAAATTGTGCCTAAATCCCTTTTTATTGTAAAGTGGCCAATTTATGAGATATAGTGAGCCTTAATTTGGTCTTGGACCCTTAAAGCAGGCCTTTGATAACTAATAGGAAATTAGTGGGCTCTGGCATACATCACAATGGCAACTTCAATAGGGATTAAGGAGATCTTGCTCCTAAAAGCATCTTGGTTAAGTTATTTATAATTAAGTTTTTTTCTTATTAATCCTATCTCATTTCACAATTGCATTTTTTCATACATGCTAAATCCTTAGAAATAAGTTACGCATCCCTTTTATAGCCCCAGTGTTATCATAAGACACGCCCTATGTTCACTTAATGTGAGGAGGTGTTAAAGAGATCCACCAGCCCAAGTCTGGTAGCAAACGGTACATAAAATGGTGACCCAATAGTCGTTACACCTATAATGAGCTAGACCTATTGGTAGGGACCATGCTTAGGTAGCCCTAAAGTTTCATCATCTTGACTCAAGCCCATGTAATGATAATAGCTACTTCCCTTAGGTTGTACAACCATAATAACATTGGCTTGCTATGTGGGCCCTTATGTATTGACTAAACTCAAGCAAATTAGGAGGTTACCAATCAAAGGCTTCCATGCTCTGATGGACCTAACCTGATCTATATGAGTTAGTCAAAATACATAATGGCCAAAACCTATATACCTGCACTTTTAATCAAGAGTGGTTATACTGTTGGTTTTTTCGTCATATACCATACATATCTCTTGGGTACCTTATTGACCCATGGGCTAAGCCCACCTAGGAAAAAGATCACACAACCTCCAGTATGGGATTAATAAGGTTGAAAGGCTTTGTCTATGCATGTATGTGATTGTGATTAATGTCTAACAAAAGGATTCATTGCATTCATGCATCATGTATATACCATATTCATACATCACTCATTATGTATCATTCCTTGCATTTGATTCTTACAGCCACCATAGCTTTATTTAGGTGGCCTAAATGGTCAAATGGTCACCTTGTCCAAAGATCCATGCCTAAGCTATCGAGGTTGAGGTTAGAATTAAGTTCATAGTTGGCATTTGAGATCAGTTTTGAGTTTGAGCTTTCAAAAATTGACATAAAAACCACATTAGAAGACATAGATGATGAATAACTAAATGAGACTAAAAGAGTTATAGATGAGGTAGCAAGGCTCACATCCTTAAAGGAAAGGCTGGCCACTTTCATGTCAGGGCCTTCAGTGACACGAGATGAACTAAACCAAAGGCTAAATAGGAGGTTCCAAGAGTTTAAAGCGAGGATGATGTCCATGATTTGTGGATTAGTGACTTCTTCAGTATCAAACACTAAAACTCTACTTGCAGCACTTCTCATGGGACAACGGAGCCATTGCACATTAGAGATGCTACCACAAGTAATGCTACTGCACCTCACAATAAATCAAGGAGGGAAAATAGGCATGAGCCAAAGAATGACTATATCAAAGAGTAGGATTAAGAGTATGTGCCTCATGTGATGAATGTAAGGAATAAGGATCCTAGTATTAAGGACATGGCCTTTAAAAAGATAAAGGAGAAGGTTGATGCAATGTCTAAGTTATTATTTGCTGGAAGAAGAATGGACCTTGAAAATAAGGATTTAAATGGAGATGAGGCACTCCCTCAGAGGTTCAAGATGCCAAATTTGCCTAGGTTCAATGACACTTCTAATCCTTCTGCACATGTCAAGCAGTACAACCTGATTATAAAGGGGACTACCTTGACCAGGAAAAAAAGGTGGAATATTTCTATCTAAGCTTAACAGGCCTAGCGATAGATTGGTATCATGGGTTGGGCAGTTGCACCGAAGAGGAATAGGACTTGCTAATCGGAGAGTTCCTCAAGTAATATGACTACAGTATAAAAATAGAGGTCACTCTAAAAGACCTCAAATTGGTCCAACAAAAGTATGATGGGTCCTTTCACGAGTGTCTTACAAGGTAGAAAAACTGAGTAATGGAGATGAAGAGGAAGCCTGATACAACTAATCAGATTAGGCTTTTTATTCAAAATGCAAGTCCCTACCTGAGGTATAGCCTAGAAATAAAGGGACTAAAGGATTAGAAGTCCCTCAAGGATATAACCATAGAGGCTAAAGGTGAATATTTGACAAGAAGGGCCAATAATAAAGGAGCAATGAGGAACTTTGGCAATAACAAGATAGTTGGAAGTAGTAGTAAAGTGAATAAAAGTGGAAAAATAGTTGAAGTATCTACTACAAAGATCAATCTAAGGCACTGTTCTAACCTCAGTATGTCATTGTCTTGGGTTCTAAATTTGTTGTGTAAGGAAGGAAAGCTACAACCATTGCCATCGAGGCTTGCCAAGAGTCAAAGGATCCCTCACCATAGAGAGGATCGGTACTGTGCTTACCATTAGGATACAAGACATCTCACAAATTATTGTCGTACCTTGAGGAATAAGATTTAGGATCTAATAGATAGCAAAAATATTTCAAATCCTAAATGAAAGAAGAAAAAAAAAGAAGGAAGGGTACAATGCCATATTGGCTCCAGTGTTCATGATTGGGTCTAATCTACTTGAGTGGTATGTGATGAGAGACCTATATGGGAATGAGTACATAGCTATTACTCATTCCATCCCCAAAGCAATGAATACAAGCGAAGAAAATTGGCTAGTTTCAATGATTGATTGTTGGGATTCACCTATTGAAAGCAAAGATGAAAGGGCAATAATTCCTGTTGATATCCGAAGTTTAACTAGTAAAAGTGAGGAAGAGCTAAGAGAAGAGAAAAAAGTGAAGGTGGTCACTAGAAGTGGATGGGTGGTGCTTGAAATTGAGAAGCAACCATCTTCTGCAATAGTGCTTACAAAGAAAGAGACTGAGGAGAATCAGATCATTAAGTAGTTAAAGAAGACACAGGCCTAGATTTCCATTTGGGATTTATTGAGGCAATCTCCATCACATAGGCAGAAATTAGTTGAGGCCTTAAGTGAGTCCATTGTTGTTACTACTATTTCATAATCGAAACTATTAGATTTAGTCAAGGGAGGAATATGATAAAATGTTATGTATTTTGATGTTGATTTGCCTGCTAAAGGTAGAAACCACAATCGACCTCTCTATATTAAAGCCCGGGTGAAGGGTAAGCACACAACGTGTGCAATGGTAGATGATGGATCCTTTATCAATGTGTGCCCTTTGGTTGCAATCCCTACTTTTAGGCTAAATAAGAACATGTTAAAATAAGTTAGATTTGACCATTTTTGCTTATGATAATTCAAAGAGGCAAGCTCCCGATAGGGCCAATTGAGACTGAAGTTGAGTTTTTGGTGTTACCTATTCTTACCAACATTTATGTACTACTTGGATGACCATGGTTCCATAAGTTAAGTAGAGTGCATTCTACACTACATCAAATGATCAAGATATCTTATGATGGTTTGGTGGTCACCATCAAAGCTGCAAGAGAGAACCAGGTATCTATGTTGAAAATAGCCAAGCAGCCTTTCAGTGGATTCCATGTGTCTATGATCAATGATAAAGAGAGTGAAGGTGGTTTTACTGATAGCCCACAGGTGATTAACATGCTGAAAAAGATACACTTCTTTCCTAGAGCTGATTTGGGAAAGAATTCTTAAGGGCCTCAGAATTCTACTACTACCAAGGGATTAGGCTACGTTGGTTTGGGTCAAAAGGGCAAAGGAAAGGAAAGAGCAAAGTAGATTCCTCACATTTCTAAAAGCTTTGTGCCAGCTTTAGGAGTTTTCCTTTCTTATGAAGAAAACAAGCCTCAACTGGTAGGAGGCAAGGTAGTGCCTAGTTTGTTAGAGTTTAACGGTTACATGCATCGCATACATGAGTGGAATTTTAAATTTTTTCAACCATAAGGTTTGATCTTGCCATGATTATACAATATAACTATATGAGAATAAGAAAAATCACCTCTGATTTTTGTTGAACAGTTGATTTTACTTCGCAACGGGTTGTCGTAAACCACAGTGTCCAAAATCAAACACCTTCAATGAGTAATCCACACTAGAGAGGGATAAATTGAACAAACAAATTGGTATTTTTCAAGGGCTGGCCGAAATCCAAGAGGCTAGCAATAGAATTGGCGCAGAAGATAGAGAGAGAAATATATATGAGAAAAGACTTTCTTTTCTGTTTTAACACTTAACTCTTATCCTCATCAGTTAGAATTTTTAATTCAAATTAAAACTCTAACTTTTAAATGAGATAAGACTCTTTAAAATTTCTGGAGAATTATTAATTGGGCCTTTGGGCTTAAATAAATCCAAATTAAATCTTTTCATAAAAGACTATGCACAAAATCCACAAACTAGGCCCTTTGTGCATCTAATTGGATTTAAATACCCAAATGGATTCCAAATCCAACCAAATTAAATATCTGAGTTTCATAACACTTATGTAACATATATAAATTAATTTGGTCCAAGAAAAAGCCCTCTAAGCCCTTCTGTATGGAGTTGGCGTGTGGCCCTCTTCTGGAGGGCTTTCGCCAACTTCTTCATTCCTTTGGCCCTTTATAATTTCTCCAATGGACCTATTAATTATTATATCAGTCCTATAACACTTATAGTAGTCTTATAACACTTATAAGATAAAAATAATTAATCATAAAATACATTATTTCAATTAGGTCCAATTTACAAAATATTTCTCAAAAGTTCCGCGGACAATTTTTCTTGATCATAATTAATTAAACTCTTTAATTAATTATTATCTTATTCACTTCTCTACCTTCATAATAATATCAAATATTATTATCCTTGTTATTTTACCATTTTACCCTTTTCTCTATATGTGTGTGACCTATTGGGTTCCTGTCCAGGTTGGCAGTATAAAATGTAATTGTGAATTCTATTCAAAACTCACATGATTTAAACTCCTTTAAATCATTTTATCAATCTCCATTGATATTTTTATACATCATTATACAAGTCATGATTAGCCTCTAGCTTGGCATCATGACTACCCAAATGTCAGGAAAGTCATGTGGTTTGACTGTACCCTTCCATAGAACAGTTACCATGCAATTACTCATTTCACCACACTTATGTCAATTAGATTCTGAGTATGGATTTCTGTCAACTCATATAAATCTAATTATGTATGTTCTAATAATTTAACCATTGTTCCCAAAATGCCCCCATGGATCTCTATCCATCTTGGCAATTTACTCTGGCCAGAGATTCACTGAACAAGGTAATTATAGAAACATACGAGATAACTTCCCTTATTAAATCTGGGATGGTGAATCCTTTGTTAATCACTCAACTACCTTCAAGTAGGTCATGATATACCCAACCTCCTAACTATGTTCACTCCCAGTTGGAAGTAAGCAGTTATGGAGTCAAAGCATACCACTTGCTACTTAAGATAACTTTGATGATCTCAAGTTTAAGGATACTTGCACCACTGCTATGAAGAGATTCCTCACTGACATAGATTTAATATCCATGTGAGGATTCTCTATGCAGGTCTCCAATGAACTTTTTCTTCTAACAAGCATCCATATGTTAGCTTTGATTATCACCCATAATCACAGTTATGAGAACCACTGCTTGAACCATTCAAGAAGCATAACATGTGCTAGTCTGTCCGAATTAAAAATGTCTTGTCTTGTTAATTCTATGACTATGGATATTTGGATGTTAACACATTTGCATGCAATAGACATCTCATATCATGAACACTTTCATGATGGTCTTTGCACTGTGTTTATAATATCTAGGACTTCATTTATTAATTTAAGTTTTACAAACTCATGTATTTAAACATAGCATTAATAAATGAATAATGCCTTTTATTAAGAATATAAAGTCATACATATGAAAATCATCCCTATTACATGGGCTCTAGGGCATACTCTCTAACATAGTTTTGAGCTATTTAATGTTTTCTTCAATTGGGAGTAAGGAATTATCAAGCTAATTGAGTGTTTATGGGAAAAATAGATCCTTCTACATCACTCGGCATAGGCTAAGAAAAAGCCTGAAGAAGTCATTATTGAAAAACTACTTATTGTTCAAAAGAAGGGCAAAGATAAGATAAAATTTGAAGCTCCACCCAAACCAAACCTAAAAGCTAGAAAGGCATCTGCTATTGCCAAGACTGAAGAAGATGATACTTTCATTGACATTATATATGTTTCGGATCTTTTTGGATGAGAACAATGATTTCTCTTTTGATTATATTAATAAGATGAATAATCTTGCTTACCTATGTGATGTTTCTTCTGATTTTAATATGAATAATTATGATTATAAAACGTTCATATTCAACATTAACTCAACAAACACATGTTCATTTAATCTCGAAACAAAGGAAAACCTAAAAGAAATTTTGTTAGCATTAGATATAACTCCTAAAGAAAGAGAAAAGTTAGAGAAAAGTTTGAAAAAATATGAAAGACCCTTTGCATGGATGTACAAAGATATGTCGGGAATTGATTGAGAGATAGCTAAACATGCCATTCCAACCTACCAAAGGTATAAGCTAGTTAAGTAAAAGCTTAGCAGACTTATGCCATAATGGGTTGAAAAGGTCAAATATGATTTTAGGAAACAGATAGAGACCAAATTCCTAGTAGAGGTCCAACACCCAATATGGTTAGCAAATGTAGTCCCTATAGCAAAGAAAGATGGAAAGGTTAGAGTTTGTGTGGGCTACAGAGATTTGAACAAAGCTTCCCCTAAGGATGAATTTCCTTTGCCTCATATAGATGTCTTGATAGATAATGTAGCCACTTATGCTTTGTATAGCTTTGTGGATGGATATACCGGGTACAACCAGATTCTTAACAAGATTTTAGATAGGATCAAAATAACTTTCATCACCGAGTGGGGTACCTACACTTATCGGGTTATTCTTTATGGACTTAAGAATGCAAGTGCCACCTATTAGAGGATGGCAATTAGGATCTTAGATGACTTGATCCACAAGGAGGTGGAAGTGTATATGGGCGACATGATGATCAAATTGGTTACTCAATAAGGCTATTTTAAGGCACTGGAAAATTTCGTTTTAAGGAATTGATAAGTACAATCTTTTCCTTAGCTCGAGAAAGTGCATATTAGAGTTACTTTAAGTAAGCTTTTAGGGCATATAATGAGTTAGAAAGGAGTAGAGATAGATCCTAACAAGGTGAAAGCCATTAAGGAGATGCCTATACCTTAAAAGGAGATAGATGTTAAGGGATTTCTAGGTAGGCTTCAATATATAAGCAAGTTTATAGCTAAGTTGACTTTAATTTGTGAACCAATTTTCAAGCCACTTAGAAAGGATCGGCTAGTGGTTCGGGGCAAAGATTGTTAGAAGGTATTCAATACCATCAAAGAATACCTTTTACATCCACCAGTGTTGAGACCACCTCAAGTAGGTAAGCTTTTAATCTTGTGCTTGGCTATAGAGGATAGTTCAGTAAGAGTTATGATGGCTCAAGAAGATGATTTTAAGATTAAGCATGTAGTTTACTATCTTAGCAAAAAGTTTTTTCATATGAGGCTAAGTACATAGAAGTTAAAAAGATTTTTCTAGCAGTCATTTAGACTTTAAAGAAATTGAGGGATTACTTCCATTCCTACATAGTGCAAGCTATAGCTAAATAGAATCTTTATAAATACTTATAGGATGCACCCTCACTCTTAGAAAAGATGGGTAGGTGCTTAATCCTCTTACAAGAGTTTGACATTGAATATATCACTAGGAAAACCATTAAATGAAGAGCTAGAGTAGAGTTTCTGGCGGATCAGCCACTAAAGGGAGAAGAGGTAACCTACGAGTTTCCTAATGAGGATATCACAACTATAACAATACAAGGGTGGCAAATGTACTTTGGTGGGGCTATAAATAACAAAGAAGCTAGAATAGGAGTAGTTTTAGTAACCCCAGAGGAAGAAAAGCTAGCTTTAGCAAAGAAGTTGTGGTACAAAGCCACAAACAATGAGGTAGAGTATAAAACTTGCATCTTTAGGTTAGAAGCCTTGCTGGCCATAGGGGCAAAGTCTGCAGAAGTATTCAAAGACTCTTCTTTGATATTCTATCAAGTAAGAGGTGAATGGTCAGTAAAAGAAGAGTTGTTACTTCCCTACATCAAGTGTCTAAGGGTTTTAAGTAGTCAGTTTGAGGTATGAAATTTTGGGTACATTCCCAGAGAGGAAAACCAACTAGCAAATGCTTTAGCTACCTTGGTATCAATATGGGATAACACGAAGGGAGTAAGTATAAAGTCAATTTTAGTCTCAAGTTCTGCTAAGCAATACTTCGAAGTTGAGCAAGTAATGGAAATTGAGATGGATGATGGGAAACCTTGGTCTATGGCATTTAAAATTATCTAAGAAGATCAATATTTCTAAAAGAGTCCATTGAAACAGACCAAAGGATAATCCCCAAGCTATCGACTTAGTTCATTATTATAGGCAGAGTGCTTTATAAGAGGCAACCCCATGGCATTCAACTGATATGTTTGAGTGAGAAAAAGGACAAGAGGGTCATGGAAGAGATACATATAGTGGTATGTGGAGCTCATATAAATAGGTTAGCCTTAGCAAAGAAAATCACGTGCCAAGGATTCTTTTAGCTTACAATGGATACTAATTGTTCTAAGTATGTCAAGGAATGCCAGTTGTGCCAACAGTATACAGACTTAAGACATTTACTAGTGTCTAAGTTGTGAAACCATACGTCACCTTAGCTATTCATAGCGTGGGGTATAGACATCATGGGTATGATCTATTTGCTAGCTTCGAATGGGCACAGATTCATTGTAGTTGCCATTGACTATTTTACAAAGTGGGTAGAAATAGAATCCTTCAAGAAGGTAGATGTTAGGGACATGGCTAAGTTTATTAAAAATAATATGATATATAAGTATGGCTTAGTGCACCATATAATGCCAAACAATGGATTGCAATTCTCTGGAAAAACTAAGCAGATGCTAAAAAATATATGGTTCAACATCATACGTCCTCTTTATATTAACCTTGGGCAAATGGAGCAGTTGAGGCAGCTAATAAGAATGTCAAGAAGATCCTAGCTAAGATGGTTTGAACTAATAAAGATTAGGCTAAATAGATACCTTTTTTCATTATAGGGTTATAAAACTACAACTAGAACTTCAACAGGGGCCACTTTATTTTCTTTGGTTTATAGGACAAAAGTTGTACTACCAGTAAAAATTGAGCATTAGTCTCTGAGGGTGGTTTTAGAAGCCAAATTACCAAAAATAGAATGGGCTAGATAGAGGTTGTTATAGCTTAACCTAGTGTATGGGACTACGATATGAGCTTACTATCACAACCAAATCTATCAGAAATGGTTAACTCATTCATTCGGGGAAAAAGTTAGAAAACATCCTTTGAAAGAGGGAGATTTGGTGTTCGAACAAATGAGGCCAGAGATTCCAAATATTCAAGGTAAGTTTTGACCTACTTAGGAAGGACCTTTTATGCTAAAGAGGTTATTGTCCAAAAGAGCTAATATTTTGACTGAAAGGGATTGCAACGAGTTTAGAGAATCAATCAATGTTGACATATTGAAAAGGTTCCATGGCTAAAAATAAAAAAGAGAAAAAGAAGAGAATAAGAGCCCCACGGGTCGAAAACCAAACAAAATAATGGCTTTATGAAAATTGGGTGCCTCGTTAGGGTGAAAATCAAAAAATGCATCCTGAGCAAAAATTAGGGGCTGAGAGAAAATAATCAATTAAGAAAACTCAAGAGGGCTAATTGATGATAGGAGTTCTAATACTTTTAAGATTTCATTTCGAGATTGAATAATATGTGTCATTAAGATAGTATTGAATAATAATCATGTGTATTAAAATTAGACAGAAAAAACATATATGTATCCAAAAATGTTATTAATGTATTAAAAAGTAGTCTTTTCCTCTTCATATGTTTAAACTTTAAAGTTCTAGTAAAAGACAAAAATCATAGTCTATGATAGTATCTAATCTAGTCTATCTATATTAAACTACTCTCTTTATCTAAGTGCTTAAACTGATGCATCCTATTGTCAATTATTGGACTTATAACCTACTGCTTGTACATTGTTGATGTGGTGAAGTCACTAACACTGATATGGGGAATGGCAGTCCTTACAAAAAGTCAAGCCCAAATCCTTCGATAATTAACCTATCAAGAAAGGGGTAGAGAGTGGACCACCACAAAAGGCTAAATGGAACTTAACAATATCCTAACAATCTCCATACTACCGAGTGCAGCAAGTAACAATGTAAAAGGTGGCGTGGTGTAATTCACACAAGGGGACGCATCCAGAAGATCCATCCCAAGTCACATAAGATATAGACAACCAAGGGCACCTAAAACTAATGTCGCTATCTACTAGATGAGCCATCTATATAGCTCTTTCATGAGGCAAGTGAAACCCATACTACATCCACTTGAGAATATAGTACCCTAATGGATAAGTGCTCATGACTTAAGGTGGAGGTCTGCTATCAACTTCAACTTCTCGTGTAGCCACACTTGAAAGAAAAATTACTTGGGTGAGTTGGGTTCATCTCAGGCAAAAAATAAGGCAAATAAATACATGAAAATTCGAAAGGACACATTTTCTAAAAAGAAAAGCTAGTGTGAAAACCCATAAGGGGTGCACTACCTTTAAAATAATGATGTATTTAGAGCAATAAAGGGCTATCGGTAAAACGGGCAATAGTATCAACATAGATAGCATCAAGACCAATGATCATCTCTACCATAATCAAGGGAAATGCAGTATTACCTCTACATTCATCATCCACGACACTGAAAGTCTATAGTCTTTAGTCAGGTTGTCCAAGCACACTAACAAGCTTTAAGCAAAGCAATACAACAAGGCCACACTTGTCCAAAATATGGGAACATCATTAAAATAACCTAAGACATCAATTGACTACTCTAATTAAAAGGTCCTCCATTGAGGTACTAGGCCTTTAGCCTTAGAAGGAAGAACCTATGGGATAGTTAAAAACAATGGAAGGCAGACAAGGTTGAGTGCTAGGAGCAAATCTCATACTGACGATTTGAGCAAACTCCTCGGGAAGAAGGCATAATTCTTGGTGTGTAAACCTAAAAATATGGAATGATGGGTCCAGTATCGGGTAACAAAAAAGGTCAGGGCTTTATCCAATTTCACCCTCCTCTATAGGCTGTTGTATCGGGTCAAAAGAGGGTCTTCCTAGGTTTTTGGGTCATCCAGTAACCTATTTAGTTTGGTCATGGCTGGGGTTGACATGATGAAAATGTTTAAGTATTCTTGATGTCGAAAGTACTAAAATAAAGTAATAAAAAGAAAAATAAATAATATGACAACTGAAATTTGAAAAGCAAAAAGAAAAGAAAGGCAGAAAGAAGAAAATACCTGAAAGAAAGCCTGCTTAGGAGATAAAAGTTCAAAAGACATAAAGACCAAGGAAAGAATCAAGTTGTTTATAAGAAAGGTGTGACAGACGGTTATCCCTTAGGAGCGACCCCTAGCCTGGCCATCTATCAACCTTAAAAAAACCCTAATGAATCTCTTTGTATGCCCTATATATTGCACGTACATTCTTGCATTTTTTTTTTAATTTTGTAGGAAGTTTAAGAGAGCCATTGATACTATAGGATCCTCCATAAGCTTTTTACTTGAAAGAATTCAAAAATTTAAGAAGTATTTAATTTTAGGGGGTATTTTGAAAAAAAAATAATAACAATATAAGTGTAAATAATGTAAAAATAAGATGTAGAAAAAGGGTAAAAATAAAAATTAAAGAAAAAGAAGAAAAATAAAAAGAAAAATAAAAAAAATAAAATAAAAGAAAAAGAAAAAATAAAAAGGTGAAAAACTGCTAGCAGATGGGACATAAGTGGCAACCATATATCGCTTAAAATTTGAAATTCTAGCTTTTCCTTATTCCCTTCTTCTACCTCTCTCCCATAACCGCCATTAACTTAATTTTCTCTACCTTCAGTCTCAATTTTCTCTTCATTTCTCTTTTATTTATTGACCATTTTGTGAATCGTCAGCACCTGATTGCTCTTGGGTTTGTTGCACACTTCGGGGTGTCCTTAATTTTAGTTTTCCTTTGGTATTTTTGACATTCATTTTATCAAGTAACTGCCGAATTTAATTTCTTTTTTTTTCTTCTTTATTTGTTGTTGTTTATCTTCTTGTAAGTTTGCTATTTAAATGATGCTAGACTTGATTTTCGTTTATTCCTATGTTATTTGTTTGATCTTTTATTTTCTTCTTACTTTTTCTTCACTACTTATAGAAGCTTGTTTAGACTGGACTTATAAATTTTGCATTGGCAGAACTTAAACACATGGAAAGTGTTAAAGAGTATGCCCTAGATCCCATGTAAAAGGGATGTATTTCATATGTATGAATTTAATAAAAGGCATTATTCATTTATTAATGCTATGATTAAATAAATGAGTTTGTAAATCTTAAATTAATAAATGAAGTCCTTAATATTATAAACACAGTGCAAAGGCAATCATGAAAGTGTTCATGATATGAGGTGTTTATTACATGCAAATGTGTTAATATCTAAATATCCCAAGTCATAGAATTAACAAGATAGGACATTGTTAATTCGGACATACTAGCATATGTTATGCTTCCTGAATGGTTCAAGCAGTGGTTCTTATAACTATGATTATGGAAGATAATCAAAGCTAACATGTGGATGTTTGTTAGAAGAAAAATTTCATTGGAGACCTACAAAGAAAATCCTCACATGGATATTAAATCTATGTCAGTGAGGAATCTCTTCACAGCGGTTGTGCAAGTATCCTATGACTTGAGATCACCAAAGTTATCTTAAGTAGTAAGTGGTATATTTTGACTCCATAACTGATTACTTCCAACTGGGAGTGAACATAGTTAGGAGATTGGGTATATCATGACCTACTTGAAGATAGTTGAGTGATTGATAAAGGATTCACCATCCCAGATTTAATAAGGGAAGTTATCTCGAATGATTCTATAATTGCCTTGTTCAGAAAATCTCTAGCCAAAGTAATATGCCAAGATGGATAGAGATCCATGGAGGAAATTTTGGGAACAATGGTTAAATTAATAGAACATACATAATTAGATTTATATGAGTTGATAGAAATCCATACTCAGAATCTAATCGAGATAAGAGTGATGGAAGGAGTAATTGCACGGTAACTATTTCTATGAAAGGGTATTTTGGATAGTCATGATGTCTAGCTAGAGGTCACTCATGATTTGTATAATAATGTATCATAAATATCAATAGGGATTGATAAAATGATTTAAAGGAGTTTAAATCATGTGAGTTTTGAATAGAACTCACAATTACATATTATACTGCCAATATGGATAGGAACCCAATAGGTCACACACATATAGAGAAAAAGGATAAAATAATAAAATGACAAGGATAATAATATTTTATATTATTATGGGGATAGAGAAGTGAATAAGATAATAATTAATTAAAGAGTTTAATTAATTATGATCAAGTAAAATTGTTCGCAGAACATTTTTTGAAATGTTCTGTAAAATTTGACCTAATTAAAATAATGTATTTCATAATTGATTATTATTCAATTATAAGTGTTATAGGGCTTATATAATAATTAATAGGTCCATTGGAGGAATTATAAAGGTCCAAAGAAGTGAAGTTGGCACAGAAGCCCTCCAAAAGAAGGGCCACACGTCAACTCCAAACAAAAGGCCTTAGAGACCTATTTGTTGGACCAAAATAAATTAAATATGATACATAAGTGTTATGGAGCCTACATATTTAATTTGTTTGGATTTGGAATTCATTTGGGTAATTAAATCCAAGTATATGTACAAATGGCCTAGTTTGTGGGTTTTGTGCATAGTCTTTTGTAAAAGGGCTTAAATTGGATTTAATTGAGCCCAAATAATTATAAATAATTCCAGAATCCCAATTAATAATTCTCCAGCAATTTTAAAGAGCCCAATCCCATTATAAAGTTGTATTTTTTAACCTAACTATAAAAATCCAAGAGATGGGGAATTAGGATTAAGTGTGAACAATTAAGAAAACACTCTCTCTCTTTTTTTTCTCAACCCTAGCCGCCACCTTCTCTAGCTAGCATCTAGGGATTTTTGCCAGCCCTTGTTCCTCCCAATTGTTGGTTCTTTCAATCCTTATCTAGTGTGGATTACTCATTGGAGGTGTTCAATTTTGGACACTGTGGTTTGCGACAACCCGATGAGAAGTAAAATCAATTGTTCAACAAAAATCAAAGGTGATTTTTCTTATTCTTATTAATATGTATATATTAAATTCATGGTAAGATCAAATGTATTGGTTAAAAATTTTAAATTCTGCTTATGTATGAGATGCATGTAACCGATAATTTCCAACATGGTATCAGAGCCTCGATTTTGCCATGAATATACAATTCTATATTTTTCTGCGAAATAAGTTTTATTTTTGAGTTATTTATTTCTTGAGCTTTAAAATATCAGATTTTATTGTTCATGAATGAGAAATATTGATTTCTGGATATATGTGTGATCAAATAAATAAAACGAAAAAAAAAACGATTCTTTTGAGAAAGGGATCGTGGTTTTGGCGTGAATGGCTTTTAATTTTAGGAGTTGTTCTAAATTAATTTTTTATAGATCCACTCTAAGATCATTTTGATGATAATTTATGTCTTTAATATTTGATATTAAGCCATAAGACCAAACGAAATTAAAATCGAACAAGTTTTGCATGAAAACTAGTTTAGTCGAAAAGTTTGATAAATTGGTGTTCTTAGTGTGTTCTTATTTAGAAAGATTTTTAATCTTCTAAATCTGATATATCTGATATATTAAAGTGTTTTTAATTATTTTTATTAATTAAAATGGTCCTTAAATTAATTGGATTAATTTTAATTCATTAAAATCACTTAATAGGCTTAATTATATTTACGGACTTGGTTTAAATTAGTGAATGACTTGGTGGGCCCAAGGAGCTTATTTAAATTATATATTATAAACTATAATTAAGTTTATTAATGTGTTTTAAGGACTGGAGTGGGCTTGGCTCATTCCAAAAGGACCAAATGGTCCAATAGACACAAAACTAGTTTGTGTGAACACACTTTAGGGTTTTGTTATGTGGGTTTCGGCCTACCCTTGTTTTAAGTCCAAAATTTATTTTTGTAATTATTTAATATGATTAATTAATTAAATAATCAATTGATAATTAATTAATAATCAATTGGATTGATAATTAAGGCAAGAACACATACATGCAAAAAGGTTTCCGAAAATGAAAGTTTTCAAAATGGAAAAAGTTTCCTAATTTGATCACATTATTAAAATAACTCAAAAGTTTATTTCAAGAGTTGAAAAAAAGTTAGTAATCCATTATATGTTTTACTTTATGCATTACAAATGCATATAAGGGTGTATGATTGGCTTGATGGATACTTATGGACAAGGCCCAATGTGATTGAGCATTATGCATGTTTTGGCCCAATGAGGACTTTTATGTCCCGGCCACTTGTTTTTGGTTTGTATTTCTTTTTCATATTGTAATATGTAATTAGATTACTTAGATTAGAATTAGAGATAGAGATGGAGGCCACTATCAAGGTGCAAAATGGGCCGGATAGAGATCCAACGAGCTTGAAGATAATGTAATTATTTTTTACTTATTTTAATCATGCATACTACCTAGGTGTGGCCTTTTGATTTCCCTTTTGGCTTGGAAAAATCAATGTAATAAAGTCCATAACTATACCATATTTGTATGCTTATATTTATGTGATAGATATAAGATGCATACTAATGTATGCCAACCATGTATGATGAGACTTAATTAATTAAAACCCTCAAACAAATACTAAGGTATATAAGCCTTTCATTAATTTGAGGAGAACCAAAGTTTTTTATAGTGTGGATTGTTGACCATAGTCAAGCTCACATTATATCGAATATGTTCAAATCTAATTAAATGGGTCATCTTAGCTAGTCCATTAGTTTGTTGACCACAGTCAAGGCTAATGGTTCTAGAGGCAAGATTAGGGAATGCATATATGATATGCATGTATCAAGAGTTGATAACCTAACGATCCAATAGTTGTGTAGAGACACAATTGGTATAGAGATACCTACCTTTCAAGGGTATGGAGTTTGGCTTATTGACCACAGTCAAGGTTAAATTAAATATCAAGGATTGGATATTGACCCATTAAGAAAACCATCGGGTTTTCTCGGAATAAATATTGAGAGCTATTAATTTGCAATAAAATAGTGGGAGTAAATGGATTAATTAAAGACCTAATTAATGCATACATATATATGAACATACTCTCATATGTTTTCTTTTTCACATCTAGGTCATCATCATGAGCACATCAAACATTAATATACGATCAATCTTGGATAACAAGATGGTTGGCAGCAACTATTCTGACTGGATCAGGCAAATGAGAATTGTTCTTATAGCTGAAAAGATCCATTATGTCTTGGATAAAGATCCACCACCACTTCCATCAGATGATGCCATTGATGAGATCAAAGGCACTTATCGAAAATACATGAAGGATAGTGAAGTGACAGCATGTCTGATGCTGGGTGCTATATCCTCGGGGCTTCAGAAGCAAAATGAGATGATGGATGCAAGAACCATCATTTTGCATCTAGAGGAGCTTTATTCTTCTCAGGCTAGAACTGAGCAATATGAGATTGCTCGAGCTCTATTTGGTTACAAAATGGTGGAAGGCACTTCGGCTGCTACTCATGCATTGAAGATGTATAGGTATACTGAGCATTTGAGCAGACATGGCTATGTAATGGATAATGATCTATACATAGATTTAATCTTGTACTCGTTGGCTCCAAGTTATGCATCTTTCGTGCTTAACTTTAACATGAACAAGATCCCAGTAACCATTCCTGAATTAATCAACATGCTCAAGACAGCTGATGGATCCTTTAAGAAGGATCCAAAAAGTGTCATGGTTGTCACTTCTACTAAAGGCAAGAAGCAGAAGAAGAAGAACAAGAAGAAGAAGAAGAAGATAACCAAGGTGCAGCCAAAGAATGGTGGGATCTCCAAGAAGAAGGTTGCCAAGAAAGAGAATCCCAAAGGAACTTGCTTCCGTTGTGGAAAGGATGGTCATTGAAAGCGTAACTGCAAGGCCTATCTAGATTCTCTCAAGGAGAAGAAGCATACTGATGCTTCTACTTCAGGTATTCATATGATTGAAATTAATACTTATTCTATTGCTTTAAAACAATCTTGGGTATTAGATACCGGATGTGGATCTCACTTGTATAATGATCTACAGGGGCTTAGAAGCTTTAGAAGAGTTGGAAAGGCAGAAATATGTTTGCAATCAGCTACTGGACAAAACATCTCTACAACGGTTGTGGGGACTTACCATTTGCCTCTTCCAAGTGGATTAGTGTTGGAATTAAATAATTGTTATTATGTTCTAGCTTTATCCAAGAGAATTATTTCTTTCAGTTGTTTATTGAACGATTATGACATTTCTTTAAAGGATAAGTGTTGTTACATTTTTAAAAACAATATGTTTTATGCAAAAGCTATCATTGAGAATGGTATATTTGTTCTTGATTTAATTAAAGAAGTGCATAATGTGGATACCAAAAGAATAAAACATGATAATCTAAATACCTCTTATTTATGGCATTGTCATTTAGGCCATATAAATGAGAACCGCATGACCAAATTACACAATTCAGGTGATTTGGGATCATTTAATTATGAATCATTTGATACATGCGAATCTTGTTTATTGGGAAAAATGACAAAAGCTCCCTTTATTGGTAAAGAAGAATGAGCTAAAATGGTTTTGGACTTAATAAATTCAGATGTATGTGGTCCAATAACTACACATGCCAGAGGAGTTTACTCCTACTTTATTACTTTCGTAGATGATTATTCCAGGTATGGATACATCTATCTAATGAAATATAAATCAGAAGCATTTGAAAAGTTCAAAGAATTCAGAAATGAAGTAGAGAAACAACTTGGCAAGAGTATTAAAACATTTAGATTAGATCGAGGTAGAGAGTACTTAAGCCAAGAATTTCAAGATTATCTTAAAGATAATGGGATTTTATCTCAATGGACTCCACCATATACACCACAACACAATGGTGTATCTGAAAGGAGAAATCAAACACTATTAGATATGGTTCAATCAATGATGAGTAGAGCAGACTTGCCTATGTCCTTTTAGGGATATGCACTAGAAACTGCTATTTATGTGTTAAACAGAGTTCCTAAAAAATCGGTTGATGTTACTCCATATGAGATGTGGAATAACAAGAAACCCACGCTTTCTCATATGAAAGTATAGGGTTGTCCTACTTATGTGAAGAGGACAATATCGAACAAACTAGATGTTAAGTCTGACAAATGTTTATTTGTGGAATATTCAAAAGAAACCTTTGGATATTATTTCTATCATCCTTTAGAACAAAAGGTGTTTGTTTCAAGGCATGCTGTCTTCTTGGAAAGAGAATTTCTCCTACGAGAGGACAGTAGGAGTAAAATTGAACTTGATAAAGTTTAAGACCCACAAATAGAAGTAGATCAATCGATTGAACTCGAGACTAAATTTCATAATGATGAGATTACAGTTGAACCTGATTATACACAAAATCCTAGAAGATCTACTAGGATGCATTCTATCCCTGTGAGTTATGGATTTCACATTGATTCGGATAGAGGCATAACTGTAGTAGAGGACAATAAGCCTACATGCTATCAAGAAGTTTTGAATAGTTCAGAACGTGATTTATGGCTTAAGGCTATGTAGTCTAAAATGTACTCCATGTATGAGAACAAAGTATGGACTATAACTCAACCACCTGAAGGGATAAAACCTATAGGGTGCAAATAGGTCCTCAAAAAGAAGACTGATATGGAAGGTAATATAGTTACCTATAAAGCTCGCTTAGTAGCAAAGTGCTATCGTCAAAAAGAAGGTATTGACTATGACGAAACTTTTTCTCCTGTAGCGATGCTTAAGTCTATAAGAATACTTTTAGCCATTACAACTCATTATGATTATGAGATTTGGCAAATGGATGTGAAGACAGCTTTCCTAAATGGAAATCTAACTGAGGATGTGTATATGACACAACCAGAAGGGTTCACATCAGGAAATGGTGAAAAGGTATGCAAGCTTCGAAGATCCATTTATGGATTGAAGCAAGCCTCTAGGAGATGAAACTTACGATTCAATGAGACAATTAAAGAGTTTGGTTTCTCACATAATGAAGATAAACCTTGTGTGTATAAAAGGGTTAGTGGGAGTGCAATTGTCTTTCTAGTTCTATATGTGGATGACATATTGATCATGGGAAATGATATTTCTCTTCTCCAATCTATTAAAATATGGTTGTCCAAGCAATTCTCCATGAAAGACCTTGGAGAAGCATCCTATATTTTGGGAATAAGGATCTATAGAGATAGATCCAATAGGTTGCTAGGTCTTTCTCAAAGTACATATATAGATAAGGTATTGAAGAGGTTCAATATGGATCTCTTTAAGAAAGGGTTTATACCCATTGTGCATGGAAAATACCTTTCTAAGTCTATGTGTCCGTAGATACTAGAGGATAGAGAGAGCATGAATAGAATACCATATGCATCGGTAATTGGTTCTATCATGTATGCTATGTTATGTACATGTCTAGATGTAGCATTTGCTTTGAGTGCCACAAGCAAATTCCAATCCAATTTTAGAGAGGAACATTAGGCAGCTGTCAAGAATATCCTTAAGTACTTGAGAAGGACTAAGGATATATTCTTGGTATATGGAGAGGACAGTTTGGAAATAAAAGGGTATACAAATGCTAGCTTCCAATCTCACAAAAATGATTGTAAATCACAGTCTAGTTATGTGTTCATAATGGGAGGAGGAGCAGTTAGTTGGAAGAATTTCAAACAAGAAACAACTGCTAATTCCACGACAGAAGCTGAGTACATTACTGCTTCGAAAGCAGCCAAAGAAGCAGTCTTGATCAAAAATTCATATATGAACTAGGAGTGGTGCCTAGCATTGTTAATCCGATTCCTTTATATTATGACAACAATGGAGCCATTGCACAAGCAAAGGAACCACGGTCTCATCAACGATCTAAGCATGTTCTCAGACACTACCATCTCATAAGGGAAATACTAGCTAGAAATGATGTGAAAATAAAAAGGGTCCCTACAGATGATAATGTGGCGAATCCCCTCACTAAAGACTTTTCCAAATAAAGCACAATCACCATATAAATAGCATGGGTCCAAGACATATGAGTGATTGGCTCTAGTGCAAGTAGGAGATTGTTAGAGAGTATTCCCTAGAGCCCATGTAAAACGGATGAATTTTATATGTGTGAATTTAATAAATGGCATTATTCATTTATTAATGCTATGTTTAAATACATGAGTTTGTAAATCTTACATTAATAAATGAAGTCCTTGATATTATAAATAAAGTAAAAGGCAATCATGAAAGTGTTCACGATATGAGGTGTTTATTGCATGCAAATGTGTTAATATCTAAATATCCCTAGTCATAAAATTAACAAGATAGGACATTGTTAATTCGGACAGACTAGCACATATTATGCTTCCTGAATGGTTCAAGCAGTGGTTCTTATAACTGTGATTATGGAAGATAATCAAAGCTAACATGTGGATGCTTGTTAGAAGAACAAGTTCATTGGAGACCTGCAAAGAGAATCCTCACATGGATATTAAATCTATGTCAGTGAGGAATCTCTTCATAGCGGTTGTGTAAATATCCTTGGACTTTAGATCACCAAAGTTATCTTAAGTAGCAAGTGGTATATTTTGACTCCATAATTGATTACTTCCAACTAGGAGTGAAAATATTTAGGATATTGGGTATATCATGACCTACTTGAAGATAGTTAAGTGATTGACAAAGGATTCACCATCCCAGATTTAATAAGGGAAGTTATCTCGCATGATTCTATAATTGCCTTGTTCAGAGAATCTCTGGCCAGAGTAATATGCCAAGATGGATAGAGATCCATGGAGGGCATTTTGGGAACAATGGTTAAATTAATAGAACATACATAATTAGATTTACATGAGTTGATAGAAATTCATACTCAGAATCTAACTGAGATAAGAGTGGTGGAAGGAGTAATTGCATGGTAACTGTTTCTATGGAAGGGTATAGTCAAACCACTTGACTTTCCTGACATTTGGATAGTCATGATGTCTAGCTAGAGGCCGCTCATGATTTTTATAATAATGTATCATAAATATCAATAGGGATTGATAACATGATTTAAAGGAGTTTAAATCATGTGAGTTTTGAATAGAACTCACAATTACATATTATACTGCCAATATGGACAGGAACCCAATAGGTCACACACATATAGAGAAAAAGAATAAAATGGTAAAATGACAAGGATAATAATATTTGATATTATTATGGGGATAGAGAAGTGAATAAGATAATAATTAATTAAAGAGTTTAATTAATTATGATTAAGTAAAATTGTTCGTAGAACGTTTTTTGAAATGTTCTGTAAAATTAGACCTAATTGAAATAATATATTTTATAATTGATTATTATTGAACTATAAGTGTTATAGGGCTGATATAATAATTAATAGGTCCATTGGAGGAATTATAAAGGCCCAAAGAAGTGAAGTTGGCACAAAAGCCCTCCAGAAGAAGGGCCACACGCCAACTCCAAACAGAAGGCCTTAGAGGCCTATTTGTTGGACAAAAATAAATTCAATATGTTACATAAGTGTTATGGAGGCTACATATTTAATTTGTTTGGATTGGAATTCATTTGGATAATTAAATCCAAGTATATGTACAAGGGCCTAGTTTGTGAGTTTTGCACATAGTCTTTTATGAAAGGGCTTAAATTGGATTTAATTGAGCCCAAATAATTATAAATAATTCCAGAAGCCCAATTAATAATTTTCCAGCAATTTTAAAGAGTCCAATCCCATTATAAAGTTGGATTTTTCAACCTAACTATAAAAATCCAAGAGATAGGGAATTAGGGTTAAGTGTGAACAATTAAGAAAACACTCTCTCTCTCTTTTCTCTCAACCCTAGCCTCCACCTTCCCTAGCTAGCATCTAGGGATTTCAACCAACCCTTGTTCCTCCCAATTGTTGGTTCTTTCAATCCTTCTCTAGTGTGGATTACTCATTTGAGGTGTTCGATTTTGGACACTGTGATTTGCGACAACTCGGTGAGAAGTAAAATCAACTATTAAACAAAAATCAAAGGTGATTTTTCTTATTCTCATTAATATGTATATTGTAAATTCATGGTGAGATCGGATATATTGGTTAAAAATTTTAAATTTCGCTTATGTATGAGATGCATGTAACCGATAATTTCCAACAGAAGGGAGCATATAAATCAAAAAATTTAATGTTTAGGTTTAAAACTTGGCATAATTTGAATAAAGCATCAATGTAGATTAATTTTAGATAGTTAAAAGAGCCTCATTGACATAATCAGACTCACTACAAATTGAATAGGAGCCTAAAAAAGAAATCAACCCATTGTCTTGTCGCCTTGAACATAGTGTAGAGTTATTTCTTGAATTGCACCACTTGTCGGCCACTAAGGCCTATGTGATTGTTGTTTTTAATGCATTTTTATGTAGGGATCAGGCATATTTCTAGCTGAAATACTGCGAAAATTTTGTCAAAATTATGTATATAGTCATAATTGTAAATTGTCTCGATTGTCATGCATGATTGCTAAACTGCCTATTGATAGGCTTAGGCTGTTGTAAATTGTTGTATGGCACTTGATGCGTATTTTAGTGTAGGTTTGCTAGCACTAATCTAAGCCAGCATACTGTCGAAATTTTACCAAACTCTTTAAGAATTTAATTTTTTCCATTACTTAGAACATAAGTTGACTTTGAAAAACTAACACTTAACTTTTGTAAGATGCCACGTAAAGAAGCATTGGCTACACCAGCTCCATCCAATTTAGGATTGATGACCCAATGATAGGTCGAGAGATACCAGGCCTTATCCCGAGTGTAGTACAGCTCTAGTAAGTTCATATTGCTACAGTTCCTATAGACTATAGGGATGATTGATGAAGTCGATGAATTGCTAGCTACCGCAGGATGGATGATGATCTGAAGCTTTCAGATTTGAACCTTTGAGGAAGGATGATGATCCAAAATCTACTTCACCAAATAAAGAAGTAAAGCTAGAGCTCAACCCTTTACCATGAAATCTAAGATATGCATTCCTTGACTTTAACTTTAAATTTCCTTTTATTATGAATTCATTTTTGCCAATTACTAATGTTGATGCTTTACATGTTATGTTACTTACTCATAAAGATGCCATTAGTTATTCTATAAATGATTTGAAAGGTATTAGCCCAAAAGTTTACATGCATGGAATCTTTTTAGAAAATGATGGTAAGCCTTTCATTAAAGGTTAAAGGCGATTAAATTCCACTCTTAATGAAGTGGTGAGGAAAGAGGTAATTAAGTTGCTTGACAATGGAACCATATATTCTATTATTGATAGTAAGTGGGTGATCTCTATTCAAGTTGTCTCTAAGAAGAGAAGCTTAACCATTGTTAAAAATGAGTATAATGATTTAACACCCTTAAGGACTATTATAGGATGGTGTATGTGTATAGATTATTGAAAGTTAAATAAAACAACTAGGAATGATCATTTTCCATTACCTTTCCTTGATTAAGTTCTTAAAAGACTAGCCAATTTTTCTTATTTTTGTTATTTAGATGGTCTTAGTGGTTTTTATCAAATTTCTAGTCACCCTGAGGACAAAGATAAGACTATATTCACATGACCATATGATACTTTTGCTTTTAGGCGTATGCCCTTTGGTTTGTACAATACCCTCACAACATTGTAAAGATGCATGTTTTTAATATTTAGTGATTTGATTGATGATTGTATAAAGGTATTCATGGATGATTTTAGCATTTATGGATTTGACTTTGAACATTGTCTAGCAAATCTTTCTAAAGTTTCTTGATAGGTACATAGAGAATGGATTGGTACTCAATTGGGAAAACTGCCACTTCATGACATAAGAAAGAATTATTCTTGGGCACTCGGTATCAAAAAGAGGTGTTGAGGTTAATAAAGTAAAGAGAATTAATTGCTAATTTTCCACCTTAAAGTGTGTTAAGGATATAAAGAGCTTTCTTGGTTAGGCGAGTTCATATAGAAGATTTATCAAGGATTTTTCTAAGATATCAAAGCCATTATACAATTTTCTTGATAAAGATGTTGATTTTGAGTTTAATGAGGCATATATTAATGCATTAGAAACCTTAAAGAGAGCTCTTATTTTAGCACCTGTTTTGCAATTACCTAATTGGGAGCAACCATTTAAAATTATGTGTGGGCTATTTTGGGACAAAGGAAAGAAGGCAAGCTTTATGTGATCTACTACGTTAGCAAACCACTTGATGATGCTAAAATTAACTATAACACTATGGAAAAAGAGTTGCTCGCTATTGTTTCTGCATTTGACAAATTTAAAGCATATGGCAAAAAGTGATTGTATACTCAGACTATGCTGCCCTCAAATATCTTTTAAGTAAGAAGGATGCAAACCTTAGGCTTCTAAGATGGATTTTAATGCTTTAAAAGTTTGATTAGGAAGTGAGAGACAAAAAAGGGAAGTGAGAGACAAAAAATGGAAGTGAGAATCTTGTTGTGGATCATTTATCTAAGCTTGATCAAGAGGGATTAAAAAGGAATGATGATGTTGTCTCAATTAATAAGACATTTCATGGTGAACACTTTCTTAGTTTGGCATCAAAGGAAATTCCATGGTTTGCTGATATTGCAAATTATCTAGTAAATGGTGTTTTTCCTTATGGGTTAGATCATAGCCAAAGGAATAAATTCTTGCATGATAGTAAATTATACTCTTAGGAAGAACCATTACTTTATAAGAGATGTGTAGATGGTTTGATTAGAAGGCGCATTCCTCAAGATGAAGTTTTGGATGTATTGAGACATTGTCACTCCTTAGATGTAGGTGGACATTTTTGTATATCAAAAACAACATCTAAGGTACTTCAATCTAGTTTTTGATGGCCTATATTATTCAAGAATGTTAGAAATTTTGTGCCTATATGTGATCAGTGCTAACAAATAGGCAATATTTCTCAAAAACATAAGATGCCTTTGAAGAGAATTATTAAAGTTGAGCTTTTTGATGTTTGGGGAATAGATTTCATGGGTCTTTTTCCTAGTTTTTTAGGATATAAAAATATTTTGGTTATGGTCGACTATGTTTCAAAATGGCTGGAAGCAATACCTACCATTACTAATTAGCGATAGAGGTTTAAATTTTTGCAATCACATGATAAAAGCTCTTTTGAAGAAATATGAAGTAACACACAAGGTTGCTACTCCATATCACCCACAAACAAGTGGGCAAGTTAAGGTGCATAATAGCGAGATTAAATGGATTCTAAAGAAAATTATGTCTTTTTTAAGGAAGGATTGGGCATTTAAGCTAGATTATGCCTCGTGGGCATATAAAATAACTTTTAAAACCCTAATTGGTTTTACACCATACCAATTGATTATGGGAAGTCTTGTCACCTACCCATGGAACTTGAGCATAAGGCATATTGGCAACAAGGGCATTGAATTTTGATTTGAGGAAGGTAGGTAGGAAAATTTTACTTTATCTTAATGAATTGGAAGAATTACAGATGAATACTTATGGAAATGCAAAGTTTATAAGGATCATACTAAATTATGGTATGATAAACATTTAATGATGAAAGAATTTCAAGAAGGAGAACTAGTTTTACTTTATAATTTAAGATTAAAATTATTTCTTTGAAAGTTGAAGTCAAGATGGTTGGGTCCTTTTAAGGTTATCAAGGTCTATCCTTATGGAGCAATTGAAATTGTTAATGAAAAAGGGGAAGTGTTTAAGGTTAATGGCCATCTTTTCAAGCCTTATTTTATTGGTGAAGTAATTGATCAAGTGAGGTCCGTCACTCTATCCACAATTTGAACAAGGTCAAGTTATAGACCATTCGAGGTAACAAGGTATTGTTTCCACAATTTGCTTTTGTTTCGCCATAAAGGAATTCCTATAGTATTTATGACCTTAGTAGTGTTTATTTTACTCTTACTATTAAGATTTTCTTTACATTTACACATTATTTGAATTAGTATTAGTTTTTATTAGTAATGTTTACTTTACATATACACATTGGTTTGGGAATTTGGTTGGTGCCAACTTGTGCCATCTGTGCCGACATGATACAAAAGAAATTGATGATGAGTCATGACACTCGTGCCAACTTAGGAAAGAAGAGAGTGAGCTAAGTCATGACACTAATTCCTACTCGTTACAAAGGCAAAGGATGTCGATTCATGCCAACTCATGCTCTGCCTTATCTGCCTTTCATTTTCCCATTTCTTTTTTACTTTATTTATTTTTCACAATTTCAATTTCCCAGATTTTATTTTTGTTAAAAAAAAATTATTACCATATAATTTAAAACCCTAAAGTCATAACCTTTCACACCAAAGGTCATGTCTCTTCCTTCTTTTTCTACACACCTTTCAAAAATCCAATTTTTTTAATTATTTTCTTCTTTTTTTTTAACTACTTTGATCTTTTTAACTTCCCTAAAACGTCTCATTCTTAATCTTACATTCCTGACACCCTTTTTCCTCTTAACTCTTTCTTCTCTTTTTTTAGTTTCTTCTTTAGTTTATTTTTTTAGACCTTTCTTTTCCTACCTCTTTCATCTTCTTGCCTTCATTCCCCTTTTTTCTTCATTACCAACCATTCAACCATTTTTTTCTTTTATTTTTCTCTTCTTTTTTCTCTACAATAAGAGGGACTTAGAGCTCTTCATCTTCACATTCTCAAGAGGAGTCTTAAGAGGAGGATTTAGCACCCATTTACAAGATTAATTTCCCCATTCTTTTTGAAAAGGAAGGTAATTGATTTACACCTCTCAAGTTTAGAGAAATGATTTCTTATATTCCCTTTACTTTACTTTGAGATGTTGGCATGCATGATTCTTTTAATCGAGTAACAATTGATTAAACTTGAGAGGATTGGCATGTCCTCCGTCGAATGAGGATGCACAGGCTAAAGAGGAAGAAGATGATGAGGAATCTCATGATGAGGAGCCATAAAATAGTGCCCCCTTTTCTCTTTTCCTTTCTTTCATGATTAAGATTCACATTGGGGTCAATGTGAATTTTTAAGTGTAGGAGAGGGGATATTTGTAGTTATTAACTCTGTTTATGTTTATATACATGTGTATCTATGTTATATTTTGCATAATTTTATCTTCTCCGTATTTATAAGCAGTTTCTTTTCTAAGTTCATCTTGCCTATGATTGAGGTTACATTTTGATGCTATGTTGAGAATTAACTTTTTATGTTTAATTATTAGAATTTTAAAGTTTCATCTAGCATACGTTTTAAGTTTATTTGACTATCTCTTTTTATTATTTTCAAGGTCTATAAAATGTTTAGTCAACTTTCTAACTATGCTTAAGGCTAGGATGATAAGGATTTAAGTTTAGGTTTTAAAGACTTAAGTAGCCTTAGGGATACTATAGCCATAATACGAGTAACTCACTTTTCAATAATGGATAAGGAAAAAATTGAAATTGAAAAAAAAAAAAGAAGCTAGCAAATTTTTGCATTCATTTGAAAAGAAAATTAGTGGGATAGAGCATAAAATGCACCCACTAAATTAAAAAGAAAAAGGGGGTACAAAAATATCTAAAAATGCCATGAGAAATATGAGTTAATGCAGGTGCTTAATCTTTGTCCCAATGGCTACTTTTGTTCTTAGAAATCCTAAGTTTAAAGAATGAACATTTTATCTAGATAGCTTGGTTATCACTTTGACTTTATATTTTTTATTTTGTTCGTAATAAATTAAGATAGTTAGTTAAATTTATTGCATATGCTATGCAATTTGTTTCCTCTGTCATTGTTGAGCATTGGACGCTTAGTTGTTAACTATCTTTTCTTAAGTAGCCATTTATAGTTAAGATGACTTGTTGGGAAGACTACATCCATTTTGGAAAAGATAAGGATTTTGTTAATTCGCTCACTTAGATTTTAGATTTCTTTCTTGAGGGCAAGCAAGGTCTAAGTGTGGAGGAATTTGTTAAGATGCAAAATAGCATGGTTTTTTTTAGTATAGTTGTGTTTTATTTTTCTTAGTTTTATGCTTGCATTTATTTGATTTTTTCTTTGTTATTTTTCACTTTTTTTTTTGTGTTTATAGGTTCTCATTATTCTAATGCATGTTTTGAAGTGCATTTGGATGCCTTGGATTAAAAGATTGGTGTTTAAAGAGCAAAGGAGGAAAAAGTGGGTCTGTGTCAACTCATGATAAAGACCAACGGTGCCAACTCAAGCCTGAGTCGGCACAATGATACCAAGTCATCTTCACACTATTTCATCACACCTTTTCATGGCACCCTTTCACATTTATACCTATTTGCAAGAGGCATGAGTTGGGATTTCTAGAGGCATATAAATGCATGAACTTGACTCTATTTTGGAAGATAACGACAACACACAACAACAAACAAAAAAAAAAGAAGAGTATAAAGAAAAGACATAACCAAAAGAACAAGAAAGATATCATGAGGTCAATTTAATATCAAGTAACTCCCTAAAGAGTATTGAAGAGATCATCAACAAAATATTATTCTCTTTCCTCTAATTATTTTCTTGATGTTTTAAATATTTCTTTGTCATTATTTAATTTTAGATACTATATATTTTGGCTAAATCCTTGTTTATTAGAATTGCAAAGATAAATTAATCTTAAGAACTACATGTCTATCCTTTATAATTCATGAATGATTTAAATTCAATTGATTTTTGGAATGTGTTATGTATGCTTGAACACCATATATAACTTGCTAATCAAATGTTCACAATGAGTGTTGGGGCATTTTTCTAGGTTGCAAATTTCACGTCTTTGTAATTCAAATTCATAAGGCCTCGCAATTTAATTGCACCTAACATGTCACCTATTATGTTTCAATGTAAATTACAAAACAAAGGTAAGAGCCAGAGCTCTTATTATTTGACAATTGACTTAAGAAATTGCCTGAAATGTCTACAAAGTCATATAGTTGAATAAATACCTATACTAATTAATTAAGTTGCTCAAAATATAAGTATAAAGTCCAATTTCATAACTAATTAAACCTAAGCTAATAAACTTAGATCAGCCGAAACTAATGAAACAAATATAAACAAATGAATGTTATAAATAATTATTATAGCTTATAACTCATAAATAGTAATTTATCTTGATGTTACAAGACTTTAAAGCGTACCTATTAAACACAAATAAGTTTATTCTGATCATATTCTTTTTATATGGAATCATTATTTTATTGATTTTCTTATTTTAAAAATCTAATTTGACAGTCAGAGTGTTCTTAAAACACCACCGATCCCTTTTCCAAGCTTGTTATCAAGTCCATTTACTAGTATCTTAAAAGACTATTTTCGGTGATTGGAAAAACCATAAATGTGAATTGAAATATTTTTGTTGTTTGATTTATCCCTAGGAGCTCTCTTCCTCATTGAAAGCTTAAACCAGACAACCAACACAATAATAAGCAAAAGAAGAGCTACACCTCCAGCCACTCCTCCAATAAGAGTTGCCTTTGTACCGGAACTCGCTGTCTGTAAGAAAATAACTATGTCGATTTGAATCTGGAGAATGGACTAACAAAAAACAAGAAGAAAGATTGATTTGTTTTTGTTAAAGAGAAATAGGATAAGATGCAATTTTGTCTCCTAAGTTAAATGATCTTAACAGATTGTGCGTCTTCAACCTTTGGTTTCTAAAAGACATGAAAGTTGCACTTGTACTTTGTATTATTAATGAGAATAAAACTCTTAGATGAAAGGATTTTATTTATCTGCTGGTTCTATTTATGTAAAAAATAAGATTGAGGTGAATTCTTTAACAACAAGAGTGGAAAAATAAATGTAAAGTATTTTTTTTTTTACATTGAAAATGTTATTTAAAATGATTATAAGCATTTTCTTAAGTAAATGATCATGATAAAATTCTAAATAATTTTAAAGATTAATACTAAAGTTCTCGACAAAAAAAAACTATAAAATTCATTAATAAAAAATATAACATCAAAATTGAAAATTACCAATATTAGGTTTTTAAAAAAATATTAAATTTCAAAGATAAAAAATGCTAAAGGGGTAAATCAGTCCCTAAAGTTTAGCAAAAAGTGCAATTTAGACCTTAAAATTCCATTTGGTGTAATATCATCCCTAATGTTTCAAAATTGGTGCAATTTGGCCCCTAAAATGATGACTATCTCTCAAAATTTTGAAATCTGTCACTCAAGGATTGGATCAATTTTTTTTAAGGCTAAATTACTCTAATTTTCAAACTTTAGGGGTGATATTACATTGAATGAAACTTAAGGGACTACATTGCCATTTTTTGCCAAAAATTAGAGACCAAATTACACCTTCAGCCATAAAAAAAAATTAATTTTGAAAATTTGCGAAGTTCCACTTTTACACAAATTTTTCTTTTTTTTAATATAGAAAAAGGAAAGTAAAATTTCAATTAAAACTTTCCAATCCAATAGTACCATTATCGCTGGATTGCTCCCTTAGAAATGGAAGATATATGTTGAAAATAGAAATCTCACCACTTTTAAGAAAGGGCTGAAGATTGATGGTCTGATTATCCTGGAAGAAGGGTAAATCTGAATATCTCATAAAGCAGCCAGAATCAAGTGCCCTACCATCTTCATTAGGATGACATCTTAGAATATTGGTAAGTGCAACTTTAGTACAAGCAAAGCAGCCAGTGGAATCGATTGTTTGAACACATTGTGCAATTCCATATACCGTTACATTATTAGCACCTACCACTTCCCTTTTGCTGGCTGCAAACAAACCATTTATCTTTGGTGTTGCAATATGAAGATCATTTAGCAATCCTTCCACCGTTGTTTTGAAAGCATCAGCTGGCGCTGATGTATTTGGGCCTCCACAATCCTCGCGATTCACAACGGGTTCAGTGGTTTCTCCAAAGAACTTACTACTCTCGTACCTTGAAAAAGAAACACAACTCTAGTCATTAATAATAATAGCATTAGAAGTTGATTTTACGAATAGAAACTAAACTTTAATCAATTCACACCAAAATCATAAAAGAAAATTTTGTAACGATAAAATATTTATCATTTATTTTTAAAGAAAATAATTTTCATCGAAAAAATTAAAATAATCATTAAAATGAACTTTAGCTGTACAAAAAGAAAATAAATTACATATGGCAATCTATATAGTATTGAGTCAAAATATATCACATCACTCATATTGATAGGTGAGAGATTTTTTTCTAAACTAGTGTTATCTTTTAAAATACGAAATTTTAAATTATAGTAAAAAAAAATTAAATTTTTGAAGTGTCGACAACCAGTAGTGGAATAGAATGGAACTCATAGTTTGCAGACATTTGGTTGACAAAAACTGGCACCACATGTGCTGAATTTCTAACACTAAACTTTTTTAAAAAAAAAAAGGCTGCATGACATTTTTGTCTTGTCCAACTTTATGTGTGTATCATTTATATAAGAAACAGATTTTCTATCAATGATGGCAAAAAGAAATAAACTGTGTTATCCGTGAATAAATTCTAGAGAGAGAAATAATATATGTGTTGATATATACATTTTAGCAGGACAACACAAATATATCATGCAGGCTTTCTTTTTTTTAAAAAAAAAAAAAGAAAAGAAAGTTCCGTGGTGCCTATTTTTGACATTTGAGATCTCTAATTTTTTTATTATAACACCAAATTTCAAAATATTTTAAAAAATAACACTAGTTTCAAAAAAAATCACATGTAAAACTTGGAGAAATTAATTTTTTTCTATCTTTTTGTGTCATATGGGTACTATTTACGTGGATTTTCCTTGACTAAGTATAGATGTAGGTTATCACATGTCAGACATTAGTTGATTTTTACCCTACCAGTACTAATGTTTATTTTACATTTTTTTTTATTTCGTTGGAAAAAAGTATTAAATCAGTGTTATGAAATTATTATAATTATAGTATATATTTTTTATTCATAACGCTAAGGAAAACGAACTAAATATCATAGTGATAATTAGATTAAGTATAAATGCAAAAATTTCATGTGTATACTTAAAAATATATAAAGATGGGGTATATATAATATAAAATAAATAAAAGTATTTGAGATTTGATTGTATGAAAGCAATTATATCTCTATTTTTATTTTATTTTATTGTATTTTATGTATGATTGCATCTCTATGGATAGAGTGGATAAAAATCTAATTATAGTTAACAGAAAAATTGAACCATTTGAATTAAAAATGACTCATATTTTTTAGCTTTGTTAATAATAAATATCTCCTCTTACATCACCAAATTAGCTTAATTGTTTATGAATCCATGCCCAAAAGATAATTGCTAAGAACACTTCCCTCTCTGGATATCACTTCCACACTCAATCGTGTGGATCTGCAAAGAACCACATAAGGCTAGATGTTGGCAGACCCAGGACTGATCCATCTTTGGATGTTGATCTATCCAACAATGGGTCTAGTTTTTTCAATGTATTCATGGATAATCTTCCATAGGGATGGCCAGCTTTTGGTTTAAGGAAGATTTTTTTCTTGGTATGGATCAGTGGATAAAGTTTTTGTAGCAAGAAGACCTAGCAAAAGAGGAATGATTTTTTATTTTGTCAAGATCTCTGGGCTTAGGAATATCTTTAATCTTATTGAAAAATTAAATGGGGCATGGTTAGGCCAGAAGAGGATCTAGGTGAACTTGGCTAAGTTTGGAAATATTGATATTAAAGCCTCAACGAGCAGATGACCCACTTTTAGTAATACTCTTGCACTCGCCAAACTCAAGTATAAAGAACGTACGCTGAAGTGGTTAGTCTACATAAAACAAATCCAAAAATAACTCAAAATGATATAGAAGTTAATAACAATATGGGATCTACAAACTTTCAATACGAAACTAAAGAAAAAGATTTGGAGTGGCTCAACAAAATTCTAGTTGGTTGGTTACACCACCCTCAAAACTGCCATACAATTCAGGATAGCCTTGCTAGCTCCGGTTATATTAGTTGCTCTTGCAGACTGATGGGTGGTAATATAATTCTCCTAACTTTTTCATCCGTGGAAGAAAAGTTAAAGATGTTAGAGGGGGGATTGTCTTGGCTATTTGAATGGTTCGAAGTAGTCAAACCATGGGAACCGAAAGATATATGTACAAAGAGATTGGCATGGATTTGGTGTGAAGGTATGCCCTTACATGCATGGAATGCAGATTTTTTTAGCACCTTAGCTATCATTAATGGGGGATTTATCAATCTAGATGAAAACACTAGGAGTAAAGTTAGGTTTGATGTAGCAAGAGTTCTAATTACTACTTAGCCTGATAGCATAAATACAACTATCAAAGTTTGTATTAATAGTGAAATCTTTCCAGTTCGGTTGGTAGAGGAACCATGTATTATTTTTCCTAGTTTTAACCATGTCAACCCAAAGCCATTCTCTAGTTCTTTGTCACCGAAGTCATCAGTGGAGTCTTCATAAAAAATATCATTAGGTAGCTCTATTTCAAATTCAGTCAGGCAAACAATCGCAACAAGCAGTTTTAAAGAAGTTGGCACTCCCCATGCAGTTTTGGCGGCTCAAGATTATTCTTCTATAGCTCTTAGGGAAAGTAAGAAGTCTCTACATTATTGATCCTAAGAAATCCTTACTGTAACCCCACTCTTTGTCAAATAAAAGAGGAAGGAAAAATAAAAAACCCAACAAGATCCAACCTTCCTTACCGTCACCTAATGTCTCGATTGACTCTTTTTATGGTAATTATGCTGATGAATCTCTAACTGATGGGTGCATTCAAAATCGAAATTCATGCTTATTATCTCCTACAAAGGTCGATTCATCTCAAGAAGCTAATAAAGTTCTCGAAGTGCATCTCTTTTAGGGATCGATTTTCCACAAGGGATAGAGGATTTTCTGAAATCAATTAATGACTTAAAGGCTATTGTTAAGGAAGTATGGGCAGCAGATAATGTAAATTTTGCTCAAGGTTGTAAGTGATTTTTTGTTTGAATTCTTACAGGATTTTCATTACTGTGGTTTTAAGATTTTTTTGTCTTGGAATATTAGAGGCTTAAACTCGAGGGTTAAGAGAAGGGCAATTTTCTCCTGGGTTAAAAAGAAAAAGGTTGACATGGTTTTGCTTCAAGAGACTAAAGTAAAGGAGATGAATGACAAATTGGTGAAAGCAATCTAAGGTAACATAAGCTTTAGTTAGAAGTCAGTGGAGTCGGATGGTAATAATGGAGTATTCTTGTCACTTGGAAAAAGGAATTTTTCACTGAATCTCTTATTACTAAAAAAAAAAGAAAAATTGGATCTTATTAAAGGGTGTTCTTCATCAATTTAATTTAGAATGCTTGATCATTTATGTTTATGCTCCTCGTAAAGAAGATCTCCGATTAGAGGTATGGTCACAAATTCTAAATGCAATTGATACCTTCTTCCAATTTTAATTAGAGGTGATTTCAATGGGACTCTTAGTGTAAAAGAAAGGTGGAGGTCAGATTTAAATAGAAAAGACCTATCATTTCAAGACTTTGTGAACTCTATAAATCTCATTGATCTTCCCCTAATTAGGAAAAAGTTTACTTGGGGCAATTCTATTAGCAGAAGTAGAATTGATGGGTTTTTGGTTAATGATCTTTGGCTTTCAAAATTTAATAATCCCTATCAATTAAATCTTCCTAAAGCTATCTCAGACCACTCTCCCATTCTTCTAGTTTTGAAATCTCTAAACTAGGGCCCATTCAGGTTCTTGAATTGTTCGCTTTAAGAGCCAAATTTCATGAAAAATATTGATAATTGGTGGTTGAATTTTGAATCTAAGGGCATGGTGAATATCTCCTCAAAATTTAGGATGCTGAGAAATAAACTATTAGAATGGAACAAAACTGAGTTTGGGAACTTAAACCTCACTATAAAAAAGTTAGAAAAGAACATTGAAGCTATTGATTGTGATCTTGAATGTGCAAATATCCATGATATTATCAGAAAATTTATGCTCGATAGGTGCAGTGTTCTTTTAAAAAACCTTTGGGCAAAACTTAGAGAAAAAGGGTCCTTTTGGTGGCAAAAATCTAGAGTAAATTGGGTCAATGAGGGCAATCAAAAAACAAAGTTTTTCCACTTATCTGCTAAAATCAGGCAATCTTTTAATTATATTAGTGGCATTCAATTTGGAATGGGACTGGTTATTGATCCGACTCTGATTAGGAGGGTAGTTTTAGACTTTTATGAGAATCATTTTTAGGAAAAAAATGTTTCAAGACTAGTCCTCCCTCTAAATTTTTTCAAAAAGTTGTCTACTAATTTAGCAGTCGGTCTAGAGCTACCTTTATCGTTTGAAGAGATCAAGTCTGCTGTCTAGAACTGTGATAGTTCTAAGTTGCAGAGTTCTGATGGTTTTAACTTTGGTTTCATTAAAGTAGGTTGGAGTTCTATTGGTATTGATATCTTCAATATGGTTCAATCTTTTTATGACACAAGGAAGTTGCCTAAAGGTATCAATTCTTCTTTTATCACTTTGGTTGCCAAAGTTAATAGGGCAACCAAAGTTAAAAACTTAAGGCCAATTCGCCTAATTAGTTTTCTGTACAAGATAATAGCAAAGTTGTTGGCTAACCGTCTAAAGATAGTCATTAGTGAAATCATAACGGAAGAACATAGTGCTTTTGTCAAAGGTAGATATATCCTAGATGGGGTGATGGTGGCAAATGAAGTGATTAATTCCTTGAAAAGTTCTAAGAGTAGTGGGGTTATGATGAAAAATTACTTTCATAAGGCATTTGACTCTGCATCTTGGAGCTACCTAGATTTAGTGATGGAGCAGATGAATTTTAGAGTTCACTGGAGATCATAGATCAAAGAGCGTATCTCTACTACTAGAGTTTCCTTTCACATTAATGGTAGTCCCACAAGAGAAATCACTCTCCCCAAAGGTCTTAGATAAGGTGACCCTTTGTCACCCTTTCTCTTTCTTATTGCGGTAGAGTAAGGTCTATCTAGACTTTTGAAAAAAGCCTCAAATCTAAATCTTTTCTCGGGTTTACTCTTAAATCCGAAGGATCTATCAGTCCAGTTATTACACACTTGAAATATGTTGATGATATAGTCATTTTTATTCAACCTATTCAAGAAATGGTTCTCAATGTGAAAAGAGTCCTTAGAATTTTTGAAGCAGTATCTGGCCTATCAATCAATTTTTTAAAGAGTAACTTGGTGGGGATCAATTTGGGTAATTGTGGCTAGCAAATTGCACTAAGGCAGTAAAATGTAGTATCCAGGCTTTACCTTGTAACTATTTAGGTCTTCCCTTGGGGGCCAATCGAGACTTAGAAGCCTCTTATTCAAAAAATCAATGCAAAATTATCAAATTGGAAAAGCTCTAACTTATCTTTTGTTGGCAAGTTAACTTTAATTAAAGCTTCTCTCTCTTATCTTCCCCTTTATTATCTCTCTCTTTAAGATTTTGGTTTGTGTTTTGAACTATATTACCTCGATCATGAGGAGTTTTTTCTAAGGGTGGTTCAGCATAAAAGAGGAAGATAAGTAGAGTTAATTAGGAAATGATTCAAAAACTAAAAAAAAAGAGGAATTTACGCCAAATACCCCCTTTTTAACTCTACTTTTTAAAAATACACTCATCTGATTTTAAGTTTTAAAAATACCTTTTTTTAATTTTTTATTTTTAAAAATGCAGCTTTTTTGTTTTAAGCTTTAATTAATTTTCCTCAATCGTCCTCTTGCCCTATCCTTCGTTCTTTTGCCTTAGCTCCAATTATTTTGCTGTCGCCACCTCCAACTCCGATTACTTTGCCATTGCCGCCTTAGCTCGGAACATCGATTCTGACTTTGTTGTTGCTGTCTCCTAAGGTGTTCTTTGTTTTCTCATTTATTTCTTTATTTTCTATTTTATATACCTTTACTATGATTGAAGATAAAATATTCGATTTTGTTATTGAAGTTTATAAAATGGTGGTAGCTGTTAAAATAGTTCTTCTTCTTTTATTTTCTTAGCTTGAAGTTTTGGATACTTTTATTGCTAGAATTAAGTTGTTCAATTTGTGGGATTGTGGCTGGAGTAGAGTTGGGGTGCTATATGTTATGTTGTTTATTATTTTTATGATGATATTTTTTTTTAGAATTAATGGAATTGAATTTCATTTCAATTTATTTGAATTTTGTGGTAGAATTAAATTGAAACCATTTGTCCACCACATGTTCGTTTAAATGCTAGAGAGAACTATAAAAATGAAGTTATGGAGTTTCATATTGGATCGGATAATAATGAAGCTGTGTAGCAATAAGAATATGTGTCTTTATATTCCTTGAGATGCTTTGCTTTGGCATTTTTCAAAATTTATTGAATTAAGTTGTAGAGTTTTCAAAATGTAGAAAGAAATTTACATCGTCCATTATATTTATTTGCATTATAAGGTTTTGAAGCTGAAAGTGGTTGGCATTGTTAGTTGATCAGTAGTACTTAGTGTCGTGCATTTTGATTTTTTCTTTAAATGGAAGTATCTGATAATCTTACCATCTACAATCTGATTCTTGAATAAGCAACTATTTGTAATAAACTTAGTTGGAATTCTCTGCAAGGATTTGTGAAGAAAGTTTTTCAGAGTTGAATATATGTGTCCATGGCATGGCTACCATTTTTCACCCGGCCAGTCCCTTGATTTAGATAATTCTTACACTTATTTCCTCTGATGAGGGACCAAAACTAAGAGATGCCTTGATGTTGCAATCGCTTTATATTTTTATGGGTTGAGAAAGAAGCTGCAAGAGATATTAAGAGTGAATCTGAAGCACCTCTAAAAAGATTTAAATTGAAAAATGTTTCCAAGAGTTATAAAGGAAAAAAGTTGTTGTAATTTGATAATGTATTTAAATGAAACAACAGTTGTAAATATTTTATTAATTTTCATTCTTATACAGTAAATTTGGGCTAATTAGGAATATGAATAAATGTGAAATTTCTTCAAATTTTATCTTAAAGGTTGTCTATAAGACGTGTAATTTTTCTTATATCCTACTTTATAGGGTGATGGTCTTTGTTTTTGTAGATAATTCATGCAGTACATCAGGAGATTATTTATAGTTTCATGTGATTTTCAGAGTTTGATCTTTCTTATAATTTGATTTTTTCCAGTGTATGTGCAATTGGTATGGTTTCTGCATTTCTCAAATTTAAATTTGTATGAAACTTGAAAAGTTGTAAAAAAATGATTTATAGTTCTCTTAAGTTTAAATGTCAATGGATGGTGTTTTGTGTGTAAGTCGTTGCCATATTTTTCATATGATATCTGGCTTGGAATCAAAATTTACTTTAATTTGATTAAGTTAGTCATGGGGTTGAATTGAAGGGCTGGGATCAGAATCGAGAAAGGAGGTTTTCTTGGCTTGGACTGTGGGCTGTGGGTGGGGCACTTTCACAAAATAATTTTTATTGGTTCTAGCTTTATTATTAAGAAAAGAGGTATCAAAAAGGCTGGGGTTACTGGAACCAGAGCAGGTCTGATTCCATTCATTTGGATTTTTATCGATATATTTTTGCAGTTCACTAATTTTTCTTGGTCTATTTTCCTACTGAATTGGTTATATGGTTGATTTGATCAGGAATCTTCTTTAAGCATCCCAACATCAAGAAACCAGGATACTAGTAGGCATATTTTCACTGCATCAAGAAATATATGGAAAATATAATAAAATTAGTAAAATTTGTTTTAATTTATATGGTTTTGTGGTTGCAGTGATTGTGGTGTTTTTGTTTTATCCTTTGCTGAGTATTTCATAGAGAAAAAGAAGATTCTAGTTGAATATCCTTTGCGATTGGGTTATGGAAAATGAGATCACCCTTGATGTGCACTTTTGCTTTTTTTTTTTTTACTGAAAGAACAGATATAATTGTCTCATGCCCTGCTTTGAGAGGCAATTGATTATTTTGCCTTTCAATGGCCATAACCCAAAGAGCTCGAGCAAGAAGAAGCTGAAAAGAAATCCAAGCGAGTGTCTCAGATATCTGGTGGATCTTCATTGTTAAACTCCTATCATTCTGCAACTCCAACTCAAAGTACTAAGCTGAGAAATACATTTTCATTGACGGGACATCCAGCCTCAACACACAGCAGCATACACAAGAGTTCAATCTCTGAAGTTGGGGCAGTCGAGTGTGCCAAAAAAGAGACATAAACATCAACGTACCGCATCAACTGATTGGCTTACTCTAGATTCAGGAAGAGCATCTAGCTGACTTGCCGGTGCCATTGACCTATTTTTTTACTTGAAATTATATTCTGAATTTTGGTATACCGGTGGTATACCAGGTATACCGTCTGGTATACCAAATTCCAAAATACAATTTTAGTTCTTTTTTCCTTGTTACCCCTGGATGAACCTGTACATAACTTGGTAGAATGTTTAATGAGTATTTACAGTCCCGTTTGGTCAATGTGTCTTTTTGCCAAGCAGGAAAGAACAGGCAAGCCTGATTCGCAAAACACAACATTGCCTTGTGGGGATATGCCATTTTGGGGCAAGGCTAACTAGCCAAGAGAAAAGCAGTGCTAGTGCAGCAATGTTGCATTTATAACAAAGTACCATCTTTTTTCACCCTTTGAGAACCGTAATGCACACTCACTTCTCTTTCAAGCCGTATGCTCAACTTTCTAGCAGTATACCAGGTGGTATACTGGTATACCGTCTGGTATACCAAAATATTGGATGAAATTTTAATTCTGGAATTTGGTATACCAGGTGGTATACCGGTATACCGTCTGGTATACCAAAATATTGGATGAAATTTTAGTTCCGGAATTATATAAATCCTATCATTCAAAGTTCAGTTTTTTCAAATATCAAAATAGAACATATATAGTGGAAAGCAAGAAACAGTAGTTGATCAAACAAAGAAATGATTAAAGAAAAGCAGAAAAGAAAAAGGGAACAGCTCTGGAAGAGTCGTTGCTTTGCTTTTTTTTTTCTTTTATTCTTTTTCGGGCTAAGTCCACGAGGAACTCGTGCATTAGGTGTAGGTGTATGTAATATGAGGAAACAACATTTGTATAATGGAAGTGCAAGGGCGAAGTCGCAAGCCACTTTCCTTCAAATAATAGCTACATATATTGGGAGAGTGGTGGACGTTCTATTTGGTATACCATCGATATACCTGGTATACCGGCGGTATACCAAAATTCAGAATTGAGATTGACAATCTGGATTTTGGTATACCATCGGTATACCTGGTATACCGGCGGTATACCAAAATCCAGAATTGAAATTGACAATCTGTTGTTTCATGTCTATTTATAAGTAAAATTGAATATCATTCCGTTAATATTACTGATTGTACAGTGCTCCTGCACATTGTACTGATAATAATTCCATTTTCTTGTGCAGAAATTCCAAAGACAGATTGTTTTGTCTCCACAATCTGCTCACCATCGCATGCCATTTTGTCAAGACTAATGGGTTTTGGAGCTCTTGATTTTTTATCATCCCATCTTTTTCCATTTTGTCGTCTTTTTGCCATATTGGAAAATAAACGAGTCAGCTTCTATTCCTCTTCGTGGTTCCTTACTTTGGCCAGAACATACCTTTTACTAATGAAAGCAAAATTGAACTCTTACTAATTCATAGGACATCTTATTCATTTTATTTGTGGCTCTATCTATTTCACATTGTAACACACCATCAGTTAGGTATACTGATATTAATTGTATGACCTTTGTAAAAGCTTCTTTAAATTCGCAATGAAAAGGTTAGGCCCCATGGCATCTTTGAATTTCATTTGTTCCCTACGGTGATGTGTCATGAAAAATTCCAGTGGTCTTCTTAGAAAAGTATTCTCATTTAAATTTTGCTCTAATTATTTAGAATTGAGATTAACAATCTGGATTTTGGTATACCATCGGTATACCTGGTATACCGGTGGTATACCAAAATCCAGAATTGAGATTGACAGTCTGCATTCTAAGGTATACCAACGATATACCAGGTATACCAATGGTATACTACCTGGTAGATCCAGTATACCAATGGTATACCACGATATACCATGGTACATCCGGTATACCAATGTTATATCATCTGGTACATCAAGTATACCAATGGTATACCATAGTATACTATTGGTATACCACCCAGTATACATGGTATACCACATGGTGCATCCGGTATACCAATGGTATACCTGGTATATCATGGTATACAACTTGTTATACATGATATACCACATGATTCATCCGGTATACCAATGGTATACATGGTATACCAATAGTATGATGTTTGGTATACATGGTATGTCATGGTATACCTCTGGTATACCATCGTAAAGTTGCTACTTTTAGGCCTTGGCTAGTGTCATCTCCGGCGTACTGTTTCTATATTTTTTCCTATTTTTTTATAACTCCCTTTATATTTTAATATATTCTTAATCTTTTATCTATGTTATCAAAATTATTTTTATTTTATACTTTTTTAGTTTTTTTCTAGTGTGAAAAATCTATTAAACTATTTAATACCATACTATTTTCCCATGTTAACAATAATTACAACACTATACTATATCGGATCATACCATGACTAATTTCATCCAAACATGCTCTTAAAAGAACATAAGATGGAAATGCATTTGTATTTAAGAAAGATAGCATCACTGTTCAAAAATGGTAAATCTATGCTGCTGAATAACAAGCAGTTGAATGAGGAAGAGAATCAGAAATCTTAGCACAGAGATGGCATTTTGGAAAGAAATATAATACTAAATAGACTTGAAGAAACAATGAACAGTAAAGAAACAAGAAACAATGAAACATAGACAAAGTCGTTTGAAAAACTAGTGACGGTATAAAGCCAGCAAACATGTCAGAACGAAAAGTAGCATAGTTGGAAATCAAATAACAGAACTAAATTCAGACACTTTTAAAGTGGCAATCCCAAATAAAGAGGATGAAACTAGAAAATAACTAAGAAAAATGGAAACCCAAAAGCAAAAGCATTTATCTTGGATTAGATATATAGAATAAAAATGCATTGCATCTCTCCCATTTGCGAAACAATTGCGTTGGTTTTAAAATTGAAGTGATGGCATAGTCGTCCCGCAACAACTTCGAATGACGACAAAATTTTAAAGCCTTAGGCTGCTACCCAAAAGGTCCTGAAAAACAATCTGATGGAGTTGACATCGGGACTCGGATTAAGCTGACACTGCTTCTTATCGATTTCAAGTTTCTTTGCTATATATATATATATATATATATATATATATATATATATATATATATATATATATATATATATATATATATATATATATATATATATATATATATATATATATATTATTGATCCTCCAATAATCTGCATTTTAAATATCGTTAATTAAATTAATGTCCAATCCTTTCTCCTATGATCTTTTTCTAATTAAAAGTTAAGGGCTCAATGTGAACAACGAGAAAAAGTATCGAATGGCAAATGGGATTGCCTAAAGCAAGTAAAACTGAAAAAAATTAAGTTATCAGTGACATTTAGAAAGGAAAAGGAAAATCAAAATAAACTTGAAAAATGTGTTTGGGTGTGAAACGATACAGGTGAACCAACTATTGACAAGGGCGGCTTATCACTAAGGTCAACGAATTAATCCCATGCCAATCACGCACTTGCGCAGAATAATGAATAAATAATGTATAAGAAATCTGATATTGGCATTTTGTCAAACATTTTGTAGGCAACAATTAAAATATAAGTTTTAACAGATTAAAATATAAGTTTTAACAAATTTCAGATAAGCATTTTTATCATAGAGAATTGCTGAATATCAGTAAACTGCATAATTTTAATTATTGATATATTCTTCTAATAAAGTTAAACTGCACTGATTTTGCAGGCTTTGGGCACTCCAACACCGGGAGAAATAAGGTGCATGAAACCAAATTATACAGAGTATAAATTTCATCAAATTAAAGCACATTCTTGGCACAAGATATTCGGGATAAATTTGAATTCAATTGAATAAATTATACAAAACTAAACAATCTAATTGCAGGCATTCAAAATAAAGAATTAAATAAACTAATAGAATGGAATTTGTAGACTTACTAAGAAGGAGGAGACAGAATCGTATCTTCAATACATCAAACAAAAGAAATGCAGGAAGATGGAATCATATGAAGGAGATGCAGGGAGATGAATCGTAGTTTCATATCCGATTACTAAAACTATCAGATGAAGAAAATAAGTTGAAAAAAAAAATGCAGAGGAAGGGAAGAAGACGATGTATTAGCTGGAATGAAAGATAGTTTTTGTTAAATAGAGAAAGGGGTATTTTTAAAAGTGTAAATTTAAAAAAAGGTAAATTTGAAAGGGAAAAAACAGAAGTTGCATTTTTAAAAGTTGCTTCCTATTTTCGGGTATTTTTGTGCAAGTCCCAAAAAAAAATTAGGGGTCTAGGGATCGGTTCTTTGGAGTTGTGGAGTTGAGGAATAAGGGCCTTTTGTATAAATGGTTGTAGCGTTTCAACCCATATAGCAATTCGTTATGGCAGAAAATTATCACGAATAAATACAATTGTAGGCCCTCTTTGAATCCAAATTTTGGCAGCCCTAGCTCTAGCGAGTTAGTTTCGACTATCTAGAATGACATCATTAAAATTGGCTTCCTATAACCTTTTTTGAATGGGATCAAAATTAAAGTGGAAAATGGAAAGCTCTGTTATTTTTGGCATGACTTATGGATCTCTAAGGCACCTTTTAAATGTTCTTCTAAGAGATTATTTTCATTATCTCTCCAAAAAAAAAATACTCAAATAAAAGAATGTCTTTTAGCAAAATAATGTTCAGTCTTAGAATTTTGTATGGTCTAGACCTCTGAGATCTAAGAAATGCCAGATGTTATCTGAACTTATGGGTATCTTATATTCTTACATTTATTCTCTAAAGAGAGAGGACAAAAAAATATGGATTTTGCTAAGGGAGTTTTTTCTATCAAATCAGCTTATGCGCAAGCTTTATCTTCCTTCCCTGCCTTTATCAATCCTCCTATTATTTCCTTATCTCTTTGGAAGGACTTAATTCCACCAAAGTTCAAAATCTTCTTGTGGATGGTTTTTTTGAACAAACTATGCACAAAGTCCTTTTTACCAGATATGAGAATATTATCACCTTTTTGTGTTTCTTATCCCTTCTATAGACAATCTCAGGAATCTATAGACCATATTTTGATGTTAATATACTCCTCCTCAAGTGTTTTGTATAATATTGCTAGCTGGTGCAATGTTTCCTTTTGTCTTCCTAGCTCCTTTTACAGTTTGGCAATTCAATGGGTTGATCTTAGTAAAGGAAAAATCTAAAACAAAGTATTACTAATTTTGTTTTCTGCTTTTGTAATGGCCTCAATATCGGATCAGGAGTGAACAGTACTTTTCAATGATAAATAGTATTTTTCAGGTCGAAAAAGATACCAAAAGTAAAAAAAAAATTATTTGACCATCGAAAAGTATTGGTCATTGTGAGTCCGGAGATGAAATTTGAAGTGAAACTGAGGTCAAATAGACCTCTAAAAGTCAAAAATACGAAAAAGATAGTGAGTCAATTTCATTGGTAGAGAATGAGACTTAATTTTTGCAAAAATTATTAAAAATAGTAAACAATCTTCAAAAATTGCCAGATTTTGCAGATCTTAATGAATTTTTATGTAAAATATTTTGGTGATGAGAATTGAATTTTTCGGTAATACTGGCATTTGTCGAATCAGACCAATAAGTTTGAATCGGATCGATAACGAACTCTGATTGAGCCAAAAATTTATGTACTTGCTATTTTTTATGTGATAAAAATGATAAAATTATTTTTGGAGTAATTTGAAGGTGAAAAATGAGATAATTTTAATTAGGCCTTAAATGACCTAAATTGGACCTTTGAATTTAATATCTCTTTAGCCCACCTTTGGGCCCATTTGGAGGATATTTAAGAGCGGGAAAATCTGAGAATCACCTAGAAAATGCCAACTCTCTCATCCTCTTCTATAAGGCCGAACCACACTCTCTTCTTGCTCTCTCATCTAATTCCTTCAAGTCTACTTCAATTCTCCATTAAATCCCAACTTGAGATATGAAATTCCATCTCTATAGTTTATGTTTATAGCCTCTAACCTTTTATTATAGCAAAGAAAGCAAAGGAAATCAAGGGATAAAGATTTAAGTGCTAAGTGAGGTAAGAAATTTTTATGGTTTTTAATTTGATTAAAGGTGCCTAAAGGTAGATTTAAGTATCTAGAGATCATTTTTGAGGTCAAATGGGGCTAAAAATGTTGTTATCTTGATGTTTTCCTTGATGAAGATTTTGACCCTTTAATGAAGAAGTTGAAGATGGATGAAACTAGGTGATTCAAGGCAAAGGAAAGGAAGCTCTAGGAAGGTTCGGCATGGAAAAATAGTAAGTGGCTATAAAATCATTTGATTTTCCCTTTATGTGAATTAATTTCTTTTATGTAAGTTAGGAAAAATAAGTTAGAATGATGAGTAATTGAAATTAATGTGAGATTAATGCAATTATACCCTAAATAATGCCATAAAAATGCTTAATTTAAATTAAGATAATTTTTAAGGTAAATAACCTATGCTGGCCAAAATATATGTAAGGAGGAAATAAGTGTAATTTGCATAATTGGGATGAATAATGGTCCAAAATAAGCCTAAATATGATAAATATTGTCTATGAAAGTTTTTTAGAATTTATTGAAATTAATTGAGAATTTTTAAGTTAGTTATAAGTATATGTACATAATGTATGTAATGAATTATTGTAGAATAATTCATAAAATAAGTGAAAAGTGGTAATAAAGGTAAAATAGTGTATCCATAAATTTTGATGAAATTTATAAAAATTAATTGAATATTTTCAGAATATTTGTCAAGTGATGTAGATAACAAAAATAATGAAATATTGTTAATTATATCATTAAATGATAATAACAGTGGAATAACGTCTATATAAATTTTTGTGAAATTTAAATGAAATATGAGAATATTTTCGGAACAATTATTGAGCTATAAAAATAATAAGAATAATGAATTACAAGAAAATAATTTATAAAATGAGTGAAAATGATGAAAATTGAAAAATAATGAGCATATGAATAATTAAAGAATTTATATAAATTATTAGAAGAATTTCTGAAATTTAATATGAAATATGTTTACTTAAAGATATTGATTTATTGAAAATAATTCAATTAGCAAGTAAAAGAAAGTAAATTAAATTTAATTAATCTATATTCCGGATAAAAAAAAAGTGAAAAATTCAAGAGATAAATCTTCAAAAAATAAAATAATGAATTATATTAATATAATTCATAATTATTCAAAAAGTTACAAAATAAATGTTTGACTAATTTATCAAAATAAATTAGTCAATAGAAAGTATTAAAAGAATAAATTATTATAAAATAATTCACCAACTGAATAAAAGTTGGTATACCAGAATGACTAAAATTTCGAACAGAATAAGAAAAGGAAAAATCATAAAAAAAATCAATTATTGAATTATTAGAAAATAATTCACAAAGGATTATACAAAAAGAATAAAAGAAATAGTGAATTATAATGTTATAATTCATAAAGTGCATAAAAGATTGAAAAGTTTTAAGTATCCGAGTGAATTATTAAAGAATAATTCACAAAAGTGATTAAAAAGATAAAGTGAGAAAAAAGAAGTAAAAGAAAGAAAAAACTAATGAATGGTCAAAAGTACTAAAAAAAGTACGATTGACAAAAATATATTGTATCAAGAAATAAATGAAAGAAACTAAAGATTTTTAAATGTTTAAAAATTATTTCGAATATAATTGATTGTTTTGTCCTTAGCAATAGTCAGGTAATAATATTCTTATTTAGGATATAATTGGCTAGCCACAGAAACATCCTATACCGCGGTATAAGTCATGACGACTTGCTTTACTATGGGTAGGATCTCTAAACTCCATAGTTTCAGTGTTAAAGTGAAAGTAAAAGTGATAGTGATATGCTTTTCGAGAAATGATTCCTTGGAGGTCATTTCTCTCTCAGTGGGACCTTTAGGTCTATATGCCGCATATCCTTTTTTAGAGTCCTGTCATATTTCAGTAGGGGTGTATTGTAATGAATAAATTAGTATTGTCAAAATAAATTGAATTTAAGGATTATAAATGAAAATGCTTTGATTGAAAAGAAATGAATAATTTTGATGAAACAGGAATTTTTCTCAAAAGTTGTGATTAGTAAGTAAAAATGAAAAAAAAAATGTTTTATAAGAATAAAATGTTAAATGAAGATTAAATTAAGCTTTTGTAAAGAAAAAAAGGTTTAAAATGAATTTTTACATGAAAAAGATAAATTAAATTAGTTGGTACTGTATGTACCAATTATTAATTTGAAAAAAAATGACAAGTTTGAAAAATAGCATTAATTTCCTATTTAAAGTCAAAAAGTGATACATTGTCCTTAAGTGAAAACTTATGTCTAAATAATGTATTTCTGAAAAAAAAAAAGTTAAATGAAAAGTAAAATGATAAAAAAGCACATAATTGTTCAATTAGAAAAAAGAAAAAGATACAAAATCCTAAATAAGTATTTAAACATGTTTAAATGTAAAAAGAAGGAAATAAAGATTTGTATGCAAAGTGTTCCAAAATAATTGTATCACTTTGCATTTAAAACTTAAAAACCTTGAAAATAGTAAAGTGTTAATTAGTTTAAAAGTTAATGTAAAATAAAAGAATAAATAGCAAAAATTGTAATTATAGCACATATTGGATAACTGATGAATAATAAATTGAGAAATAAAATAGTGAATAGATATGGTACCATTAAAGACACGAGTACGAATATAAACCGTTAAATGAAATGATAATTAAATCGATGTGACTAAAAATATAAAACCAAAGTTAAATAAAAGTAAAAGGTAAAGTAAAGAAGAAACGTAAAGGTAAAAGTTAATTCGAAATCGATCCACATAAGGAAATAGTGTAAAGCAAATTGAAAGATTTAAAATCAAAGCAAAAAAATTACCAAAATATGGGTAAATAATGAAATTAATGTTAACAGAAATAAAAGCAAACGTCTGGTAATATAAGTATAAGAGTGGCATAATTTATGTAATTATGCTTTAATTGAGAAATTGTAAGATTAGTAATCACCGCTGAGCATGTCCAGTACTCAACACGTAGTGTTTATTGCGTGCAGATTATGAAGTATTGCGGAAGCATAACACACAGTGGAGCAAGATTGGAAAAGAAGAAATAATGCTATATTGAGTTGTATTATGACATGTATATACATAGACAATTAAGGTAAAAGATTGAACTGTAATTTAATTATTATTGTTGTGATTATTGATTGATAAGTGTCGGTGAAAGATTTTGCATGAATTTTATTAGTACGTGTTTAATTGTCTAAAATGTTATCGAGTGAATAGAAATTTTGATGTAAATGTATTAAAGTGTATCAAAATTGATCGATAGTGAATGAAAAAAAAATTACCATTTATCAGTTATTTGGGTCGAAAAGGAATTATTTTGTTAAGGGCATTACAACTTTAGCTTGGACTTTGTGCTTAGAAAGAAATTTGAGAGCTTTTGAAGGTGTATCTACTTCAAAAGACTAGATTTTCCACATGGTGCTAGCAAGGGCAGATTTTTGGATTAAATCCAACAAGGATCTGGATATCTTGAATAATCAGCCTCTGCTCTTAGCAGTTGATGATGTTAGCTCTTTTAATTTTTGAGTGCTAGTTAAAGCTTCAATTAAATTTTCCTCCTTTTGGTGTCTGCCTCCACCTTCTACTCTGAAATGGAATACTGAGTGGTCTTCACATAAGAAACCAGGTCCCTCCGGTATTGGTGGTGTATTAAAGAACCCGGGTAGTACCTTCCTTCGTGTTTTCTGTCGTAAAATGAATATCATAGAGTTAAAGAAAGCGGAATTGATGGCGGTTGACAAGGCTATTTCAATATCCTATGATTTTTTTCTCAGATGCAAAGCAATTATTATCTTTGAGCTAGACTTTACCAATGTGGTTACTTGGCTGTCAAAACCTTTGGAAGCTAGACCTTAGAAGTTTGCTGCCATATTTAATAATATTGACAGCAAGCTTGCCTATCATAAATCTTATTCCTTCCAACAAAATCCTCGCTCTTGTAATTAGGTAGCTAAAATTTTAGCAAAGTCAGGGGTTGATGGGACTCAAGACTTTATTGTTTGGTTATAATTTTGTTTTGTGGGATTAAATGTATTTTGTGGTCAGTTTTATACTATTAGCCATCTCTCTCCACTAGAAGTGTGACATCATTAGTAGGCTTGAGTGGAAATTTCAGTAATCCTCAAGAACTAGAGGTGTTCGAAAGGGCTTAGATAGAGGAGGATATTGTTTCTTTGATTAAAGGTTCTTCTCAGTTCTATATATTTTATGGTTGATAGTTTTTGCTGGTTGTGTAGTTTGGTAGAGTGCGTTAGGCTGAGTCCTCCTGGATTGTAAGGTGGAGTGGCTATAGGGCCTTTTGGCAATTTCTCTAGATTCTGGTGTGTTCTCTTTGTTGAAGAAGGAGTTAATTTAGCATAATGGCAGTTGGGCACCATTATCTTCTTGCTGCATAAGGTGGAGTGGCTAGGGTCTAGTGTTGTTATCAAGGGCTGCAGTATTTTTGGAGCCTGAGTAGTGTTCTTATTTATTCGTTATCTTCTGATATCAATAAAATCTTTGGCTTATATATATATATATATATATATATATATATATATATATATATATATATATATATATATATATATATATATATATATATATATATATATATATATATATATATATATATCCTCTTACATCGATCGAAAATACTATAATACTAATAGTTTTTTATTTTAATGCAAAGACACATTATTAATATCACTATTTTGTTCTTTTTTTTTATTTTAATTGATTTGTATTTCAAAGTCTAGTTTTATTATTTTGCTTGGTAAAATTATTATTATTCACACCAATACCAAACATATAGATTAATTATTACAATCTTGATAAAAATATCAACATATTACATTTTGGTATTTTATTTTACATAACATTAAAATTCGTGAATAGCAATACTCCCCTTATAGTCACTTAAGTCTTTTGCAAAATAGATTAAAATAATGATGGGATCATCTCAATTTTGTATAAAAAATTACTCATAATAAACAACCTTAAATCTATTTTTTCATTTTCATCTATCCATCATTATGCATAGCTAATTCGGTTAATCACCATTGTGCATAATTAATTCGCATAATACATAATTTGCACCTTAAAATTGGCATAAATAAAAAAAATATTACACACTTAAATTTTTCGAATGTTTTACTATATATTAAAATTTGGCAAAAATGCAACTATCAGCATTCTAAAAGATATCTCCAAATTAAGTGGTGCACATACAATAGCGTAATACATATTTTACCCCCTAAAATTGGCAAAAGAAATCTATTACACATTCAAATTTGGCAAAACTGAACCCATCACCACCCTAAATTTATTAGTGTTGATTAGTTGAATAGATAACAAGAATTATGTATGGATAAATTTTTTCTTTTTTTAAGTTACACAAAATTTTCACAATATATACAAATCAAACTCTAATTGTTAAAATGTTGTAATTTTATATTTATATTATTCAACGATGAATTTTTGCTTTTACTAATGCTAAATGGATATGTATTTAATCTCACTTTGTTTAATTTTTTGTAAGTTGTCACGAAGAAATTGTAAAGATTTTAAGGGAAAAAAAAAAAAACCATACCTCAATTAACATCATTTTATGTATTAGTAATTTTTTTTTCTAATTTTTTAAGGGCAATTGCGGCAAAAAACGAATATAACAAATCAAATTTACTAAATTAGCATTAAAACCACTATTAATTTTTATTGAATGAATATATTTTCTTCAAGATACATTTAATGTATAAAATTAATATCATTAATTTAAAAAAAATACACAAGAATATCATTACAAATCAAAAAATTAATAATGGGCTATTTAAAGTGTAATAAGATACCATTATATCAAGTTGAATTATGTAATGGGACACATTCAGATTATTAGAATGTGCAATAGATTTTTTTACCCAACAAAGTACTTATCGAATTTTCAAAACTAGATATTTTCCAAATGGAAAGTTTTTTGACGCACAATTAGGGTCTAATCTTAGTTTTAATTGGCAAAATATTATGCAGGCTAAGTCTTTATTGGAGGAGGGTGTGAGATGGCATGTAGGGGATGGGAGATCAATTTTTTTCAAAAAGGATCCATGGATACGTAAGAATGGTAATTTTTATGTGAGAAAGTTTACTGCTTTTTTGTATGATGAAGCCAAGGTATGTGCTTTTTTGAAAAATAATGGGAAGGATTGGAACATAGATAAACCGGTGGAATTTTGTAATGATGCAGATGTTCATGAAATTATAAAAATTTCGTTATCTTTATTGAGCAAAAAGGATAGTTTAATGTGGCATTATGACAAAAAAGGGTGTTATACTGTGAAAAGTGGCTATCAAGTAGCTATTAGGAGATCAAGGAAGGTTATTATCCAACCCAAAAGTATCTGAAAAGCTATTGGGAATTTAAGTCCCTCTAAAAGTGCAAAATTTTCTTTAGCGAGCTATTAGGAATATGCTACCTGTTCGTTCTTAGTTGGCTCAAAGAGGAATTAATATTAATCTTTCTTGCTTGCTTTATGTTCAGATGGAAGATCTTTCTCATATCTTTTTTGTTTACCATTTTACTAAAGATGTTTGGAGCTGTTATGAATTGTTTGTCTAGGATGTTACTGTACCTCTATCAGATATTCTTTCTTTATTGTTAAGTTTCTTAAGTAAGGACAAGTTTAAGGAAATGTGTTTGATAAGATGGCAAATGTGAAATGTTAGAAATAAATTGTTGTGTAATAATGTTTTGATGGCTCCTCATATTATTGTTCACTCTTCTTTATCTTTCTTTGGTGAATGGAAGGTGGTTAAGGAGGTCTTAAATGGTGTGTTTGTGCCTTTGGAAAGTAATCGAACGATTGTAGTCCCCACTTTGACTAGTGCGAATGGGGGATGGATTTGTAAAGTTGATGCAACTATTTTTTCTAACAGGGATAAGAGTGATTTTGTGACTGTTTTTTGGGATATGGATGGAACTTTGTTAAAGATCTTTTAGGTCATTGGCCAAGTGTTTTCCCTCCTCGTATTGCTAAAGGTTTGGCATTTCAATCAGTCTTATCTTTGGATTGATAATCACCTTTCTCTTAAAGGAATCATCTTAACTGATGCACATGAACTCTCATTTGCTTTGTGTAATTGCTTAGATGATTTTTTAGATTTTGAAACTGTTATTTCTAATTGTAAGTCTTTTTTTTACTTATTTTTCAGATATTATTTTGGCTTGAATTAGTACGTCTAACAATACTGAGACTCATAATTAGCTAAAACTTCGGTTTTGTATGACTTTTCTAGTGTTTGGGATGTTTTCCCCCCTAATTTGTGTTCTTTTTTTTTTATAAAGGTCATTTTTCTTCAAAAAAAAAAAATAGAAGTACACTTCGTGTTATTTTTAAATAGAAATTCTAAAAGAATTTGCTCAAACCAAAAAATAAATAGAAAGATTTGTTTAACCACAAACTAGTAGTTGGTTTAGCTTAGTTTAACATATAAAAAGGACAAAAAAAAATGAAGGAGCTCAGTCAAAAAAAAAAAAAGAATAGAACTTGTTTTGTACTAGATAAAAATCAGATTGAAATAAAAAAAAATGATTTGAATCGAAAATTAATTTTATTTCAAAATTTCCATAGAACATCATTTTTTGTTGAAAAAATAAAACATAATTATAATAAAAAAAAGAATTGGGATTTAGGGAATTTGAATTTTCTAATGAATAAAAATAAAAAATAAAGTTTATATTTGGCCAGTTTTAGATATCTGTGACTCGTTATTATATTTGTACTGTAAAATAACTTGAAAATAATGTTTTTTTAACGATGATTGATGAATGAAATGAGTGTTTTTTCAAAGTATTTTTAATTTTGACTTAGGATATTCTACAATATTTATAAATAATATTATTTTAAAAAAAATCCGTTCGAATCCAATTGGATGGTCAAACCACAACTTTTTTGTTTCTTAATGATATGTTCTTTCTCTGGTATGATTTTAATGCTGAAGGATAAAATAGTCAATAGAAAAATTATGTACTTATGCTTCTTGATTTTTTCTTCATGCAATTTGGTTCACATATGTGCTTGTACACCTAATAAAATTGACTCAAACCCAAAATTTTACCTAAATTTGCTAAAAAAAAAATCCAAACCCAAAATTTTACCTAAATTCGTTAAAAAAAAGATCCAAACCCAACCAATTCAAACAAATGCCCATTGAGTTAATCCAAAACTGATTCATTTTATCCTTCAACCCAATTCAATCCAATATCCACTGGATCAACCCAAAATTAATCCATTTCATTCTTCAATCCATTTGTTCAATTTCACATTTTCTTTTAAAAACCACTAAATTACTCCCTTTGGGCCAATTTTATTGTAGGTGATCGTAGCTCTTGATTGATCATCTTATTCCATTCTGGATTGGAGGGGGGCATGTCAGATGCTTCTTGATGCGTGATCATGTCCCCACATTATAATTTTTACTACTTGTGTTATTTTTTAGACTGAAAGCACTGATTTGCCTTAAAGTATCAAACATGAGATAGAAAAACTAAATGATAATAAATTATTAATTCGACTAATTGATGAAATCGATATTTTATTGTTATTCCGAAAAAATAAAAGTAACAATGTATAATTAAATTATTTGTTAACTTTTTATTTTTTGAGTAAAATTAAATTATTAATGAAATTTTTATTTTTCTTTATATATCAATTTATTATGTTTTCAATTGAATGTTATTATTATCGGAACCATTAATTAATAAATAAATAATTTTACAATAATTTATATTAAACCTATGGATCGATCTAAATCCGTTCAATCCTTTTGAATATTGATTCATTTATGATCCATATTTTTTTACCCATTAATGACCCAACCCAAACCCACCCACCCTCCCATTTGCCACCTCTATGTGCTTGTGATATTATAGGTGAGATTGCAATTGGATTACTTGTTTTTTTATGCTCAAATTACTTAATTTGGGTTATTTAATAATAAGTTTACCACAACCGTTTTGGCAAATGATTCCCCAATAGACATATTATAGTTTGAATTAATCATAATATATAAGAAAAAAAATTAAATTTTCTGTTAAAATATTGAAAATGATATATATTTACTTTTTAAATATGTTTTGGAAAAAAAATTATCCTTTAAGTATTGAAAATAATACATATCTATCCTTGTTGTTACATAGTTGGCTCAAATTTAATATAAAAAATAACAAATTTCTAGATAAGTAAATGAAAACACATATGTCAGACTGATTAAAATTGCATAATTTTATTATATGTACACTATAAATAGACATTGCATTTTAAATCTTAAAAAAGGATTAAAATTTCTAACAGTAAACTTGTCAAAATAACCCAACTCTAGATAAGTAAGCAAAAAATATCTAAAGGTAAAAAATTTTAACCATTTTCAAAGATTTAAAACCGGATATCAATTTACAAGGCATATTTTGACAAGCATTTGTGATTTCACTCAATTTTTTATGTGTATTTTCGTTAGTTTATCTCAATTTTCGGTATTGTTAATGGCAAATTTGAGTCATTTATGTAATAGTAAGACGAATATGTATCATTTTTAATATATAGGGACAACTTTATCTCAAAATATATTTAAAAAATAAATGTATATGATTTTTAATATTTTAAAGGTAAACTTAACCCTTTATCCATATATATATATAGACCTGACAATTTTTTATCCAATTCAAAAATACGACTTGAATCTACTAGAAAAAAGTGACCTGAACTTGAACTTGGAGGAAACTCGGACCCAAATTTTTCAGTTAATTTTTATTTTGTCATATTTTTTTATAAACTATTATATATATATATATATATATATATATATATATGTGTGTGTGTGTGTGTGTGTGTGTGTAATTTTATATCCCAATTTTTATATAAAAACTAAATTTAATTGAAAGAAAAAATTAATTTTTAATTATTTAACTTTTGAGCAATAAATAAAAATAAAAAGAAAAGGAACAAAAAATTCAAATAATGTTGACCAAAATTCAATATATATATATATATATATATATATATATATATATATATATATATATATATATATATATATATATATATATATATATATATATATATATATATATATATATTGCTAAAATTTCAAATTTCTAACCTTTCGATTTTTTCTTCTCTTTTCTATTGCTCATCCTCATCTGGCTTTTTTTTTTTGGCTTTATTTTTGTCGCTCTCAGCCTTTATGTTTCAACATCAAAAAGAATTTTATGAATAGTTCAGTAGATTTGATTTTTGCGGTTTTTTAATACTGAAGATTGAATCGATATAACCAAATTTTAATTTCAAAATTAAATTGAATATATCAAATTATTTTTTATTTGATTTTAAATCAGATTTGGTACAATAAGATTCGGTTCGATTTTTGATTCAATTTGTTAGTCTTAATTGTGACCTAAATCTGCTCAAAAAATAAATGACCCGATCTAAAAGTAACCCAAAAAATCTACACCCAAAAAGAACTGATTCAAATAGTCAGAATCCAAATTTGCCCAACCTGACTTGGAAAGATTTGGTTTGATTTTCATTTCGATTCAATATCATAATGATTGGTTTGATTTTTGATCAAATTTTTGATTTTTAATTGTGATTCAAAATTAATTTGATCCAAATTCGTTAAAAAAAAAAAAAAAAAAATCTGATCCGTAAAATGTTGAATCCAATAAATCCACACCCAAAAAAAATGATTTGACATGGTCAGAGCCCAAATTCGCCCGTCCAGACCTATTTTTCAGGCTAAAATACAAGTTTTAACTTTTAATCTTCTGACCAATTTATTCGAAGTATGGACACCTAGCTTAGCTGTGTACCAACTTGACCAATTTATCTATTCACAACAATTCTATTGACTTTGATTTCATTATCATCAATACGGTTTAGTAAAAAATTGAAAAAATATTAATTAAAAAATCAATTCAAAATTAAATTGATTTTATTTTAAATAATTACATTAATTGCACTGATTTGAGTTTTTAAACATTGTTATTTCCACTTATTGATTTTGATTTCAGTTCATATTCAGAAAGAATTGACGGTTTCGGCTAACCAATCGATTTACTATTATTTTCAATTTCGATTTGATTTTTAGTTTTCGATTTCATGATTTTGGTACTAGTTAACCATGGATCGATTCATATATGTATTATATTTTTTATTTTTATGTTTTAAAAATTTTTATTTTTTTATTTATCTAAAATTTAAATAGAGTAATATTTTAAAGTATATTTAAATCATATTTTATTTTTATGTCTTAATTTTCTTGTATTTTTCTATAAAATTTATAAAATTATTTAAACAATATTTAAAACATATGATTCTCTTTAATTATATAAAATAATAATTTATATAGAGTGAGCTATTAATTTTTATATATGTTATTTTTTATCAAAATATATTGGTATTCATATTTTACTTAATAGTATTTAATTATATTTTTTATATTTTAGAATATATTTTTTTAACATTTAATATTATCCAATTTTTTTATTCAGAATTAAGTATGCTAATTTCCAACATATTAAATCTTTTTTATAATATTAGCTATTAATTTATTGTGTATGAATTTTAGCTAATATATTATGTTTATTTTGTGATTTTTATTTTGAATTGCTTTCCACATTTGAAATTGAATTAAACTTTCTATTTTATTTTTTTTATAATTGTATGTTATAAATTTTGGTGGTTAACAAAAAAAATATTGATTAACTAAACCAAAAAATTAAAATCGATAAACTAGTTAATCGAATGTAATGGATTTATTAACGGTTAATAATATTAAAAATTTGATATTAATGAAATGATTAATATTTTTTATTATAAATCGATTAACCGGTTTATACTCATTCCTAATTGTCAATAATCTGTTGGAAATCATAGAATTAATTTAGGTAATAACAATCATGTTAAATCATTAAGAAAAATAAAAAACTGTAGCGAAAGCGTATCTGAATTCATGATTTTAATTGAATTATCAAAATTTCGTGACTTATGATCTTCCAAATTGATAGATAAAAAATATATATCTACTATAGATGGGAATAGAAAGACAACTTTCATATATCTATAATTTGGGGACCATAATCCTTTTATAAAAAAAAAAATCCTTTATTTCTGATTTAGCTCATCATAAAATTAAAAATTATAAAAGAGTATCTATATATTTAATCCATACTTATATTATTATTATTATTATGGCCCACTTTACTTTCTATTAAATTAGATTACTTTAATATTTAGGCTAAATTTTTTAAATGCTAGTTATGACATATAATTATTATAATTTTAATATATATATATATATATAGTGTATTTGTCCATAAATCCTAACATAATCATCAAGACTAGTTGATGTTTCCATGCAACCGGCATTTGTTTCGACTTTTCAGTCTTTTGAGTTTGACAATAGCTTACGCAGGATTTTATATTTTTTCTTTCTTCATTTTCATAAAATATTTCATTTTATATACTTTTTCAGTTATATTTTACTTTTCAACTGCATAACTTCTCCCAACCATCTGATACAATTATTTGTATATATATGGTGTCGAAGTTAGTTTAATTAAAATTTAATTTTACTCCAAAGTAAATTTTACTATTAAAATTAATTAATTTTGACAAATTAAAAAGTTCAATTGGTCAGAAATTTAAATACTTTTCCGTTTAATCAGAATTTAAATTATTCTATTTTCGTCTAAAAATTTATTATAAAAAAAATCCAAATGTCAAGGGTAAAAAGAGTATCGAATATCCAATATATACAACAAAATTTTAAATTATTTTAAACATCTTTTCTCAATTTCCCACTAAATTATTTTAATTATTTAAAGTTAAATCTGATTTACAATCTGTTAATTATTTTAAGTTAAATTTGATTTAATTATTCTATCGAAAATTTTGATTTAATTAACAATTTTTTAGTGAGCAAACTAACACTAAATTCTTCTTGATTTTAACCATTACTTAATTCTCTTAGTGCAGCAGATATGAATTCTTTCTCAGATATTCAATGATTTAAGCCTTCGTTAGAAATGCAATGAAGCAATTACTGAAATAATCTAAAACATAAGGTATAAACTTAATTATTTTTTAATTTTTTTCGCAAACTTAATTATTTATTATTTTATTTTTCTTTAAAATATAGTTAATTTTCTCAAATATTAAAAGCCATTAAGAAACTGAGCAAAAATAGACATACTACTATGCTGGAATATATTGCCCAAATTTCTGTATAAGAAATAGGAATTTAATGAAAAGTTAATGCATGGATACAAATCAGACGAAAAAAAAAAAAGGAGTAAGAATAAGTACCTTAGAAAGCAGCCATCGTAAATAACACGACCGCAGATGGCGGCGGAGCAATTGCGAATTTTGTTAGAAGCAGCAGTGAAACACGGAATACATTCAGCAGTGGACAAATAACCTCTACACTGGAGCATGGCATAAAGCGGGTCAGATCCGGCGAGTCGCTCCGCGGTGGCGAAACGCTTGCCGGCACTGATCTGCGTTTTGAGGTCATTAAACGAAGCGTTTAGATTCGAAAAGAAGTTTGAAACGCTCGAGACGTTGACGTTGTCGTTGCTGCAACCCACATTTAAAAATTGTAAACCTGCGTCTGAAGCTGCAAAGTTCATCATATAATTAAAAGAACATGTTATTGTTAGAGTTCAGAGCAATAAGATTTTGGACTTCATTTTTGTATTTAGCTTCTTTCTTCTCCTCCTCCTCCTTGTATCATTTAAAGTCAACTAGTAAAACAGGTCTTCTTTTAACCAATGTTATTAAAATCGAACCGGATAACGAAGCGAAAAGCTTAAGGATTCGTGATTCGACCGATTATTTAGGGTTCAACCGGGTTTTTTTCATTTTTTAAAAAATATATTATTTTTTAAATTTTATATAAATATTATGAAAATATCACTATATAAAAAAATTAAAAATAATTTATAAAAATATATTTATCATCAAACATTAACAATAGAATTATATTTTCAAGTCATTCAATATTTATAATAAAAATTTAAAATAAATATAGTAAAAAATTGTAAATTTTTAAAGAAATTCTTCAAATATAAATTATAAAATTTTATTTTATTTATAAAAAATTCATTAAATTGTTTGAATTTTAATTATTTTGTATTTATAATTTTATTTTATTTTTTTCAGAAAAAATAATATTGTATAAATATTTTGAACAAAAAGTTGGTTTTTCTAAAATCAAACCGATTTTTATCATTTAACCCGGTTTTCCGGTTTTATCCCGGTTCAACCGGTTTTTGATGGTTTGAAACAGTATTTCTCGGTTGTTATCCAATCCGGTTTTCATCCATTGAACCAATCGGACCAGCCAACGGTTCGCGGTTAAACCGGTTCGACCGCCCGGTCCGGTTTTAATAACCATGCTTTTAACGCGTAATGATAAAATAATAAAATGAGACCAAAATGTATGCAGTTAATTTTTGCAAATAATATAAATATAATTAGGGGTACAAAGCAGAAGAACTATCAAAATCAGGAAATTCACTGCTGTGATTGAGCAACAAATTGGCGTAAACCAGCAACAAGCAAATGATATTAGACAAAAAGTTTAAACGTGCGTCTGAAGCTGCAAAGTTCTGTTAGACACAAAACACTCAAATGATTTTAATTCAACTCACTCAAACACTCAAGAGAAGAATGAAATTTTTCTACAACTCTTACAACTCAAGCTATTATTCTTTGAATTGCTTGCTTGATGCTTGATGCTTACAATGAATGGAAGAGGGGTATTTATACTAATCCCAAACCACTTAAATAAATAAATAACAACTCATACCTACTCATATTATTCCACAACTCACACCCACTCATAATATTTCCATAAAATAAGTTTATTTTTCAACACTCCCCCTTAAACTTGTTTTATAATGCCAAGTGTATTTCTTAATTTGACAAAATCTTCCTTCTTCAATGGCTTGGTAAAGATGTCTGCAATTTGATCTTGAGACTTCACATATTCCAGTTTCACATCTTGTTTCGTAACACATTCTCTTATGTAATGATATCGAGTATCAATGTGTTTGCTCCGATCATGATACACTGGATTCTTGGCTAAAGCTATTGCTGACTTGTTGTCAATACGAATTTCCGTTGGTTCAACTTGTGACATATTCAATTCCTTCAACAAATTTCGGAGCCAAATTGCATGACTAACACACGTTGTAGCAGCAACATACTCAGCTTCACATGTTGAGAGAGTAACAATTGGTTGCTTTTTTTGACATCCAAGTGAAAGCGGTGTCTCCTAGAAAAAACACAAAGCCAGTTGTGCTTTTTCGATCATCGCTATCTCCGGCCCAATCACTATCACTATATCCAACGAGCTTATAGTCATCAGAAACTGAATAATATAGGCCAAAATCTATTGTACCTTTGAGGTAGCGAAGAATTCTCTTTGCAGTTTTGAAATGAGTGGTTGTTGGAGTCTCCATGTAACGACTCACCAATCCTGTTGCGTAGAGAATATCGGGCCTTGTACAAGTTAGATATCGCAAACATCCAACTAGACTCTTAAAAAGTGTTGGATCAACCTTTTCTGTTTCATCATCTTTGAGCAACTTGATTCCGCACTCCATCGGTGTGTTTATTGGGTTGCAATCATCCATCTTGAATTTCTTGAGAATTTCCTTTGTGTAGCTTTCTTGCGAGATAAAAATTCCATCTTCCTTTTGTTTGACTTCAATGCCAAGATAATACGCCATGAGTCCAATATCTGTCATCTCGAACTCCATTGTCATTTCCTTTTTGAAATCTGTGAACATGTTGGGGTTGCTTCCGGTGAAGATCAAATCATCCACATACAGGCACACGATCAAGACATCTCTATCTTTGATTTTGAAATAGAGAGCATGTTCATATGGACATTTGATGAAGCCACTATGCTGAAAATGCTTGTCGATTCTGCTATTCCATGCTCTGGGAGCTTGCTTCAATCCGTAAAGAGCTTTCTTTAATCTGAGAACCTTGGATTCTTTTCCTTTGACTTCATAGCCTAGTGGTTGTTGAATGTAGACTTCTTCTTCAAGAACTCCATTTAGAAAGGCAGACTTTACATCCATCTGATGAATCTTCCACCTATTTTGAGCTGCTAAAGAAATAATCAGTCTCACAGTCTCTAAGCGTGCAACAGGAGCAAATACCTCATCATAGTCGATTCCAACTTTTTGACTGTAGCCTTTAGCAACTAGCCTTGCTTTGTACTTTTCGACTTCTCCTTTGGCATTCTTTTTTGTTTTGTAGACCCATTTAACTCCAATTGGCTTGTGTCCTTTTGGAAGATCAATGATTTCCCATGTATCATTCTTTTCAATGGCTTTGATTTCATCATCCATTGCATTTCTCCATTTTTCATCTTGTGCAGTTTCTTGAAAGTTCACCGGTTCACTATCAGCAAAAAGACAAAAAAGAGTGAGATTTTCAAGTCGATCAGTCACCTCATAGAGATCTTCAAGACTTCTTGTACGTTCTTCATTTCTTTCAGCTAGGAAAGACGGTGGTGAATCTCTTAGCATTGGTGAAGTAGGTGGTGTTGCATGCTCTTGCTGAGGTTGCTCCATTGGTATTTGCTCTGCTTCATCAAACTGAGGAAAGAAACTGAATTCATCTGTAGAAGAGTTGAACTCCCACTCTTCTTCTTCGTTAAACATCACATCTCGGGTGATCACAAACTTCTTGCTGTTTGGATTGTACAGCTTGTACCCTTTTGAATGGGTAGAATAGCCGATGAAGATGTATCTTTCACTCTTGTCATCAAGCTTGGTTCTTCTTTCATCTGGTACATGAACATGGGCTACACTTCCAAATACTTTGAGGTGAGAAATTCCGGGCTTTCTTCCGCTCCAGGCTTCTTGTGGTGTCTTTCCCCAAACACTTTTTGTTGGAGATCGATTTGATAGGTAGACTGCTGTATCTACTGCTTCAGCCCAAAATTCTTTCGGCAAATGTTTGCTTTTGAGCATGCTTCGTGCCATATCAAGAATGGTTCTATTTTTTCTTTCTGCAACACCATTTTGTTGTGGGGATCTCGGAACAGTGAGAAAATGCCGAATTCCATTTGTTGCACAGAACTTTTGAAATTCATTTGAAGTGAATTCTCCTCCTCAATCTGATCTCAATGCTTTTATCTTCTGGCCACTTTCATTCTCTACAATAGCTTTAAATATCTTGAATGCTTCAAAGACCTCTGATTTCTGCTTCAAGAAATATACCCAAGTTTTTCTTGAAAAATCATCAATGAAAAGAAGAAAATAGTTATTTTTACCGAGAGAGCTTGGAGAAATTGGCCCACACACATCGGTATGAATGAGCTCTAATGGCTTCTTGGCTCTTGAGTATGATTCTTTGGGAAAACTATTTCTGAATTGCTTTCCAAGTAAACACCCTTCACAAAATTGATTTGGATGATTGATGCCAGGTAGTCCTCTCACCATTCTTTTCTTCGATAACAGTTCCAAGCTTCCAAAGTTGAGGTGCCCAAATCGTAGATGCCATAACCATGATGCATCTTTGTAACAAACTTTCAAACACTTTGCAACATCATTTTGAATGTTCAAAGGAAACAGTCTATTTTTTGACATTTTTACTTTGGCTATTAAATCTCCTTCGCCATCTTTTATAAAAAGACAATAATCTTTTGTATAAAAATCATAGCCTTTTTCTAAAAGTTGACCCATACTCAAAATGTTGCATGTCATATTAGGCACGTGATAGACATCAGTAATTAATTGATGACTATTATCCTTAGCACGAATAAGGATGTTACCTTTTCCTGCTACTGATACTTCTGAATCATCACCAAAGGAAACATTGCCAGCCACTGCTTCATTGAGATCTACGAACATATTTCCTTTTCCACACATATGGTTGCTTGCACCAGTATCAAGGTACCAAGTACTTCCTTGATCTTCAACATTAGTTCTGCAGGATAGTAGTACTGTCTTTTCTTCGATCTTTGCTTCTACAAAGTTGGTCTTTTCTTCAACCTTGTTGCTGGGAGCTCTGCATTCTGATGCATAATGCCCATACTTCTGACAATTATAACATTGAACTTGGGATTTATTGTACTTTGAGTTTGGACTGTCTCTCCCATGACTTCTAGTAGAACTTTCACCTTTCTCATAGTTGTTGAAGTTGCTATTGTTAGAACTCCAACCTCGTCCACGACCACGGCTTCCACTTCGTCCGTGACTTCTTCCTCTGCCTCTGCCTCGGCCATGTTGATTTCTTTCATTGCCTTGACTTCCATGCATATCCTTGAGCTGTAGTTTGAGGAGTTGCTCAGTGATTCCTTGCTGCTTCTTATGTTTTTCTTCGTAGGCTTGTAATGAGCCTAAAAGCTGCTCAATTCTCATTTCCTCCAGGTCTTTAGTCTCTTCTATAGTTACAACAATATGCTCAAACTTCGGGTCTAATGAGCGGAGTATCTTTTCCATTATTCTGACATCTTCTAACTTTTCACCATTTCTTTTTAGTTGATTAGAAACAGTCAAAACTCTAGAAAAATAATCAGAAACGGTCTCACCTCCTTTCATGTGCAGTAATTCAAACTCTCCTCTTAAAGTTTGAAGTCGCACTTTTTTCACTTTTTCTTCTCCTTTATATGATGTTTGCAGCTTCTCCCATGCTTGTTTAGCATAGGTTGCATCTGAAATTTTCTCAAAACTGTCATCATCTAGGGCTTGATAGATCAGAAAGAGAGCCTTCTTGTCCTTCTTTCTTGAATCTTTTAAGCTATCCTTTTCAGACTGGGATAGTGATGCCTCATTTTGTGGTTCACTGTAGCTTTTCTCTATAATATCCCAAACATCATGTGCACCAAGGAGAGCCTTCATTTTGATACTCCAATTGTCGTAATTGTTGTTGTCGAGTGTTGGAACTTGAAAAGATGCCACACTATTTGCCATATTACTTAATCCAAAAAGAATTTGCAAAATCTGACTTCACGGATGGATTCAGAACGCCAAAAAAAACCTCAAGATGGACTTTGGTCAAAAAGTCAACTAAGGTCAACGGCTTGGTCAACTGGTCAACGGCTCGGTCAACAGATCAGTCAAATGGCTCAGCGGCTTGGTCAACAGATCGGCAGCTCAGTCAATGGCTCAGTCAAACAGCTTGGCGGCTCAGTCAGTGGCTCGGTCAAACAGCTTGGCGGCTCAGTCAGTGGCTCGGTCAAACAGCTTGACTCGGACCAGAACTCGGTCTGACTCGGACCTGAACTCGGTCAGTTTTATGGCAGCAAACTTCCGGCGGAGATTGGCGGCGCGTCCAGACTCCGATCAGGGTGATTCCGGTGGCGTTGGATTCGTCTTTTCAAGAGCTTCGATTTGATATATTATAAGCTAATATTTGGCTCTGATACCACTTTGTTAGACACAAAACACTCAAATGATTTTAATTCAACTCACTCAAACACTCAAGAGAAGAATGAAATTTTTCTACAACTCTTACAACTCAAGCTATTATTCTTTGAATTGCTTGCTTGATGCTTGATGCTTACAATGAATGGAAGAGGGGTATTTATACTAATCCCAAACCACTTAAATAAATAAATAACAACTCATACCTACTCATATTATTCCACAACTCACACCCACTCATAATATTTCCATAAAATAAGTTTATTTTTCAACAAGTTCATCATATAATTAAAAGTTAGAGTGCAGAGCAACAAGATTTTGGTCTTCATTTTTCTATTCAGCTTCTTTCTTCTTCTTCTTCTTCTTCTTCTTCTTCTTCTTCCTCTTCTTGTTTTGTTTTGTTTTGTTTGTTCGTTTGTTTTTTATTTATTTTTTTTTTTATGAATTTTGGCTTTCAAAAATGGGATAATGAATTGGAAGATATTATAATATGTGAAATGTCATGATACAATATTAGCTTAGATGGAAGACTTAGAGGGCCGCCTCATTTTAATTCTATCTATTTTAAAATGATAGTCTCATTTTTATTTTTAGTGTTTCGCAAAATATAACACACTTATTATATTTATCATATTTATAACTTATAAATTTTCTATAATTAATTTCTCAATAATCAATAAAATTGTATTCAATTTTTTTTATAACATTTTAAAGTATTCCATATGAGTCATTTTAAATGGTCACTTTCATTTTAATATGAAAGCTTTTAGAAAATATGTGGAAAAACTTGATTTTATAAAAAGTATAAGTAATAGACTAATTTATCCTTTTTTTTTAATTCTAAATACACTATTTAATTTATGCATGATCAAAATTAAATTATTACTCTATTAAATATAGAAGTATGTAATACATATGAACATATATATAATTTTTTTCCTCAAATTTTTAAAGAAATATTTAAAGTAGAACAAAACAAAGTAGTGAGAAAGATCACTTAAAGTGAGATAGAGGGAGTAAGACTTAAAATAATATGATATTTAATTTCTAACTTTATATATGTTCTTTGTATAGTTCATCTAAGGATATGAAAGCCCCCACTGGCTGATATATGGTATATTTTGCACATATTTGGATGTTTTTTGATATAATTTAGAGAAAAATATTGTGAAGAATAAATGATTTATTTAGTGTTTGTGATTTTGATATATTAATTATTGATGGATCTTAATCCGGAGTGAAATTAGATATTTGATGTTGCTATTTTGGAATTTGGATATTGGAACTTAAAAGACACAATCAACTTGGTTTGCGGGCACAACTCTGGTCATAAAGGGTGTCGATTGCAAACTATAGTTATGGAATGTTCCAACCGCCGTTGGGAAGAGTGAACGGCCAATTGAAAATGGTTGAATCGACCTTTTAGGAGCAGAATAGTCCATTGCTAGTTGGAAGTTGAACAGGAATTGAATTTCACGGCTGAAAATTGTCTTCGAATTCCAATAGCATCCAACAACCTTGGAGGCAGTTAACAATTGTTGGTTTAATTTTCCTCCGTTTTAGGAATCAAAGAACTGCAAATTTAAGTTAGGAAATTATATTTTTGGAAAGAAAAGAGGATTGTAGTTATCCTAAATATTCTTTTCTTTATTATTTTACTTTCCTATTGTGTTTAGAACTCTTATTTTAGTTTAGGAGAATAAAATTGTCCTTTACTTTTTCTTTGGGTTGTAATTTTGGTTTAGCCGTTATTATTATTTTTTCGTTATTTTCTACATTTTTACAATGAATATGAGTGGCTAATTTCTTTAATCTCAGTTAAAGGATAATCAAACTTCAGTTTCAATTATTCATGAGATTTAAATGTGTTATTGATTTATTTTTTTTATTTCAGTATTTATTTTACTCCTGAAATCTATAATTTTATAATTCTTTTGATTAGTGCGATAAGGCCCGTTGTACCTATCTTAGAATTGTAAGCTGCCATATAGATTGATTAGATTTATAATTGTCTTATTAACTTGGTGGTGAATTAAGATTCTAAGGAGTAATTTATTAATCTACCTTAAATAAAATTAAGCATCTTGTTTTATTGGTTAGAATTAGTTTTTTTTTTCTTAATGCAATTGTAGAATTAAATTATATGAACCACCTCCAATGGTTGTTTGATGATTAGGGTTATAGAGCATCTCTTAACTAGTTTACACCTAAGGAAATATTAGTTATTAGAAGCATGCATCTTTAACATCTTTAATCGATTTATTGACACTATAAAAAAAAAGGGAATTAGCACGGCAAAAACCATCGCTAATAGTCAAAATTCCATCGCTATTTCCTTATAGCGACTCTACGACTAAAAGTTGCAATTCTAGCCATTGCTAGCATAATAGTGACCAAAACAAAAAACCATCGCTTTGAGAAATCGTCGCTATATACAGAAAAAAAAAATTTCATTGCTAATTAACTGCTAAATTTGGTTGCCCTTAGCTTAAAAGAATTATCAATGAAATATTTTTATTGCTAAATTTTACCGCAAAAAATATTTGTAAATTGTCAATAAAAAAGGAATTAGCAATGTAAAATACTGTCGCTAACAGTGCAAATACGATCACAATTTTTGTAATATTTTGTTGCTGTTATTATTACTATTATTTCCAATTTAATTTTTTGTTGTTATTATTATTATTGTTGTAACATTCAAAATTTAATTTATATAAATAACGATACTCTTATAATATTACTTTAAAAATATTATACCATAAAAGTACATTAAATTGTATAGTACTTAAAAAAAATATGAAAAAAAAACTAAGTCAGCTACAATTTTTGCATTAAGTTCTCCTCATGCCAGTTATCAAGAGTGTCAAAAGATTTATCACATTAACGTCATAAGCTAGAACACAGCAATCTGCTCCTCTGTAGAACGCAACTCCAAGGCTCTGAAATCTTTCTTGTCCAGCTGTGTCCCATATCTAAGACGTTTTAGCATAAGATACAAACATTCCAAAATGAATCATATGAAACCCATAAGAAACTTGGAAACCAAAGAAGCTACTTACAGAGTGACTAGCTTGTCATCAATTTAAAGCTCTTTGGTCACCAACCCTCGCCTTATTGCACAGTAGCTTGATACCAATAAGATCAATAGGTGGTTTGCCAAAAACTCTAAGCCTGGGCAGTGAAGGACAAGTAGGAACTTCAAATTCTTCTTCTTCATCTATCCATTTAGGGTATAGAGCTTCCCTAGTTATTTTCTTTGATACATGGTCAAGGTGTAAAACAACATGCTAGATATTTGGTAACAGCTGCTTCCAATTTTCAATCTCACTAACATTAAAGTTTAACATACCATACCCTAATACTCGTTGTCGCCATTTAGTCTATCAATAATATCTGAAATTCGGTCCCAGTAAACATCTACAGTTGATCTAGGATCTACATAAGCATCATCCCTAGTCCATATGTCTACAAAACTTGGCCTATGCACAACAAATTTTTCCTTTAACTTATAGCCCAAATATAAAAATAAAAATAGAATAAATGATACATGGTTACCACTGAAAGGTTCTTTGTTTAATTTCTTTATTCTCTATCTATTGCTTGTAGATAAAATCTCAAAAATGATTAGAAAGAGTGTCCATGTCAAATCAGCACTATGACCATGGTCACATTGGATGAAGAGTTTAAAGTTGCAGAAAACATATGAAAATTTGATTCAAAACCTCAAAATCGGAATGAAAAATCACAATAAATCATAACAGAATATTAACACCCACAACCAACATGGCATACCTAGATTCAAAGATCAAAGGGTGATCTGCAATATAAACAGCGGGTGAGTGGAAAAGAGTGACTAAAGTATCCAATGTCGGCTTCATGAAGTAGATTTTGTTTGCTTGTGTTTGGCTTTGTTTTCAAAGTTGGCTCTTAAAATTGGAAAACTTATATATGATGTATATACATGTAAAATATTAAATTAGAAAATGCATTAATGCTGAATAATGACGTTATTGATTAAGTAATATAGGTTAGTTAAAATTTCCTTTTCAATACTGATAGAAGAGTTCAAATTCAAGTCATATAGTTTGGTTATCAAATAATAACAATTATTTAATTCAAAACAAACAACAACTACAATTAAGATCTTATGCTATCCATTATAAATTATAAAATAATTACTAAAACGATCTAGTTACTTATATTATCATCATCATCTTTGGAAAACCAATGTCAAATTCAATCATGTGAAAACCCAACAAAGTAGATTTTATCACATCTCTTGCATTGGCCAACTACAAATTGGCAAATTCCAATTTTGACTCAAAAAAAATTTTTCATTAAGACAACTATTATCAACCTCATCAAATCCAACAGACACTTTGAGACAAACAAGAAAAAGAATGCAAACAATCATCAATATTGTAGAAGCAGCAGTGAAACACTGAATACATTCGGCAGTCGACATATAACCTCTACACTGGAGCATTGCATAGACCGGATCTGATACAACGAGTCGCTCCACGGTGGCGAAACGCTTGCCGTCACTGATCTGCGTTTTGAGGTCATTAAACGAAGCGTTTAGATTCGAAAAGAAGTTTGAAACGCTCGAGACGTTGACGTTGTCGTTGCTGCAACCCACATTTAAAAATTGTAAACCTGCGTCTGAAGCTGCAAAGTTCATCATATAATTAAAAGAACATGTTATTGTTAGAGTTCAGAGCAATAAGATTTTGGACTTCATTTTTGTATTTAGCTTCTTTCTTCTTCTCCTCCTCCTCCTTTTATCATTTAAAGTCAACTAGTAAACCAAGTCTTCTTTTAACGCGTATTAATAAAATAATAAAATGAGACCAAAATGTATGCAGTTAATTTTTGCAAATAATATAAATATAATTAGGGGTACTAAGCAGAAGCTGCTGTGATTGAGCAACAAATTGGCATCAAACAGCAACAAGCAAATGATATTAGACAAAAAGTATAGGGCTTTTTTCACAAATGTCACACAAAAGAAATAAATTTCATATTTACCCCTTCACATTCTCTACCTTTTATAAATGCTATTTAAAAATTTTTTTTCTCAATTGCTATTTTTTATATTACAACTTTCAAAAATACCTCACTCTTTAACTCTCTATCTTATATTGTTTTAAAAAGAGAAGAAATAAAATCCTATTTAAACACACATAATAAAAATATATTTAATTTAGTTGATTTAATACATTCTTTCGATGTTCTTACATTAAATACGGGCATGTTAGTCAAATAAGTGACAGTAATTTACAGCTGTTCATTATTATTACCATCAACTTAGGATATATTAATTTGTAAGGAATGAAATAGGATATCTCAAATCTTTTCTCACTTAATTAAAAATTTTAATTTTAAATTTTGAAAGTTAAATATTTTAAATACTTGAAATAAAAAGTTTTATTTTTTTTATAAATTTATCTGATACAAATTTAAATTAATTAAATCAATAAATACTGAATAAATTAAATTGTAATATTGAAAATATTAATATGCATATTAATATAGGCTGAAGCTAACCACGAGTAGCTATGCGTTTGAAGAAGAAAGAGGAAAAGAAAAAATTAATGGGGAAAAAATGACTTTAACCACTTCTTTGGATGTAAAAATGACCTATCCTTGCCCTACATCAACCTCAAAATAATGAAAACAAAGCTAATCACAATAAATACTGAAGCGGCCACATCCTACGGTGCTGTTAATCATAGAGAAAATCCAGTTTGCCAAAATGAACATGTTGGGTCTGCATCAGAAAAAGTATAGCAATTCTTGAGAATAATAATGCAATTTTCGAATAAGTGTTCCTGTTCATCATGAAGATGTGCTATTCTATTCTCTAGCAGTCCAATATTGTTTGACAGTGAACAATGCCTTTTCTGGGACAAGTAGACCATCTTCATGATCCACTATCTTCGTATTCCATCTCATTCCTCTGACAATCCTCTTCACCTTGATCAGCACATCCACTTGATCACAGAATATGACTACTCCTTCAGGCCTTAAAATGTGATCCATCTCTAGAAGAATATATTCTACATTGCTATACAATGTATTTTAAAAGAAAATACAGCGTATTGAGTTTCTTCAAAAAAATATACTGTATTTTATTTATATACAAAAGTAAATACATTGTATTTTATTTATGTAAAAAATAAATACACTGTATTTTAGTTAAAAGAAAAAAAATATAATGTATTAAGTTTCATCAAAAGAAAATATAATATATTTTATTTATGTACAAAAGTAAATATACTAGTCAAAATAAAAGAAAAGTATAGTGTATTGAGTTTCGTAAAAAGAAAATATACTGCATTTTATTTATGTAAAAAAATAAATACATTGTATTTTAGTCAAAAAGAAAAGAAAATACAGTATATTGAGTTTCATCAAAAGAAAATACATTGTATGTATTTATGTACAAAAGTAAATACACTGTATTTTAATCAAAAGAAAAGAAATACAGTATATTGATTTTCTTCAAAAGAAAATATATTGTATTTTATTTATGTAGAAAAGTAAATACATTGTATTTTAGTCAAAAGAAAAGAAAATATAGTGCATTAAGTTTCATCATCAAAAAACATATTGTATTTTATTTTTGTACAAAAGTAAATACATTGTATTTTAGTCAAAAGAAAAAAAAATACAATGTATTGAGTTTCATCAAACGAAAATACACTATATTTTATTTATGTACAAAAATAAATACATTGTATTTTAGTCAAAAAGAAAAGAAAATATAGTGTGTTGAGTTTCGTCAAAAAGAAAATATACTGTATTTATTTATGTACAAAAGTAAATACACTATATTTTAGTCAAAAGAAAATAAAATACACTATATTTTATTTATTTACAAAAATAAATACATTATATTTTAGTTAAAAGAAAAGAAAATACACTAAAAGCATATGAAGAGAAATATAGCTACAATTTGAAGCATGTATAATTTTGGAACCTAATTTCTGCTTGCTATTGTAAAGCAAGACAAGTTAGAATTTACCATTAATCCCCACATGATCATTTACCATTTTTTAAATGGTTAAATCTATTGTTGTCTCGAACAATGATTTCTTGATTTTTTTTTTATTTTAGATATGTATTTGATGGCAATCACAGTAGGTACTAATATGTTAGTTTTGTTTTGTGCTAATAATTTAGTATTCACTGCCACTCGTTATTCTATATGTACCGTTGGTCCACTTGTTGAACTTCTTGATAACACTATGAACTTGGAAAACCAATTCCAATTGCAATTAATGGTATATACTCATTTTATTAAAGTTAAGTATGCATTCACATATTTATAAATAATATATTTTTAATAGGTTTTGTACATCCATTTTTGATCCACCTTTTATAAATAATATATTTTTTTCAATCTCAAAGAGTAAGATTCAATAGCAATTAAGAGTTATGTTTTAATCTATTGTTTATTTTTTTCAATCTTAGAAGAGTAAGATTCAATAGCAATTATGATCTTTTTCAATATCAAAAAGCTGATTGGAGAGATACATTGTCTGTTTCCATGCTTCGATCAGGCCACATTGACCCAATGGAATTGCCAGCAATATGCAGGTATTTATTATATATTTTACAATTATTTTTACATTTGCCTATTAGAACTTGTAATTAAGATATGAATTTGTAGAGATGAAGCTATTGAGTTCATAAAAGAAATATCTAAGAACAAGCAGTGATAGCAGAAGAGCAGCTGTGTTTCCCATTATAAAAGATTATTGATTGGGAGAAGAAGAGAGATTGGCGGTGGGATTTATGGAGAGAGGTGGAGAGATACGTGTCCATCATGTAAAAGATTTGGGTTTGGTGGCATATTTTGAGTTAGACATGATTACTAGAAAATGTAAAGATCAGATGACGAAGTCCATAATTATAAATCACAATTATAATTAAAACCATAAACTTCATCTCTCTCTAATTGCCATATGATTTCTTAGAAACACACAGAATATAAGCATCAATTTTAAGTGAGAATAGAATGTTTATATTAATTTCAAATTCATAAACTTTCTAAAGCTAACCTACAATCACTAATTTTCTTGGAATCTCTCATTGAACCCACCACGAAAAGGTTTAATGTCTTTAGTTAAATGATCCACTACAACTGTCACTTTATCAGAGCTCGATAAGTTCACAAGCGACTCGGTATCATCTCCCGATAACCTTGCTACCTCATCATTAGCTCTTTCCACCATTGCTTTTGGTCTCTAGGGATTGCCATGTGAAATATAAGAGACATAGTTTTACTCTACAGCACGTTGCTACTGCCCTGTTGGCTTCACCTGAACAATAGTAGGAACAGGATAAACGTAAATGAAAAAGAGGCATATTTGAAATATTTGAAATAAATATAACTATAAATGTATTTATAAAAGATAAAAAGGCAAGAAGGAAAACTGTTAAAATAGGGTGGGGGTATTTATGAAAACAAAATGAAAAAAGGTGGTCATGTAATTTTCTCAAAAGTTTAAACCTGTGTCTGAAGCTGCAAAGTTTATCATATAATTAAAAGAACATGTTATTGTTAGAGTGCAGAGCAACAAGATTTTGGTCTTCATTTTTCTATTCAACTTCTTTCTTTCTTTCTTTCTTTCTTTCTTTCTTTCTTTCTTTCTTTCTTTCTTTCTTCTTCTTCTTCTTCTTCTTCTTCTTCTTCTTCTTCTTCTTCTTCTCCTCTTTGTTTTGTTCTTATTTTTATTATTTATTTATTTATTTTATGATTTTTGGCTTTCAAAAATGGGATAATGAATTGGAAGATATTATAATAAGTGAAATGTCATGATACAATATTAGCTTTGTCAAACAATGGTTTTGAATAATAATTTCCTTCATATATTACTGCTCAAATAATGGAGACTTAAAAACAAATACAAGGCTGTACAAAGAAGGTAAAAAACTATCCATGGAAACTAAATAAATTTCCTATATTTACAACCTAGATTTTGTGATCTAATGACCTGATTCTTAGGATTAATTAAAGAAATAAATAACACCTATAAACAGCTTATGTCAACACTCCCCCTTAAGTTGGAGCATGAATATCTATCATGCCTAACTTGTCAATTATGCCATGTAACACCTTTATTGAAATTGCTTTCGTGAGAATATCAGCTAATTGATTTTCCGACTGAATAAATAGAAAATGCATAATCTTTTGATTGAGTTTCTCATTGATGAAATGTTGATTGATTTCAACATGCTTAGTTCGGTCATGCTATATAGGATTCTATGCAATCTCAATGGCTACCTTATTATCACAATGAAGATTCATTGGTTCTGCAGATGTAATTCCTAAATCCTTTAGAACACTTCTAAGCCATAACAATTCACATACACTGTGAGCCATACCCCAAAATTCAGCCTCTGTACTTGATCTTGCCACCACCTTCTGCTTTTTACTTCTCCAAGTAACAAGATTACCCTCTATGAAAGTAAAATAACCAAATGTGGACCTCCAATTGGTTTGATCAAGTGCCTAATCAGAATCCGTGTATCCTTTAATGTTAGAGACACCATGTTTTGAAAATAATAAACCTTTGCTTGGAGCATTCTTTAAGTATTTTAAATTCGGTATACAACTTTATATGTTATTCACTAGGTGCTTGCATGAATTGACTTACAACACTTACTATATAGGCTATATCTGGCCTTGTATGCGACAAATATATTAACCTCCCAACTAACCATTGATAACGACTTTTATCTGTTGGAGTTTGATCTAGAATAACTCCAATCTTATAATTCATCTCTATAGGTGTGTCCGCTGGTTTGCAAGCAAGCATTCCAATTTTGGTTAAGAGGTCTAACACATATTTCCGTTGTGACAGAAAAATCCCCTGTTTTGATCTTGTTACCTTAATTCTTAAGAAATATTTTAGTTATTTGTGATGGAATATGACATGGTATGTACATGGTAATCATGCAGCGGAAAAACGATAAAATCGATCATACATGCCAAACAATTCCATGACAAGAATCGAAACATGCAATTTTAGGGTTTTAAAAACTTACAACTTTAAATGCACTTCAAGAATTTGATTTGATGATGACCAGAAACCAAGATGAATATGTCAACCTTAGATCTTCACCACCAATGCCAAAGGAACAGCCTTTACGCCACTTCTCTCTATGTTCACACACACAATTGCAATGACGGCTTAAAATCGAGATTGCTAGCTCTCTTTTAAAGTATTGTGTAATGGCAATGGATTGAAGCTACAAGACTTGATCTTACACTTCTTTTAGGTTGCTATTACTGCCCAAGAACACAAGAGAATGAGGAAGAATCCTTTCTCCTTGTGAAATTCGGCCAAAAGAATTAAGTGTGAGAGAGAGAGAGTTTCACACCACACACACTTGTAATTAGGGTTTTATTTCTTTACTAATATATATCCTTATCTTTTGGCAAGTGTTTGATCTGAATTTTACTACCTCAAGATAATTAATTCAACCTCAATCGCTTCCTAAAAATAAGTAACATATATTAGTTTAATCTCTTTTGAATTTAAAATTCAAATTAATTTGAAATAAAACCATAAGACATTTTAATCAAATTAATCACTTAATCTTGAAATCAACATGTGCCGAAATTCTCTTGTTTTTTAATCTTGGAATTTTGGCTAGGTCATCTCATTTTTAAGTGTTTTAATTTGATTTAAATATCATTAGGATTTAATACTCAATCAACTTAATTAATAAAAGATAATTAATTAATTAAAATAAACCATGTGGGCTGAATTTTTCTCTCTCATGGACCAAGGTCCAATAGCAATTTTAATACCCATTACATACATTAATTTGACTTTAATTAAAAGCCCAAATTAATGTCCAATACTTTATTTAAATATTTTAAGCCCAATGCTTTGTGTACGATCCTATAGGTCCATTTAATGTTGGCAATGAATTAATGAATTAATTCAAAGGCTATATATATTTTCTAGCAAGATATTATAGCATTCCAAATTAAATGAAAATGCAAATGGCATTTAGTGACCTAATGCAATTTTGCATAGTCCCTTACCCATAAATATCAGAATTAATATAAGGCATGGAACTAGTCATCCTTATATATATTAATTCCTTTCTTGATATTTCAGTGACACTGAACTCTCAGATAAATAATGATTACTCATTTCATCTCGGTATGGCCATACACTTCTCAGTTCACTGATCAAGTTGCCAATGATATTTTCTCTCTTATAGAGAGGGGTAATCTCTTCACTTCTCTCATGCTTTCTAACATGAATCAATGTATACCCAAGCATACCCATACTTATCACTCTGTTACAAGCACGTTAGGTGTATGTCAAAGTACACAGTAATTCATAAAGAGTTTTATAGAGATTTTAGGTCTAAGAACTTCGATACAAAACTTGCATATGAGAAACACTTATGACTTATACCATGTAGTGTTCTCATGAACGGATCGAATCCAGATACCATGTTTTAAACATGTATCTATGATCTCTAATTGACATTCTTGTCCTTATGATCCGTAAGACAGAACTCAACTTATCAGAGAGAGCATGCTAGTCTTAATTCATTTGTTATTCCCATAACAATGACTGACTAGGGATATTTAGAATGAAGTCTCATTTGTTTCAAGGTCTTACAACCATGTGCGTCACACATGATAACTTAAACTGAAACAACATTCTTGAACAGTTCTATCAATTGATATGCATAGGAATACAATAGATAAAACAAATGTCTCATTTATTAACTAAAGTGTTTTATTACAATATATATGGGCTAGGGCTTACACTAACAGTTTGAGATTTTTTATTTCGAATTTAGTAGCTAAATATTCTTATAATGCTTTCATTTTGCATGGGTCATCTCCTGTCAAGACCATATCATCAACATACACAATTAAAATTGTTACCTTCCCTTCCTTATGCTTTATAAACAAAGTATGATCTCAGTTACTTTGTTTATAACCAAAGGCTTTCATTGTAGATGATAACCTCCTAAGCCATGCTTTAAGGGATTATTTTAGCCCATAGAGCGACTTTTTCAGTTTACAAACTTCACTCCTACTAGAAGAATTACATTTAATTCCTAGTGGTAATTCATATAAACGTCTTCCTCTAAATCTCCATTGAGAAAAGAATTTTTTTTTAACATCAAACTATTGTAGGGGCCATTCCCTCTTTGCTGCTAGAGATATGATGATGTGGATGGTATTAAGTTTGGCTATAGGTGCAGAAGTTTCTTGATAATCCACTCCATACCTTTGTATATACCCCTTTGCCACTAACTTAGCTTTATATCAATTAATACTGCCATCTCCCTTAAGTTTCATCGTAAATACCCATTTACAACCAACTATTTTCTTCCCTTTGGGTAGTGGAACAAGCTCCCAAGTAGCATTTTTTTGCAAAGCCTTCATCTCTTCGTTCATCTCCTTTATCCATTTTGGATATGCCAAAGCATCTTGCACACTGCTAGGAATAGATATAGTGGACAATTGATTAACAATAAATGTATACAATTCAGACAATCTATAGAGGGACACATGGTTTCTAATAGTATTTATAGTTTTAGCTTTAGGATCGGGTTCATATTGTTTCTTTGGGATTCCCTTATTTGATCTTTATGGATATTTAGGAATAATATTCTCTACATGAATAGGAATTACATTAGACTCATCAGATGTGGGAATAGAAATTACCTGAAGTGGAATATTCGGGATTAATTCATTAGTTAATGGTGTAGACATGGGCAACTCTGGTGATGCTGCAGTATTAGTATCGGGGGCTGATGAGGATGCTGATGAAGACATGCCAGTAGTGTTGTCTTGTTGTCCAAAATGCAATGTACTCTCTTTATTTTTAAAAATTTGTTGCAAGTCATTTCCTATAGTTTGCTGACCAATAATCTGCTGCTCATTCATTTTTTCAAATTTAATAATCTAATGCTTATTCATTTTTTCAAATTTAATAATCTGCTGCTCATTTATTTTTTCAAATTCAATAAATTTATCTTCTCCTCCACCTTATTGTAATACATTCTCCTTATTTTAATTCTCCCCCTATAAAGAAGTCCCAAAAACTCGCCCTGAATAATAAGGTTCTAATTCATGAAAGGAAGCATCCAAAGTTACATGTAATTTTTGTTTTGAGGATCATAACACTTATATCCTTTTTGAAATTTAGAATAACCAAAAAAGACACACTGTTTTGCACATGGATCAAGTTTATTTCATAGACTTTTAGGAATGTGAACATAAACAATATAACCAAAGAAACGTGGTTCAATATTTTGGAGATGAGGGATTGGAAGTAAGGATTGCAACTTTTGTTGGAGGGCAAAATCTAACATGCAGGAAGTTGTTCGATTGATGAGGTAAGTAACAAATTTCACAACTTCTCCCCAATAAAATTGAGGCATATTCATGCCAAAGAGAGAAGCACGAACCACTTCCCATATTTGTCTATTCTTCTTTTTCACTAAACCATTATATTATAGAGTATAGGTGTAAGATGTCTGGTGTCAAATCCCATGGTGACTCAAAAACTTTCCCAAGGACGTTGTGTTTACAAAATCAATACCATTGTTAGATTGTAAAACACAAATTTGTTTTTGATATTGAGTGCTCACCATTTTATGAAATTCCTGAAAAGCTATACACATACCATTCTTTTTGTAAAGCAAAGCCACCCATATCATTCTAGTGCATTCATCAATAAACGTGACAAAGTAATGAGCTTTAGAAATAGAAGGAATTTTTATTGGAGCCCAAACATTAGAGAGAATAACCACAAAAGGTTCTAAACTTTTATTCACACTCAGCAAATAAGAAACACGATGGTTCTTAGCAAGTTCACAAGTTTCACAATGAAAATCGAAATCATTCAAAATTGAAAAAAGATGTGTTTTTAATTTTCTAAGATAACCAAACAAAAGGTGTCATAATCTCCGGTGCTATAACCATATGGTTACCTGAGCTTTATCTTCACTACTAGTAAAATTAGCCTTACTGAATTTCGGTCCCCCATTTCTTGTCAACTCCAGGTAGTAGAGTTTGCCCCGTCTAACACCATAACCAAGAATCTTTTGAGTTAGAATGTCTTGAAAGACATAAAATGAGGGCCAAAAAGTTACTATACAAGCAAGAGTAGAAGTAATTTGGTTAATAGATAAAAAATTATATTTAAGGGATGGAACAACAAGATTAGTATCTAAATGGAGGTTTTCGGACAAGATAACAGATCCCTCTCCGATAATAGGAGAGGTAATACCATTCGCCATGGAAATAATAAATTATGAGAGAGGAAGAACAAATTGTAACTGATTTGAGTCCTTAGTCATATGATCAGATACACTTGTATCAATAATCCAAGTATTATTCTTAGAAGTTGTAGAAAATACAAAAGCCTTACCAATAGTACCTGATTGAGTAACATTTGCAACAGGTGGAAATGGATCTTCCTCCATAGCTATCACCATGGCTTTTCCTGCTATTTTCTTATGAGGTTTTTTTGTGAAATTCCACCACTCAAGATAGGTAATCATTTCATAACATCACTATTTTGAATGACCTAGTTCACCACAATGAGTACATACCAAGCCATTGGTCTTTTGATATTTTGATGAGCTAAAGAATGATAATTTTTTATTTAAAACCATAGCCGAGCTTTTAGAGATTGGACGAGAGCCTTCCATTATCCGTTGTTATTGATATTCTCTCCTAACATATACATACGAGTTTTCCAAATCAAGTTTTGGGTCTTTGCATAGGATCTCTCCATAGACTTGATCAAATTTAAAGGCATCAAGTCTACTGAGAAAAATATGAACTTAAAGTTTGGCCATCACAAAATGTAACTAGATGACTCCTTTAATAGTACCTTCCTGATAAATAGTCCTATGATTAATTTCCTGGAAAATAGCAACAAGTTTATTATAGTATGTTGACAATGGTCGACCATTTTGAGTGGTAGAAAAGGATCTTTGATTTAATTCAAAGATACAAGTTTCATCAGAACCATCATAAAAGGATTTAGATACATCATCCCATTTCTCTTTAGCTATAAAGTGATGAATAAACTGCTGCATCAATGGGGAAGATCCCTATACCCATATATTAGCCTTTCTCAATGTTTGTGCAACATTCAAAATAAATAGATTCACGAATGATGCAATTAGACTTCAGTTATTCCATTTTTCTATTAAAGACAAGGCACAACTATGGCTAGCTAGTTTGCCTTATGAGTCTATTACCACATGGGATCAATTGATGCAAGCATTTCTTTATAACTATTTTCCACCCAACAAGATAGCCAAATTTATAAATGAGATAACAACCTTTTAGCAACATGCAAATTAGACTATTTATACAGCATGGGATAGATTTAAGGAACTTTAAAGGCAATTTCCTCATCATGGTTTGCCTAATTGCATGATTCCTCAAATATTTTACAATGGTTTAATGGATGAAAATAGAAATATAGTCAATACAGCCTCAAGTGGGAAATGGATAGACAAAATAGCAAAAGAAGTAACTTTTCTTAAGGAACTTGCATAACAAGGGTGTACGGGAGATAAACCAACCATAGCTAAAAGAAGAGGTGTCTTGGAGTTTGATACCATCAACTTGTGGATAGCAAAGGTAGATCCACTAACCAAATTGGTAAGTAAATCTCAAGTTAATTCTATTAATAATCCAAGTGTTGTTTGTGAGTTGTGTGAAGGATCTCAAACCTACACATAATGTACAATAAGTAACAGTGAAGAAGCCAATTATACTCAAGGTGGTTTCAATCAAAAGGGAGGATTAAATTCTAATTCCTATAATCCCTAATGGAGGAACCACCTGGATTTTCTTGGTTTAACACTTTATCACAATTCAATCCTCCAAGTAACCCCATACCTAGACCATAAAACCCACCTAGTCTTCCTATAAATCCACCATTTAATCCCTCACAAACCAAATCCCAACTTGAATCTATCACTGAACAATTTATTAGCCAAACAAATTGCCACTAATAAAAATAATGATGAGCAGTTCAAGCAAGTCAATGCAAAGCTTGAACAACTTGCTACCTATAATAGGATTTTAGAGACCTAAATTGCTCAATAAACCTTTTCAAGTTCTCAAACTTTGGGAAAGCTGCCTAGCAAACTTGAGTTCCCTCATAAAGATACTTGTCAAGCAATTATATTAAGAAGTGGTAAGGAGGTTGACAATAATGACTTAAGAGGTAAGAAAGTTACTACTCAAGATCATGAGTCTAAAGGTAAGTCTAATGAGCATGATATGGTTGATAGTAGTAATGATGTTGTGAAACCTAGAAAAGATAAAAAAAAAAAAAGATGACCAACCTAATAAAAAGAATGAAACTAAAGTGGATCTTAAATCTTTGCCTTTTCCCCAAAGGTTTTTAAGGCATAATTTAGATAAGCAATTTGGCAAGTTTCTAACCTATCTTAAGGATATAACTATCACTATTCCATTCATAGATGCTATAAGAGATATGCCTTCATAGGGTAAGTTTTTAAAAGACAATACAACATATAAGAGTAAGTTAGAAGAGTATGGTTTAGTTTCATTAGTGGAAGAATCTAAACCTATGTATTCTAAGCTCTACCTAAGCAAAAGGATCTGGGTTATTTCACGGTTCTTTGTGCTATTGGTGGTATCCCTCTTGAAAAAGCTCTTTATGATGTAGGTGTTAGTGTCAGTCTTATGTCTTATTTTATCTATAAGCGATTGGATTTAGGTGAACTTAAGCCTACTAGCATATGTTTGTCTATGGCTAATAGAACCATTACTCATCCCCCAGGAATTCTTGAAAATGTGCCTACAAAGGTAGGTAAGTTTGTCATACCAATAAATTTTGTTGTGTTAGATATGGAAAAGGACTTAAAAATTCCCATATTGTTTGGAAGACCTTTTCAAGTTACAGTTGGTACTATCATTGATATGAAAAGAGATAATATCACCTTAGAAGTGAACAATGAAAATGAATTCAATGTCTTTAAAATGATGAGTTCTTCACCTATTGAAAGTGTTATCAGAATTGATTCTCTTGACATTATTGATGAATGTGTTGAGGATGTTTTACATGATTGTTTGAGGTAAGAGCCTATCAAGCCTTATGTAAGAGAGGGTGCTAGAGTGCATCAATTGGAGGCCCAATCATTTCCTTTTTATAGGCCTCTAAGGTTTGAACCTTTGAACAAGGATAATGACTAAAAAGGTGCCTCTCCAAAGGAAGAAGCAAAGTTAGAGCTCAAGTCTCTACCATTAAATTTGAGATATATTTTTCTAGATTCAAACTCTCAATTTCATTTTATAGTTAATTCATCTTTGCCTAATGATCAAGTTGATGTGTTAAGAGATGTTTTGCTTAACCATAAGAATGCTATTGGCTATTCTATAAATGATTTAAAAGGTATTAGCTATAAGATTTGTATGCATAGAATTCCTTTCAAAGATAATGCTAAGCCTTCTATTGAGGGTCAAAGACATTTAAATCTTACTCTTAAAGAGGCGGTTAGGAAAGAAATGATTAAGCTTTTAGAAAATGGTATTATATACTCATTGGTGATAGTAAATGGGCAAGCCTTGTTTAAGTGGTTCTTAAGAAATGAGGCTTGATGGTTGTTAAGAATGAATCTAATTATTTAATTCCTACTAGAACTATCATAGGATGGTGTATGTGTATTGATTATAAAAAATTAAACAAGGCTACTAGAAAAGACCACTTTTCGTTACCCTTTTTAAATCAAGGCTTAGAAAGGCTAGCTAATTTTTTGCATTTTTGCTACCTTTATGGTTTAAGTGGTTTTTACCAAATACCTATTCACCCTGAGTATTAACCAAAAACTACATTCATATGTCATTATGAAACTTTTGCATTTAGGCATATGCCTTTGGTTTATGCAATGCCTCTGCTACTTTTAAAAGATACAAGTTTTTTATTTTTAGTGATTTGATAGATAAATGTGTTAAAGTCTTTATGGATGATTTTAGTGTCTATGGAGCTAACTTTGACCATTATTTAGAGAATCTTTCTAAAGTTCTTGATAGGTGTATAGAGCATGGACTGGTGCTTAATTAGGAAAAATGTCACTTTATGGCTCAAAAGGGTATTGTTCTTGGTCATTCTATCTCAAGTAATGGAATTGGAATAAATAGAGTAAAGATTGAAGTGATAGCCAATTTAAAGGTGATAGCCAATTTGCTACCTCTAAGCTATACAAGAGATATTAGAAGTTTTCTTGGCCATGTAGGATTCTGTAGGAGGTTTATCAAGGATTTCTCAAAGATAGCTATGCCACTATGCAATCTTTTAGCAAAGGATGCTAAATTTGTGTTTGATGAAGCTTGCCTTAATACATTTGAGACATTAAATAAAGCCCTAGTTTCAACACCTATTTTGCAACCACCTAATTAGGATAAATCATTTGAGATTATGTGTGATGCAAGCGACTTTGTTGTGGGGTAGTTTTGGGGCAAAGAAAGAAAGGTAAACCATATGTGATTTATTATGCAAGTAAGTTGTTAGATGGAGCTCAAATCAACTATGCCACAATATAAAAGGAATTATTGGCTATTGTTTATGCATTCGATAGGTTTAGAGCTTATTTGGCAGGGCAAAAAGTTATAGTGTATTTGAATCATGCTGCCTTTAAGTATCTTTTAAGTAAGAAGGATGAAAAGCTAAGGCTTTTGAGGTGGATTTTGATGCTTAAAGAATTTGAATGGGAAATTACAAATAAGAAAGGAAGTGAGAATCTTGTGGCAGATCACTTGTTAAGGTTGGATCAAGAAGACCTGAAAATGCATGATGATGGTGTGCCTATTGATGAAAGTTTTCATGGTGAATACCTTTTAAGTGTGGTGTCTAAAGAGATCCCTTGGTTTGCTGATATTGCCAACTACTTAGTAAATGGTATCCTTCTATATGATTTATATTATAATCAAAGGAAAAAGTTTTTGTATGATTGTAGGTTCTATTATTTAGAAGAGCCATTGCTTTATAAGTGATGTGCAAATGGATTAATTAAAAGGTGTATTCCCCAAGATAAGGTTAAAGACATTTTGAAGCATTGCCATTCCATGGATGTTGGTGGTCATTTTGGTATATCCAAGATAGCTTTTAAGGTAATTCAATATGGTTTTTGGTGGCATACTCTATTTAAAGATGTTAGAGTGTATGTTATTAGATGTGATAAATGCCAAAGGATGGGTAGTATGACAAAAAAGAATGAGATGCCATTGAAAGGAGTGTTAGAGGTAAAGATATTTGATGTTTGGGAGATGGATTTCATGGGTTCTTTTCCTAGTTCTTAGGTCACAAGTATATTTTTGTTATGGTAGACTATATATCTAAATGGGTTGAGGCAATGCCTACTCTCAGTAATGATGCCAAAGTAGTTAGGAAGATGCTCAAGAAGGTTATATTTCCTAGGTTTGGAACTCCTAAAGCAATTATTAGTGATAAAGGTTCCCATTTTTTCAGTAGTGTGATTGATAGTCTATTGAAGAAGTATGGAGTGACAGCTAAGGTTGCCACTCCACTTCATCCTCAAACTAGTGAACAAGTAGAAGTAAGTAATAAAGAATTGAAGCGGATCTTGGAAAAAATAGTTTCTTCATCTCGAAAGGATTAGGCATTAAAGCTAGATGATGCTCTTTAGACATATAGGACAGCCTTCAAAACACCCATAGGTCTTATCCCCTATCAACTTATCTATGGAAAGTCTTATCACTTACTAGTTAAGTTTAAACATAAGGCCTATTAGGCAATAAGGGCTTTGAATTTTGATATGAAGCAAGCTAGTAAGAAGAGGTTACTTTAGCTAAATGAGTTAGAGGAATTGAGGATGAATGCCTAAAAGAATGCTAAGTTATATAAGGATCGTACCAAGATGTGGCATGAAAAACATATTCTTAAGAAGGAATTTCATGAAGGTGATTTGGTGCTTCTTTATAAATCAAGATTGAGGTTATTTCCTAGGAAGCTCAAGTCTTAATGGTCTTTTCCTTTTAAAGTGGTTAAAGTATATGAGTTTAGAGCAATTGATATTAACAATGATAAGGGAGAAGTTTTCAAGGTCAATGGTCATTGCTTCAAGCCATATTTTATTGGTGAATCCATTGGTGACGTGGATTTTCTTACTCTCTCTACACTAAGAAATCATTTCTCAATTTTATTAATGCTTTTAGTCTTTCACACAAAGTTTGCTTTAGTATTTTCTTGACACAAGCTTCTTTTTCCTTGTTTTTAGTATGTTTTTAAGTATGTTTCTTCTTTGTTTTTGTGTTTTTACTTCATGTTTACCCATTATTTTTTATGGCCTAATATTTTTTCTTTGATTTTTTTGTAGTTTGTGTTTTTGAGTTTTTGGGCAAGGTGTGATGAGTTGTAATTCTTGTGTCAACTTGTTATAGAGAGTTAGTGTGTTGACTTGAGGTCTGTGTCGACTTGTGTGCCAAGTCATTCCAGAAGCATTGCATATTGAGTCATCAATAGTCGTGCCAATTATATAGAGATCCATCTGTACTGAGTCATCATTAGTGTACCAACTCGTTACAGAGAACATTCGTGCCGAGTGATCACCTCTGTGCCGACTCATGACAAAACCTACTTTGGCCAAAATTTTCTCTATTTTATATATCTTAAATGCCCTATTTCAATTTTTGTTTTTAGTCTTTAATTCTTGTCATTTTTTTAGTTTCTTTTTCAAATTATTTTTGAAAAGGTGTGAGAAGCCCTAAAGGGTTGTGTCTTTTCCCATAAAAAGTCATACCTTTCCTACTTTTTCTCATCCTTTTTTAGAAATTTCTTTCCCTACAAATACAAGTCTTCATTTTTCTTTATTCTTGTAGCCTTTTTCCTTTCCCAATAGGGTTTTTTCTCTATAAATATAATTCTTTTTCCTTCTTCTTCCTTACTCTTTCTTCGTTTTCTCTAACTTGTTTCTCTTAACACCTCCATTATCAAGTTGTTAGTTCTTTCTTTTCTTTCTCTTTCATGTGTTCATTGCCAAGTTCTTTTTCATTTTCCTTTGAGCAATTCTTTATCTTAACATCCAAGATGCCAAGAATAAGAGGATCTACTTCATCAAGCCTTCAAGAGTAAGCTTCCTAAGAAGAGGATTTCACTTTAATGTACAAGGCCCCATTCCATATTTTTTCGCATGAGGAAGGTGCTAGATTTATTTCTTTTAAGCCAAGAGGAATTGTGTTTTGTAAGTATCTTTCTACTAGCCTCTTGAGGGATATTGGTATGCTTGATACTCTTAGTGCTCTTTTAAGTTCTTGTGGTCTTGCTAGAATTCTTCCCATGCATGAAACCACTTATATTCATTTGGTCTTAAAATTTTACACTACTTTAGAAGTGAATGAGAATGGCTCTAGGGTGTTGGAATTTCGTTTGCTAGGAGAAAAGCACACTCGTACACATTCATTTATGCATAGAGTTTTTAGTTTTAGGAGAGATGGTATGTGTGACCCGCCTATGAATTTTGATTTTAATACATTTTGGACATTTTTGAATTATTTGAGTACCCCATTCCAACCTAAGAAGGGTAAATCAATGTTTATTAAAGACTTGAAATTTTGGCTTTTGCATAAGATTCTTCCATGTGTGATTTTTCACAATAATGAATTTAATAGGGTTACTTGTTAAGAATTATTCCTTATGTGGTGCATTTATAATAATAAATAAGTTTGTTAGACTTATTGGATTTTTAACCAACTGTTTGCATACACATCCAGGAAGGATAGCCCTATTACTTATGGTCATGTGGTGACCATTATTGCTAAAGATTTGAATGTTGATTTGAATGAATTCACCTGTGTACTTGAGTGTACCTTTTTCACAAAGTAGACTTTGATTAGAGGTGAAGTAGTTGATGCCTTCTTGAGGTTCATTCCTACTCGTTCTCACTTATGTTGAAGAGGATTTGCACCACCACCACCTCAAGAGACTGAGGAAAAGGAGGAAGAAAGTAAAGAGGAGGAAGGATATGATTTTGTTATGCCTCAAAAGGGGGAAACTCATGAAGCCTTAGCCATCATTCGAGCCTCATCCAATGGTGGTGCAAGTAGGCCAACTTATGGTCCTTTTCATGGCCAAACTCATGGTGTATCAAGTAGATCTTTAAGGATTTAGGAGCAAGTGCTAGACTACCAAAAAGCTATGCAACATCAATTGAACACAATGGAGACTATGACTAGAAATCTTGTGAGGCAAAGGAGGATGGAGTATAAAGTTGATACCTTTATTGCTCAAGTAGGCTATGTGGTTAGCTCTCCTCCACCCTCTCTTTTAGATGATTAAGGGAAGAATTTCTTTTCCTTTTTTTTATTTTGGGTTCACATTGGGGACAATGTGAAGCTTATGTGTAAAGGAGGGATGTTTTATGTTTTATGTTTATGTTTTGTTGCATGTGTTTAGTGTTTTAGTTTTTGTTTTTGAATGCATGGTGCTATGATAAGTTAATGAATATTTATTCATTTGTCTTTTTTATATTTAATTTTTTTTCTAAGTTCATCTTGATATGATTAAGTGCATGCTAATGCCATGTCAATAACTTGTTTTTGATAATCAATTTATAGAATCTTAAGTTTCATGTAGTATAGTTTTTATGTTTTTCTTATTTTCTTTTGTTGTTATTTTCAAAATCCTAAGATGTTTAGTCAATTTTTTAGCTATACTTGGAATTAAGATGGCATGATTCAAGTTTAGTGTTTAAGAGCCTTTATGGTCTTAGGGAAACTATAGCCATAATATGTATAGCTCACTCTTCAATAATAGATGAGGACACAAGTTCACAAAAGAAAGAAAAAAATAGAGAAAGAAAAAGTAAGAAAAATTAAAGTCATTTTATGGGATGGAGTATATAATGCACCCATTAAGATTGATTAAATAAAAAGAGTGGGATGGAGTATAAAATGCACCCACAAAATTGCTAAGTTATTAGAAAATCTATAAGTGTCTAAAAATGCCACGAGAATTGTGAGTTGATATGTAAGCTTAACCTTGTCCCAATGGCTATGTTTGTTCTTGAATTTTAAGTTTGAAGATTGTCTATCCTAGTTAAATAGTTTGTTTAGATTATTAACTCTATGTTCTCGATTTTAATTTTAATAACTTGAGATAGTAGGTTAAATTTATTACCTATGCTATGCAACTTGTCTACTCTATCATTGTTGAGCATCAGAAACTAGTTAATTGGCTATTTTATTTTTAAACACTTTCTCATGTTGAAGATGATTCTTAGGAAAACTCTTTTCTAACTTAGAAGATAAATGCTTTTGTTAGTTCTCTCACTTAGATTCTTGTGTTCTGGCTTGAAGGCAAGCAAGGTTTAAGTGTGGGGGAATTTGATGTCATGCAATTTAGCATAGTCATTTTGTTTGTTATTGCATCATTTCTTTAGTTTAATGTATGTATTTTGTTATGTTTTAGGTTATTTTTTATGTCTTTTGACCAGTATCTAGCAAGTGTACTAGATCGGCTAGTAATATAGAGAAATAAAGATTAAAATCCCAAATATCGAACCGAAGGGAAACTTGTGTGTGTATTAAAGGATTTTGAGTTTTAGAATGAAAATTGTGTGTAGAGAGAGAGAGAAGAAATCCCAAAAGTTATGATGAAGATTTAAAACTAAAATAATAAATCAAAACAAATTATGAATGACTTGACATAAATAACAAGAGTAAATTAGTAATTAAAATAGGGTAACAATCAATATCTAAAAATAACTTTCACTAAGGGACTATCCACCTTAACCTTTTATTGCAATGGCTTAAATTCTTAAAAACACAAGTGATTATGGAAAACTAGATGAATAAAATCTGATACATTAAATCAAGAATACCTTTCTTAAATATTAAATTCCCTGTTAAGAACAATTTAACATTCAGCAGAAAAATCGAGTTTAACTTCCTACACTTCCATTAAACTCTTTTCTAAGCAAATTCAATTTACAGTATATTCTTGGTTCCTCCTCTCTTAATATTAACCAATATTATCAAGACATAATTATCTCAAAATAGAAAACAATTATGCATTTACTCAAAAGATTAATCCAAGAACATACAAACACCTAATTGTGCTTAAATCAACTTTTAGTTATTAAGACTAATACACCAACAATTAATTCAACCAAAATCAAAGATGAGAATATACTTAAAACCAATAAATAATCAACTTGATTTACATTAAAGCTCAATTAATTCATCACAACAAAAGATTAAGGATTCAAGTATCCTTAGCTAAAGTTAAGTAAAACTACTCACACTTCATAATTAAAACTAAAAACTGAGTTTAAAAGAAAATTACAGAAAACGTAAAATATTCTCCAAGTCTAGCTAACGTAAAAACAATATAGCTAATCAATCCCCCTAACTTGTGATTTGAGTCTTCTTTTTATAGGGAAAGCAGAGGTAGCAAAATAGGAAGTTAAATCTATCTTAACTTCTTAAACCAAGCATCAAATTTCCTAATTTAATTGATAGAAGACTTCCTATTTAAGTGAAATCTCTTGAACCGGCAGAATAGGACATGAAACCACTGAACCACTTCCTCTAAAACTTCAGCAAAAACTCATTCAGGAGAGTAGAAAAGCAAATTCCATTGAATAACCCTTGTTTAGCCTCCAAAGGGGTCCATTCAGTAGAAGCAATTCTTGATTCCACCGAATGGTCTTCTTTCCTTCACTTCAAAAGGCCATTTGGTAGAATCAAGGATTGATTCCACCGATTGGTCTTCTACTGGACAAACAAATGATGTTTTCTTTATTCTTTGCTTCTTGTTTTGCAAAATTACCCTTTCAGTCCTTCAACTTCTTCTTTTTCTTTCAATTTTACACCTAAAAACACAAATAAACACAATTAAGTCCTTACATCACAAATTAAACAAATTAAACACTGGACTAACTAAAATAATATAAAATTAACACAATAAACAAACTAATAACGCTTAAAAACATTATAAAATGTACACTTATCAAATACCCCACACTTAGCCTTGCTTGCCCCTAAGCAAGCTTGAACCAACCACATTCTCAAATTTATCAAACTTTAACTAAGAAACATGCAATTCAAAATTAAGTTTAGCAATTAACAAGAGCACTTAACAAAATTTCAACCAAAATAACTTTAAATAAGACAATATGAGCGAGTTTCCTTGTGTGTGTGCAGGATCAAAAAATTTTAAGTTCTTTTCAAAATCAAAACACCAATGCAAATGAATAATAAAGCTTAAAGTATATGTACACCTAAGTGTACAAATATTTTTGCACTTGAAACTCTATAAACACCATAGGCCTCTCTTTTAGCATTGGGAACTGAAGGTCATCTCTGCTAAACAATTCAAAAGCAACTTAAAATCACATAGGTCTTTAATGGTTGTAATGGGGCTAAAGTAATGGTTAATAAAGAGAGGATAAAAGATATTCAAAAAGAATTAGCCACTCAATGCCTAAAATAGATTAATACTTTATAATTATAGCTTTTTTACCATATTATTTACTTGCTAATAATTTCTTAATAGAAGAAGAAAACTAAGCTTTGCAACAATCACCCCACAATTAAGAACTTGCCATAAACTGTATGTCTTTTTTCAATCTTTTCTTTTTCTCTTTTTTTTTTTTGCTTAATTTGAGGGTGAAAGAATACATAAACTTAATTTCAAAAATAACTTATTCTATTAATCCCATTTACTTGCTATTCCCATAAAAGAACCAAACATATTTCCATTAGTCTATCCAAAGCTAAAGTGGCAACTCTATCAAGGGAAGATAAAAGCTTTTAGGTTATATGGTACTTAATGAGGTAATAAGAAAAAAATTAATATGACACGCATTAAGCATGTCTTTTTAAGCTCAAAGTGGGTTAACAAAGGTCAAAAATATGCATAAAGGTAGGAAAACAGTCTATATTTGGCTTAACAAGAAAATTTTGCCTAGATCATGTTGTAAGTTGCAATGAGTTATTTCTATGCTTCAAAGGGTGATGAGGAAGGTTCTAGTGTTCTAAAATTTTTTACTCAACTATTTCAATGCATTGGCTTTTCTTTAAGTTCAAAAAATTGGTCTAATGTGCTAAAAAATTTGGAAACTAACAAATATACATCAAGTTCAAATTCTATTACAACTAAAATTCATTAAACAACTTACTTGTTTTACTACCAACCTAAGAATTTTAACGCATGCACATTCTAAGTTTAAAGTTCAATATGTTCAAAATTTGAGAACAACTGGGGCAGACTGAAGTTTAAGTGAAAGTTATAAAATAAAGTGCTTAAACAAATGTTAACATTTGTCCTAAGGGTAACAAAACAGTAAAAACATGTCAAACTAAAAAAACAAAAAACTAAAGTGCTTAAACGAAAAGGAGAGAAGAAAGATTCAACTTCTTACAAAATTGACCTTTAGACAAGCTCTACCCCCTCTTAAAATTGTTGCTATCCACAACAACTATCATCACTCTGCTGGTGGTAATGGTGGTAGTGGCCAACGCTTCCAGAAATTTGTAGTGAACACCTCCAAATTATGCTTTACTTCAAGAATGTGGTCCTGTATGGTATTTATACGTCCCTCCAGCTTATTCATCCTATTATTCATTTGAGTAGTAAAAGTTTGCATTTGACTTGAAGGCTCCTGTGGTGGGGGTGCTAGTTCTCAGGCTCAGATTCTGATTCAGATTCTTCATCTCTATTTCTACCAATGGTAAGTACATCAAGATATTCTTCCATATCGGATCAATGTCTCTGTGGCTTGTTAATTAATATCTTCATTCGAGCCAACATAGCATAATCCATGTTAGTTAGTTTCCTAAAAGATTTCTTCATATCTATGTAGCCTACTACTCTAGCCATAATGGTAGCAACCTAACCCAATGATGTCACCTTAATTTTTGTACTCATTCTCTATAGTTCCTCTATTTTCTAGAACAAAAGAATAACCCCATTCATTCGAACTCCTTCAACCATGCATCTCAACAACATACATTCTTTATTGTTAATGTTCCTAGGGCTTCCTAGGCAACTAAAGAAAGTGATAGATAGGAACCTGTGAAGAATTCAGAGAGGATGACTTCCTAAAGTATGAGCCTTGAGCTTGCTAGGTTTATATCTAATAGGACGCAGAGGATCTGTAATGAATTCCCAATTCTATTTTGTTGTAGCATTAGAAAGCTCACCTATTGTATCATCTAGAAAACCTAAATGTGCAGCAAATACAGGGAATAACATGTAATGAGTTTTCCTCCCTAGCTTAAAACTCACTGTGCCAACATCTTGCTCATCTTCATGTGTCAGTTTGAAGGAAGTAAAAAACTAAAGTGAAACAATTGGATAGATTTTTGGGTGTTTGTCAATAAACCATTCCTATCCAATACTGGATATAAGATGGTAAACCTCATTCCAAAGATTGCCATTAGGGCTATTAAGAAAAAATTGCTTCAAGTAAAGAATCTTGACAAATTTGATTTGCTTGAAATACTCATACATTTCAGCTTTGTCTGCATCAATATAAGCTGGAAGAGTCTTCTTAGATGTTGATGCTTTAGCTTCATTGGATGTCTTAGATGGTTCAGCCAGTGTTGTGATTTTAGCCACTTTATCCTTGGCTTTTTTAGATGTGTCATCCTTTTTTGCTTTCTTAGAACTCACTGAAAAGATAAAAGACATGAGAAGTCCATTAGGTAAAATAAATGAGCAAAGGATATCGTTGATCAAATTGGTGCACAGAGAAGGCGAAATATATGTATCAATGAAACACAATATCAATATGTATCAATGCAAGAATAAGTTAGCAAAGCAATGAGATTGAAAATCTTAGCCTAAGTAGTGCATTTAGTCTTGGAGACATTTCAACAAACACTTGGTGTGCACAAGTTCACAAGCCAAAATTATATGAAATCCCACAACTCTAACAACCTAAAAATTGATAATCAACACATAATTCAACACCAAATACATTTAGCATCACAAATCAGAACAATTATAAGCAATAGAGGTGAAATCACATGAAGAACACAACCTAATTTTACAAATGTAAGCAATGAATTTAAATGCAAATTGATGGAATTTAAAGTAATTAAACACTTACTTGTGATGAAAAAGATGGAGAACAACTAAATCAAATAGAAGAACACACAAGTAAACTTGATTCGGTAAAATTCCTAGGTGAGTGAAGGGAGAATAGAAGTGAAAAACCAAGAGAAAAAGAGCAAATGGTGAAGATGGGGTTTCTTGTCTTTTTAAAGTGGCCATTCGGTGGTGTAGGGAAAAGCCATTCGGTGGGATCAAAATTGATTCTACCGAATTGTCTTCCATTGCATTAAAAGGCCAAAAATTAACCAAGGCAAAAAAAATGGAGGAAGGTGCATTTGGTGGGATCAAACACCATTTGGCCGAATCATGATGTCCTATTCAGTGGAATCAATTTTGATTCTATAGAATGGTCCATCATTGGATCACAAAGCCACAAATCGATGAAATTAAGCTAAATTGGAAGCATTCCCATTCTGTAGGATCAAAATGCGCTCTACCGAATGCTTCCCTTCTTCAACAACAGGCACATAATCAAATAGCCAAGCAAAATCTCATGTTAATCATCAATCGTTGGAATAACAATTGCTTCCATCAAATGCTCAAATACTCATCTAAATCATAGTAACCTGACCATATTCTTAATATTTTAGCATAAAGCTGACTTGACTTCACCCAGTCTATAACCTTCTTACTCTAAATTGATCTTTTAACTGCTAACATCATCATGCTCCATACAACAACTCGAGGTTAAACTCTCTCAATGCTCTACCTTAGGATTGCTTTTTTTGCTAATTCACACTCAACTTACACTTACACACTAAAAACTTCACCACTTTCTTGCTCTCTCAGAAAATTGATCTACCTTTACAAAGCACTTCCTAAAACTAAAACTAAAACTAAAACTAAAACAATCAACATAAGTGAAAATAAAACACACAAAATAAAACCAAATGAAAACAAACAAAGTAACGCATTAAGTAAACAAAAAAAATATAAAGAATGTAGTTCTGAGTTTAACAAGTTCTCAGCTAGACTTTTTTGGTCTGTTGCTATTCTTGAAATACCAACAATGCTTCAGCCACCTCCACTCTTCCCTCAAAGTATGGCTTCAATCGATATCCATTCACTTTATACTCTTTGCCATCTTTTAGACTCTTTATGGTTACCATTCCAAATTCATTACTGGACAAAACTTGATAAGGCCCCAACCATTTGGATTTAAATTTACCTGGAAACAAATGCAACCTGCTATTATACAATAACACCATTATACCGGGAATAAATTCTTTAAATTTCAAACGCTTACCATGCCAATGTTTTGTTTTCTCCTTATAAATTGCTGTATTGCCATATGACCATCGTCGAATTTCATCGAGTTCATTGAACTATAGCTTCCTCTTATCTCCTGCACATCTCAAGTCAAAATTAAGAAACTTTGTTGCCTAATACACTTTATGTTCCAATTCGACGATAAATGACAAGATTTTCCAAACAAAATCCTAAAAGGACACATGCTTATATGGTTTTAAATGCAGTTTTGTAAGCCCAAAGAGTCTTATCCAACCTATAATACCAATCTTTCCTAGAACTATTGATAGTCTTTTCTAAGATAGATTTTAATTCCCTATTAGACACCTCTACTTGCCCATTATTTCCAAATTTTCTAAGCAATGTTTTAAATTGATAGTTGAAAAAATGCTTGCCTCCATAACTTATAATGGCTCTTAGTGCTCCAAATCTAGTGAAAATAATTTTTCTAATAAATTTAAGCACCACCTTGGCATCACAAGTCCTAGTTGCTGTGGCTTTTACCCATATACTCACATAGTCTATAGCAATTAGAATATATTTAAATCCAAATGAGTTTGAAAATCACCTCATAAAATCTATACCCTAAACATAAAAAATCTCCACTTTGAGTATGTTATTCATGGGCATTTCATCTCTTTTAGAAATATTTCCTATTCTTTGACATTTATCACAAAGCTCAAAAAGCTCAATGAATGATTTAACATCTGAAAAAAGAGTAGGCAAGAAAAAACCTAATTGGAGAATCTTTTGTACCGTACGATTAGGTCCATGATGGCCTCCAACTTCTACTCCATGACATTGTCTCATGATATCTTCTTGTTGTCCCTCTAGAACACATCGTCGAAGTACTTGATCCGAACAAATCTTGATTAGGTATGGATCATCCCAAAGGTAGTGTTTGGCATCTACTTGTAGCTTTTTCTTTTATTGCCAAGTGAACTCTTTGGGAAGGTAACCTCTTGCGAGAAAATCAGTTATATTAGCATACTAAGTAGTCACAAAGTTACAAGTATAAATTACACTAATGTATTCATCAGGAAATAAATCAGCAATTTCCCCCTTTTCAATATTGGCATGATCGAGTCTAAAAAGATGGTCTGCCACATAATTCTCGTCTCCTTTCTTATCTTTAATCTCCACATCAAACTCTTATAATAGCAATACCCATCGGATAAGTCTCAGCTTGGAATCCTTTTTGGCAAAAAGATGCCTCAATGCCACATGATCCGCCTAAATCGTGACTTTAGAACCTAGGAGATAATATCTAAATTTGTCAAAAGAAAATACAATAGCTAGTAACTCTTTCTCCATGGTGGTATAATTGACTTAAGCTCCGGTGAATGTGTGGCTTGCATAATAGATAGTATAAAAGATCTTTTCCCTCCTTTGGCCTAAAATTGCTCCTACAGCATAGTCACTAGCATCACACATAATCTCGAACGGTAGGCTCTAATTAGGTGATGTAATGACTGGTGCTATGATTAGGTTTTGCTTTAACAAGTTAAAAGCCTGTAAACACTCATCATAAAAGTTAAATGTAGTATCTTTCATCAACAAATAAGAAAGTGGTTTAGCAATCTTAAAAAAATCATTAATATAGTGACGATAAAAATCCACATGACCAAGGAAACTTCTAATAACTTTAAGACTCATAGGAGGCGATAGTTTATCAATAATGTCAATTTTAGCTTTATCTACCTCAATTCCATTTTCAAGATTTTATACCCTAGAACTATCCCTTCTTTTACCATGAAATGTCTTTTTTCCCAATTTAGAACAAGATTAGTTTCTTTACACCTTTCTAAAACCAATGCAAGATTATTTAAACATGATTCAAAATCACGACCACATAGTCTAAAATCATCCATGAAAGCCTCTATGAATTTTTCAATAAAATCATGAAAAATAGCCATCATGCATCTTTGAAATGTAGACGGGGCATTACATAGACCAAAAGGCATCCTTCTATATGCAAATATGCCATAAGGGCATGTAAATATGATCGTTTCTTGGTCTTCCAGGGCTATTGGTATTTGCATATACCCCAAATACCCATCTAAAAAATAATAAAATATATTTTTCGCTAACATTTGATCAATAAATGGTAAAGAAAAATAATCATTTTTATTGGCATTATTTAATCTCCTATAATTTATACACACTCGCCATCCAGTAACAGTGTGGGTTGGGATAAGTTCATCCTTTTCATTAGTGATCAAAGTCATTCCCCCTTTTCTAGGCACACATTGAACTGGACTAATCCAACTATTATCAGAGATGAGATAGATAATACCTGCATCAAGGTGTTTAAGTACTTTCTTTTTCACCACCTCTTGAATAGCGAGATTAAGTCGCCTTTAGGGTTGCACCATTGGCTTGAAATTTTCCTCCATTGGTATCCGGTATGTACAATAATTGGGGCTTTTACCCTTTAAATTGGATGTCTTCCAACCAATGGCTCCTTTATGCTTCTTAAGTACTTCAATGAGCATCTTCTCTTCCAAACCTGCTAACAAAGAAAAGATAATTACTGGTTTTAGATTTTTCTCTAAAAATACATGTTTTAAATGAGAAGGAAGAGTTTTAAGTTTTGAATCTCCCTTAGAAGGGGATAATTCATCCTCCAAATTTCCTTCATCATTATGTTCTCTTTCTAATTCTTGAATAATCTCTTTTTCTCTTGTCTTCACATGATCTTCATTATTTGGATGCATTAGACATTCTTTTAGCTCATCATCCAAAATGATTTCCTCTTGATTCGCTTCTATACATTCTTGAACTTCATCAACAAAACAAATTGACTCTTCAAATTCATAGGATGGATGTTTCATTATTTTGTTTATGTTGAACATCATTTCATCCTCATTAAATCTAAGGGTGACTGTTTGCCCATGAACATCTATTAAAGCTCTTACTGTGTTCAAAAATGGTCTTCCAACTATTAAAGGCACTCTTTTATCTTCTTCCATATCCATAACCACAAAATTGATTGAAAATATAAAGTTCCCAAATTTAACCAACAAATCCTCAATAATTCCTTTAGGCCTTTTTAATGATCTATCCGCCAATTGTAGCGTCATTCGGGTCTCCTTCATGTCTCCTAAATTCAATTTCCTACAAATAGAATAAGGCATTAGATTTATGCTAGCATCCAAATCATACAATGCATGTCCTACAAAATTTCCTCCTAATTCACATGGTAATGTAAAACTACCAGGATCTTCTAACTTGGTTGAAATTTTGTTCATGATTATTGCACTATAATTTTCAGATAATTGGACCGTTCCTACACCTTCTAGCTTTTTGAACAGAGCTCTTTCATGAATTTAGCATATTTAGACATGTGTAATAAAGTTTTAACAAATGGTAAATTTACATGCAACTTTTTTAACATGTCTAAAAATCCAGTTAATTGCTCATTTTGCTTTTCTTTTCTAGCTAGAGATGGAAAAGGTAATTGAGACTCATCAAGCATAGTAGATACCAATTTTTTCTTACCCTTATTCTTTTCAACAATAGGAGGCACTTCATTAACAATTTTTGAGTTAGAAATACTTACCTCTGCTATTGGTTCCACCACTTTATAAGTATTCTTACAAATTTCAATTTCTTGTACCTCTTTTCCACTCCTCAAAGTGATTGTCTCAGCTTCCTCTTTTAGATTTTGGTCCACATTAGATGAAAATGTTCCTTGAGCCCTATTGGTCAATGAGTTAGCAAGTTGTTCCACTTGGTTTTCTAAATTCCTAATGGATGCATCTTGGTTCGTCATTCAAATATCTTGAGATTTTCACCCAACATCTTGACTAGACATAAAGGCAGTTTGGGCGGACATATAGTTGGCAAACATTTCTTCTAAGTTTGGTTTCTTTCCTTGAGGGGGTGGGGGTTTTTGAAATTTGGGTGGCTGATAGGGTAATGATTGATGGTTAGAAAGGTAGTGTGGTTGTGTTGGACTTTGGTATGGTGGATGGCTATTAGAAGCTATATTTTGATTGAAAGGGGGTTTAGGTTGAGAATTTGATGTAGATGCTTGATTACCTTCTCTCCATGAAAAATTTGGATGATTCCTCCATCCTGAGTTATAGGTATTGCTATCTAGGTTTAAGGCATTCACATCTTTTACTACTCCTTCTCCGTTCTTTATAGCTCATTGATTTCCTACATAAAAATCAATTTCATTAGACAGAGCAGAAACATTTTGAACTTTCAAACCATTCAATTCTTTAGTTAGTAATTTTATTTTAGCATTTATCATGGCAAAATCATCTATGTTATGAAATCTCTGTTTCTTTTGAGTGGCTTTTGAGCTAGCCCATTGTGTATCATTAGTTGCCATCTCAAGTAGGAATGTTTCTTCAATAATTTTGTTTATGAAACTAGAATTTGATGCTGCATCTAACAAAGATCATGTAACTTGATTCACACCTGCATAAAAAATATGAATCAATTGATAAATAACAAATTAATGATGTGAACAGCTTTTTAATAGTCTTCTAAATTTTTCTCAAGCCTCGTGAAATGGCTCATCATATAACCGCTGAAATTCATTGATGTTTTTCCCGAGGGTAGTTTTGATGGGTGGGAAGAATTTGCACAAAAAATTTTCTTACATTTGTTGCCATGATTGGATAGATTGGTTTGGAAGCATTTGCAACCAATCCCTAACTTTACCTATAAGGGTAAAAGGAAACATTTTAAGTCTAATGGCATCAGTAGACATATTTGATATTTGAATCGTGTCACTTATTTCTAAGAATATATTTAAATGTTGTGTAGGATCCTCTATCTCTGAATTCAAAAATTGGTTTCTTTACACCATAGTAATGGTGGAAGGTTTAATCCCAAATGGTTGATTGTGAGGGATCCTAATAGTCCTATGTTCTTTATTCCACCTAGTAATAGCATAATCCTGAATGGTTTTAGGACTAAATCTATCCCCTTGAGGTTGATAATTATTGCCTTGCTCATTCTAATGTTGTGGATCTTCCACCCTAATTGGTGGATCTATGATGAGAGGAAGATCTCTAAGGATTCCTTGATCTTCTAGATTTATGTTGGCTTTCAACTTCCTAATCCTATGAAATATCCTCTCAATTTTAGGGTCAATAGGCAATATTGGTCGATTCCTTATCATAAACTATTGACACCTACACAAATAACAAACATAATTAAAACAAAAATAGATAAGAGGATTTAAGAAATACAAAAAATTCACTATAAAACTTAAAATAAATAGCACAGCCAATGTATCCTTGGCAACGACATCAAAAGCTTGATCGGTATCTAGCAAGTGTACTAGATCTGCTAGTAATATAGGAAAATAAAGATTAACATCCCAAATATAACCCAAGGGAAACTTGTGTGTGTATGAAAAGATTTTGAGTTTTAGAATGAAAATTATATGTAGAGAGAGAAGAAATCCTAGAAGTTATGATAAAGATTTAAAACTGAAATAATAAATCAAAACAAATTATGAATGACTTGAAATAAATAACAAGAGTGAACAAGTAATTAAAATAGGGTAACAATCAATATCTAAAAATAACTTTCACTAAAGGACTATCCACCTTAACCTTTTATTGCAATGACTTAAATTCTTAAAAACACAAGTGATTATAGAAAACAAGATGAATAAAACTTGATACCTTGAATCAATAATACCTTTCTTAAAAATTAAATTCCTCGTTAATAACAATTTAACATTCAACAGAAAAATCTAGTTTAAGTTCCTACACTTCCATTAAACTCTTTTCCAAGCAAATTCAATTTACAATATATTCTCGGTTCCTACTCTCTTAATATTAATTAATATTATCAAGAAATAATTATCTCAAAATAGAAAAAAATCATACATTGACTCAAAATATTAATCTAAAAACATAAAAACCCCTAATTGTGCTTAAATCAACTTTTAGTTTGTCAGACCAATAAACCAACAATTAATTCAACCAAAATCAAAGATGAGAATATACTTAAAATCGAGAAATAATCAACTTGAGTTTACATTAAAGCTCAATTAAGTCATCACAACAAAAGATTAAGGATTCAAGTATCCTTAGCAAAAGTTAAGGAAAACTACTCATAATTTTTAATTAAAAATAAAAACCATGTTTAAAAGAAAATTACAAAAAACGTAAACTATTCTCCAACTCTAGCTAAGATAAAAACAATAACTAATCACTCCCCCTAACTTGTGATTTGAGTCTTCTTTTTATAGGGAAAGTAGAGGTAGCAAAATAGGAAGTTTAATCTATCTTAACTTTTTAAACTGAGCGTCAAATTTCCTAATTTAATAGATAGAAGACTTCTTATTTAAGTGAACTCTTTTGAACCTGCAGAATAGGACTTGAAACCATTGAATCACTTCCTCTAAAACTTCAGCAAAAACTCATTCGGCAAAGTAGAAAAGCCAATTCCATTGAATAACCCTTGTTTAGCTGTCAAAGGGGTCCATTCGGTAGAATCAATTCTTGATTCCACTGAATGGTCTTCTTTCCTTCACTTCAAAAGGCCATTCGGTAGAATCAAGAATTGATTCCACCAAATTGTCCTCTACTGGACTAACAAATGATGTTTTCTTCATTCTTTGCTTCTTGTTTTGCAAAATTACCCTTTTAGTCCTTTAACTTCTTCTTTTTCTTTCAATTTTACACCTAAAAACACAAATAAACACAATTAAGTCCTAACATCACAAGTTAAACAAATTAAACACTAGACTAACTAAAATACTATAAAAATAACACAATAAACCAAATAACAACACTTAAAAACATTATATGCTAAATGTGATTAATTAGATGAAATGAAGCATAAATGAGGGGAATTTTATAGAAAAATTAAAGAAAAAGGTCTTAAAGAAGTTCAAGAGCCTATGCCGACTCATTACATTCCATGTCTACTCGTCACACTGACTCAGCATAACAACTCATGCCATGTTAAACCAAGTCATGAAGTAGTTAAAGGTGTGCTGACTCATTACATTGGTGATGACTCATTGTAGAGCCTGGCTATGCCAACTCATCCAACTTGGCACCATTGTGCCAACTCGTCTCGTAGACCAACAATTACAACCCTTCATATACCTCTTTAGATTTGCAACCCTCTCTAAAAAAAATACTAATTGGGATACCTTTAGGTCTATAAATACATGAAGATAAAAATATTTTGGATATAGAAAAACTAAAATATAACTTCTAAATAAATTAGAAAGGATTATGAGGAAAAAGAATACTTTAAGGAAAATAAGAGATCAAAAGAGGTCTCCAACTATTTTTTCTTCTTTTTTCTCTTTAGATTTTGCTTGAAATCAGTTTCTCTTCCTTGCATATTTGTTTTACCAACATGTATCTAGGCTAACTTTATTTTGTTAGAATTGCAAGTATGAATTGATCTTAATTAATATAATTATCTTGTTTTAAGTATGAAAGATTTAAGTTTGATTGGGTGTTTAATTTATTATGTATTCTTGATCACCATATGTAATATGTTAATCAATTTGTTCATTATGAAAGTTAGGACATTTTTGTGGAAAACTAATTAAACTTACTTAAAGTTAGAAATCACTTAGGAGATAAGGATTTCACTTTGAGAGGCTTAAGAATAGGCAAAGAAAATCATGGTTCTCATCCATCTCCATAATGACATAAGAGTGCTTATGGACTTTAGATGGTGATGCCCTTATTTGACAATGAGAGTTGCATCTAGGGATAGTAGGCTTTATTCTCTATTTATTGCATGCTTATGTGTTATTTGCATTTTTATAAGATCAATTGATGTCTCGTAATTTAATTGCTTATATTGATTGCTTGTAAGTTACAATTTAGATTAGATAATTAGTTTAGTTAAGTAAGAATTTAATATAACCAACCCCATTTAAATTATCATTGCCTATCCATCTTAGTATCTAATTGGTTAATACAAAACAACACTTAAACCTAAATTGATTCCCAGAGTTCGACACCCTTCTCACCCTATCTAAGTCCTTGAAACTAGGGTATTAAGATATACACTACAACAACGGATTAAATTCATTACATTGGTATCAAAGCCTTTGTTTTTTACATTCTAGCATGTGTTATATTTGATATATAATTTATGTGCAAATTGGTAGATTCAAATAGGTTGCATGAATGCCTAAAATTGTATTTTTTTTATGTTCTTGATATATGTCCATATGTTTTTTTTTATGTATGTGTACATCAAAAATTGGGTAAAAACTCTATAACAATAAATTAAAAGTCGATATTTTTGAATTTTAACCATACCATTGGATTCCTAGACCCCAAAACCCTTCACCAAATGAAAAATAATTGCTAAAAATGCCTTTAAGGCTATGCTAGGCATATTCTAGAGGGCACATGTCCCTCACATGGACCAATGGAGATGTGAAATATGGACCATTGTGCTGGTGCCACGTGTCAACACCATATTTTAGGATGATGTGCCATCCTGGCTTATTAACTAATGAAGGAGTGACACAATATGGTGGTGCCACGTGTCAGCACCATATGTTATGATGATTTTTCATTCCCTGATTTATCATTCTAACATGTAGGCTAATGAGGGGTTGACATATGGGCCACTGTGATGGTGCCATCTGTCATACATATGTGTCATTTGTCAACATATGTCCCATTTAAGGTCTGCTATGTGGCTGACTGTGGTCATGCCATGTGGCACTTATGGGTCCACCTAAATGCCACTTAGACTAATGGTTGACTACCACATGTCAGATATAGGTCTAACATGACAACATGTGGCCCTGTAGGGTCTCGCCACGTAGCACTAGCCCTCAGCTAGCACGTGTTACATGTGGTCACATGAGTCCCACCTTCACTACTGCGTGAGGGCTCCTCTGGCCACCAACTCAACTCAATTATTTTTAAACTGATTTTCTCAATTTTTCTTTTTTTTTTTCAATTCTTGAAATTTTTTTTTAGGATGAAAAAAATATTTTGAATTTTTTCCAGATAAAATTATTTTGAAAAATTATTGAGAATGTGTTTTTTACCTTCTTAAATTTTCAAATTTGTTTGAAAATTATTTTTGTGGATATGTCCTTATTTTTGATTGAAATGAGTTTTAATCATATGTGTTTGTATATGAGTGTACTAACCATTTATTTTCTGTTATATGGATTAGAAATGGTGATGATAAGGACTCCTATATGTCCACATAATCCTCATGGCATTGCAGAAGCTAATGTAAATGTGTGAAAGCTTCATAAATGAGAATGCATAAGAACGCCTGAGCTGATGAAATTGATGAAATAGTCCATCATATTATGTGTATGCATGAACAAATGCAAGAGTGCATTTAGGTTGGTGGCCTGGACCGAGGAAGTGATGATAGGAGCTTGATTAAAGTGATGATTAACTCTTTTGATCACCATCTAAATCTAAAGAACTTGTTGGTTATTTCTTGGAGCATAGGAGATGGAATTTATAGGAAATCCATTATCCATTTTTTGTTCAAGGTGACAAAAAGAGGAGTACTAAGGAGCAACACTAAATTAGAGATGGTGCTTAAGAGACATAGTGTGTAACATCTATGGCTTCATAATATAGTTTATAGAATCTCTTATTAGTTGTTGAGGATGGTCAAAGATTTATTTCTCGTGACAAGGCTAGTTTTAGGGCTTACTAGACTTCCTGAGTAGTTGGCATGAGTGTTAATATTTTTATTATGTTAGCAGATTTTTGGAATAGGATTTATGTTTCCTATTGTTATTTTAAGCCAAGTGTGTCTTAATTTGTTTTTGGGAATTGTTGGATGCTTATTTTTATTGATTTCATAAATGTGTTTATTTTTGGATATTATGTTGGCATTTATCATTTATTACAAATGTGTTTATTTTATTATTAATTACTTTGTAATATTTTATGCAGAGGTGGCAAATGGGCGGGATTGGATTGGGCTATTAATGGATGGGTCATAAATGGATCAATATCCAAATGGGTTAGGCAGATTTGGATTGACCCATGGGTTTAATGCAAATTATTATAAATTTTTTTATTAATTAATTAATGGATCTATTAATGATAATATTCAAATGAAAACATAATATAAACATAATAAAAATTTCATTAATAATTTAATTTTACTCCAAAATTAGAAATCTATACAAATATTGGACTCATTGCATATAGAAGACCATCGTCGTCTTTGGAAGTAGTTTTGGTAGAAGTGTCAATACTCTCAGCACACTACCAACACTAGGATCCATTTCATAAAGAACTATAAAGAAAGAAAAAAATAAACACACTTAATTTCCAATTAAAAGTATAAAAATCAAATAAAATGGTAATATATAAATTATTTATAGATTTAATGGGCCAAATTACACCCCACTTTTGTGCTTCAATTTCTGCACAAAACTAAATATCAACCACCGTCAAGCTACTAACAGATGGAAATATAATAAGATTAGCTATGTATAGCTACCAAAACCTACTCTACATATCTTGATTTCATTGAAATAAACACTTAAAAAGGAATAAGAAAAAAATCTAATGTTGTCATGAATTCTTAGAGCATTTATCACACAATCTCGCTATGTCTTTTCCAATTTCTATATCTTTCTTTTTCCTACCTAACAACCACAATTAAGATCAGCACATTAAAGGCTGATAGTGTCACTTATCAGCATCATTTGTTCCCAAAATTACTTATAAATATTACAAGTATTACTTCAAAATTTAAAATTTAGTCAAGATATGCTGGTAGATTTTTATCAAATAATGAAAAGACTACTTAGTGTAAAGGTAACTAAGTGTTTGATCCTTTAATTTTCAACAGTCAATCCAAAATTTTTTACTATCACTGTAATGTTGTAGCAGCAAAACTTACACACATAAATTGTAAATAACATCAAGAATTTAATACAAAAATTTCATCTGCTACTTCAAATTTGTACATACAAGGCCCTATAATTTAAATTTGAACAAAATACTAAGAATGTTTAAAAAGTCAAAAATTACCATAGATTTGTGAATCGAATAAAGTAAAAACATAATGACACAGAGCTATATTAAGCAAAACAAAACAATCCATGAAATTAAAGACAGCTAAAAATTTTGTTAAATTTAAACAAAATAAAGGGTTTCATAGTTAGTGAAATAAGGCCTTGTGAATTAAAAAGAAAAATCAAAACAAAAATTCTCAATCTCTATTTTAAATTGTCTCTCATAAAATTTACAATTTTCTCCATGTTTCATTAGGTTTTAGAGCCTAAAACCTCCAGATCTGCTCTCTCTTTGCTCATATCTCGATTTCTGGTAAGGTTTTTCTCCTTGATTCCCTTTTTTTGTCTTCGAATTGTTCTTTTTTCTCGCTGGTTTTGCTTCAATTTAGGTTTCTTGTATGCCTATTTTGGGTGAAACATAGTTGGGTTTGCTTTAATTCTTTCTTTTCATCAAGTATTATTGTCTTCTTAGCGAAAGATATAAAATCAGAAGGAGGGGAAAATAGCTAATGGCAAAATGGTGAATGAAAGAGAAAAGTAGAATCAAGAGGATAGGAATAGGGAGGAGACTATGACTTCTGAGTTTAAAGAAGCCTTTTTTTCTCCTTAGCAACTGAATATCAATCAGAAAGCCCTATTTTGCTCTAGAAGATAAAGGTTCCATGCTCTATATTTTATCGAAGTTTATAAAACCCAAAAATTGATTTTGGAAGAAACCCATTAGGTATTGCCCAATGGGTTAGTTTGGGTTGATCCAATGGGTGTTAGGTTGGGTTGAAGAATAAAATAGGTCAGTTTTGGGTTAACCTATTGGGTATTTGTTTGGATTGGGTTGGGTTTAGGTCTTTTTTTGGGCGGGTTTGGATGGAATTTTGGGTTTGGGTCAATTTTGCCACCTCTAATTTTATAAGTAAAATCATTACATGATAATTCAGTTAAGGATTAGTTTATCAAACCTATAATATCCTCATTTAAGTTTGAGAACTTAATATACAACAATTTTGATTTGTTATGTATGAAATTTTAACTTGTAAGATTAGACATTAGGTTTTAGAGGGTAATTGAATACTTTAATTAGACTTTTCGAATTTAATCCTAATAGAAAACTTTACTAAGTTATTATTTCAAATGCATAGTAAATAGCATGTATTGCCTAATTCTTCTTTAATAATGAGCAATTTTATTCCATTAAAGATCTAAAGATCTAAAATGGCCACTGCTTCCAAATCAATTATAGTCGAACTAGACAAAGATATGAAACTAAATGGTATAATTATAAGAATTGGAGTATGAAAATCCAGTATGTGCTTGAAAAGTAAGAGGCTCTAAAACCCTTGAGTTCGGTTATAGATTAACCTAAAGATGGCAACACTACTTAGCATAGGCGGGACCAAAATGCTTATATGGCTGGAAAAAGAAAAACACTAGTGCTCGTATTATCTTGCTAAGTATAATGGATGATGACATCGCTAGTCAATTTCATCAGTATTAGAATGCAAAAGTGTTAGTGTAAGCCCTAGCCCCAATACATTGTAACGAAACACTTGAAATTAATAAAATGAGGCATTTGTTTTATCCTTTGTATTCCTGTGCATATCAATTGATAAAACTATCCAAGAGTGTTGTTTCGGTTTAAGTTATCATGTGTGAGGCACATGGATTGTAAGACCTTGAAACAAATGAGACTTCATTCTAAATATCCCTAGTCAGTCATTGTTATGGTAATAACAAATGAATTAAGACTAGTATGCTCTCTCTGATGCTATGAGTCCTGTCTTACGGATCATTAGGACAAGAGTGTCAATCAGAGATCATAGATACATGTTAAAGAACATGGTATCTGGATTTGATCCGCTCATGAGAACACTACATGGTACAAGTCATAAGTGTTTCTCATATGCAAGTTTTGTATCGGAGTTCTTAGACCTGAAATCTCTATGAAACTCTTTATAAATTACTGTGTACTTTGACATACACCTAACGTGCTCGTAACAGAGTGACAAGTACGGGTATGATTGGGTATGCACTGATTCATGTTAGAGAGCATGAGAGAAGTGAAGGGATTACCCCTCTCGATAAGAGAGAAAATATCACCGGCCACTTGATCAGTGAACTGAAAAGTGTATGGCCATACCGAGATGAAATAATGAGTAATCATTATTTATCTGAGAGTTCAGTGTCACTGGAATATCAAGAAAGGAATTAATATATATAAGGATGACTAGTTCCATGCCTTATATTAATTTTGATATTTAAGGGTAAGGGACTATGCAAAATTGCATTAGGTCACTAAATGCCATATGCATTTTCATTTAATTTGGAATGCTATAATATCTTGCTAGAGAATATATATAGCCTTTGAATTAATTTATTAATTCATTGCCAACATTAAATGGACCTATAGGATCGCACACAAAGCATTGGGCTTAAAATATTTAAATTGTGTATTGGGAATTAATTTGGACTTTTATTTAAAGTCAAATTAATGCATAAAATGGGTAAACAGATTTTTGCCTAAAACAGCTAGCTGTTTTAGGCAAATCTGTAAAAACAGTTTTTTTGCCTAAAACAGCAAAACTGTCAAGGTGCAATTTTGCCTAAAACAGCTAGCTGTTTTAGGCAAAACTGTTAAGCCACGATTTTGCCTAAAACAGCTAGCTGTTTTAGGCAAATATGTGAAACGAGTTTTTTGCCTAAAACAGCTAGCTGTTTTAGGCAAATATGTTGGTCACGAGAGAAATTTGTTGGCATGTGCTAGGTTTAATTTCAATTGATTAATTATCTATGTATAATTAAGTTAATTGAGTATTAAATCCTAATTTGTATTTAATCAAAATATAATACTTGAGAGGAAATTAAAGTAGCCAAAATTCAAACTAAAATACTAGTTGAATTCGGCAACTTATTTTACCTTAAATAAGTAAGTTTGTTTTGATTAAATGACTAATGCCATTTGAATTTAAATTCTAATGGAATTTAAATTAGGATATATCTCTTAATTAGGAAGTGATGGAGGCTGAAATTAACACTTAATTTACGGCACTCACACTTGACCTAAATTAGTGATATATATTAATGAATTAAATGAATAACATGGATGCCGTTTTTGCTATTTTTCTCTCTTGGCCGAAATACTCAAGGGGAAAGAAATCTTTCTTATTCTCTTGTGTTCTCGGGCTGAAACAGTAACCTAAAGGAAGAACAAGATCAGATCTTGTGGCTTCAAATCATTCCCATTGCCGAATACACAATCATAGAGCTAGCACTCTTGATTTTAAGCCATCTTTGCAAGTGTGTGTGTGAGAATAGAGGGAGTGGAGCAAAAGGCTGTTCCTTGGCATTGGTGATCGAGAACTAAGGTGGATAAAGGCATCTTGGTTGCTGGACATCACAAAATCAAAGAATAAAAGGCATCATCTATTGTAAGTTTCAAAACCCTAAAATTGCATGTTTTCGTTCCTAGTTTTGGATATGTATGGTATGCATGAAAAAATTTTTGTTTTTCCGCTGTGCTATCATAATTATCATACCATGTCATATTCCATCAGTGGTATCAGAGCCTAGACATGCTTATTTTAGTGCTTTAGATGCATGAAAAAATTAATTAAAAATCGTTATTTTGAAAACATGCAAATCTGAAATTTTCTATTTTGAGTTTTTTGCATTGTTTTGGTGTAAAAACGATTTTAATTGATTAGATAGGTATTATAATTAATATGACATGTTAATATACTGTCCTAAGATGTTATTAGGGCTGGTAATGGTCGGATTTAATTATTTATACCTGATGGTACATGTTAATTATGAAACTAGGTGCTAGTTGGCATGTAAATTGCTAGTTTAACAACTAGTTTTCAAAATTAAATGTAAAAACGTTTTTGGCATGTTTGTAAGTGATATTTAAAGATTAATTATCAGGTCTGGACATTTTTAAAATTTGGTTTTAATTCTGGTCCATGATAATTTAATTGATTAATTTTAAAATCACTTAAAACAATGACTAGTTTGTGTTTGTTACATGTTTAATCAACATTGTTTGCTTTGTTTTGATTAAAATGGTAAAAACACATTTAGATTAAAATGGTACAGAATATTAAATCAATATTTATGGACTTATTTAGAATATTAAATGACTCATAAAATTGATTTAAATGTTTGTGCATTTCATGGCATTACATAAGCATTAAACAACTAGTTTTGTTGTTTGTTTGTTTTTTGCATGAATGTCGTGTGTTATTATATGTGTTCTTCATGATTTTATTTTTAATTCATGTTAGCACATATTATATGTATTTTTAATGTTTATGGGCTGTATGACATAAAATTAAAAATGGCAAAATTGGAAATTATACTAGAGTTGATTTATGGCACAAATCTAACTAGTTTGTGTTTTGGGCTTTTAAGAGAACTTATTCAATAAGAGGATTTAGTCCATTGGGCTTCGGCCCAGGCCCATCACGGGGTCTTCTCTTAAAGGTTCAAGTACACAATTTCCATTAATGGGCTTGGCTAAATTGATTAAAATTGGACTTTGTCTGATCCATGAATGCTATGTATATTTATTTGCTTGTTTGGTGTGATGAATGGATATGCATGGTGCATTCATGGGCCCTGGGTTTTTGTAATTAAATATGGCCTGCGTGCCATTATATTTTATTGTAAAAGTTTCATTTATTTCTTAGAATAGAATTTATTTGAAGACTTTGTAAATCAAGACGAAGCCCACCGGAGTGGAGAAGCCCAACTCGAAGATTCTTATGTAATAGTATAGAATCTTAGTTGTAGGTTTTTGGGGCCATGTTTGTCACGCTTTACTTTATGCAATTATATATATATGCATGCTATGTATGGATGACAAAGCGTATGCCATGTAAGCCGTATAAAATGAATCCCTAAAAAAATAGTAAGTCACAAAGTTGCCTTCCTAATTCGAAACATGTCAAGGCATCGATCATCGGTCACGTAGACTAGGAGTCCTAGATGCGCCCGATTATCTTTGTGAGGCATGGGTTGTGAATGTAGGTTGGACTTAACATGGAATGGGATGCTCGGACCTAGGCAACTTATAAATGGGTTTGTGCTATAACATTGTTTGATGTTAGTCCATTTGATCCAAGAGTCATGTACGAGACATGATTGGAGTTTTCCTACCTAAGTAACTTAACTTGTTAGGTGTACAAGCTCAGCTTGACTAATAAGTTGTTCTTAGCCCACATTAAATCACTAACGCGAATTATTTAAAGGGATATTAATTCGGTTTGTGGGATCATTAATAAGACCTCATTTAATCTTGCTAAATTTTATTGTAGATTGAAAATGGCATCTTCAAACAACAATTTCTCATTGCGATCGGTCCTTGAAAAGGACAAATTGAATGGCACCAATTTCATAGACTGGTCTCGAAACTTAAGAATAGTTCTTAAGCAAGAGAAGAAGTCGTATGTTTTGGATGCACCCTTACCTGAGGAACCTGCTAGGAACGCTTCTGTGGTTCAAAAGGAAACTTTTGAGACCAAGAAAAGTGACTCTAATGATGTGACCTGTTTGATGTTAGCCACTATGGTGCCTGAATTGCAAAAGCAATTTATGGACCAAGAGGCCTATGCAATCATGGTGCACCTCAAGGAGATGTTCCAAGAGCAAGCTCGTCACGAGAGGTTCGTGACAACAAAGGCTTTAATTTCTTGCAAGATGGCTGAGGGTACTCCTGTTAGTACCCATGTACTCAAGATGAAAGGGTATCTTGATACTCTTGAGAAGCTTGAGGTACTAGTGCCAAAGGAATTAGCCACTGATTTGATCTTAGGATCTTTGCCTGCTGCTTATGATCCATTTTGTGATGAATTATAACATGCATGCAATGAACAAGTCAGTCACTGAGCTTCATGGGATGCTTAAGAATGCTGAAGAAAACATTCGAAAGACCAATCCCGTACTATTGGTTCAAAAGGGAATTAAGAAGGGACCTGCTAAGGGAAAGGGAAAAGGAAAGGGAAAACCCAAGACAGTTGGGAGTGCACCTCAAGCCCAATCCAAGCCCAAGGCACCAAAGCTCAAAGAGAGTGAGAGCACTTGCTTCCATTGCAACAAGATAGGGCATTGGAGGAAGAATTGCGCTCTCTTCAAGGAAGAACAAAAGAAGAATGGAGCCAAGGCGTCCAGTTCTGGTATTTTTGTTGTTGAAATTAACCTTTCTATTTCTACCACTTGGGTATTGGATACCGGTTGTGGTTCTCACATTTGTTCAAATGTGCAGGGGCTAAGAAATAGGCGGTTACTTGGGAAGAATGAAGTGGACCTCCGTGTGGGAAATGGAGCACGAGTTGCTGCCATGGAGATAGGCGACTATCACCTCACTTTACCTTCCGGACTTTGTATTGTTTTGAATAATTGTTATTATGTGCCTGCTATGAGCAGAAACATTATTTCAGTTTCATGTTTGGATAATGATGAATTTGATTTTGTTATTAAAAATGGCAATGCTCATATTCGTCGCCAAGGCATTTCTTATGGCAATGCCATGTTGCAAAATGGCCTTTATATCCTTGATTTACAAAACAAAGAGTCCATATACAACATTAATACAAAGAGGGTTAAATCAATTGAAATAAACCCTACTTACTTCTGGCATTGTCGTTTAGGACATGCAAACGAAAAACGCATTTCAAGACTCCACAAAACTGGAGTGCTTGGGTCATTCGACTTAGAGTCTTATGACACATGCGAGCCATGTTTGTATGGAAAAATGACAAAGAGTCCTTTTAACAAGAAAGGTGAAAGGACTAATGGCTTATTGGAACTAATACATATCGATGTATGTAGACCATTAAGTACACAAGCTAGAAGTGGTTTTAGCTACTTCGTGACTTTCACAGATGACTTCAGTAGATATGGCTATGTCTATCTAATGAAGTACAAGTCTGAAACTTTTGAGAAATTCAAAGAGTTTAAGAACGAAGTAGAAAACCAACTTGGCAAAAGTATAAAAGCCATTCGATCAGATCGAGGTGGCGAATACTTAAGCCAAGAGTTTGATGATCATCTAAAAGAGTGTGGTATTATTTCACAGCTCACTCCTCCTGGAACACCGCAATGGAATGGTGTATCCGAAAGGAGAAATCGAACTCTGTTGGACATGGTTCGATCTATGATGAGTCAAGCTAATCTTCCTATCTCTTTTTGGGGTTATGCATTAGAAACTGCTGCGTTTCTATTGAACCGTACTCCAACTAAAGCAGTTGAGAAGACACCATACGAGGTATGGACTGGGAAAGAACCCAATATGTCTTTTCTCAAGATTTGGGGCTGTGAAGCACATGTTAAGAAATTAACATCTGACAAACTAGAGTCCAAATCGACTGTCTGCTTGTTTGTGGGTTATCCCAAAGAAACAAAGGGATACTACTTTTACTCACAAGCCGAGAACAAAGTATTTGTTGCTCGCAAGGCTGTTTTCTTGGAAAAGGAGTTCCTTCTCAAGAAAGACAGTGGGAGTAAAGTAGAACTTGGAGAAATTCAAGTGCCACAAGCTCCTATAGAGGATGAGTTGGAAGTGGGATCAAGTTCACAACAAGTTGTGGAACAAGATCCCATTACACAAGTACCTAGAAGGTCTGGTAGGGTACGTCAGGAGATTGAGAGATATGGATTTCTAATCACTGACAGTGACACTATTGAGTTAGTAGATCGTGAGGATCCTACTACCTACCGAGAAGCTATTGAAAGCCCAGACTCGGATAATTGGCTTGAAGCCATGAAATCCGAGATGCAATCAATGTACGATAACCAGGTTTGGACCTTGGTTGATCCACCGGAAGGTGCTAAGGTAATTGAATGCAAGTGGTTATTCAAACTAAAAGCTGATAAGACCTACAAAGGTAGACTAGTAGCAAAAGGTTTTCGACAAACTCATGGTATAGACTATGACGAGACCTTTTCGCCTGTAGTCATGCTCAAGTCCATTAGGATCTTGCTTGCCATAGCTGCATATCATGATTATGAGATATGGCAAATGGATGTCAAAACTGCTTTCCTCAACGGAAATTTACTTGAGGATGTGTATATGACACAGCCTGAAGGTTTTGTCAATCCCAAGCATCCTAAGAAGGTTTGCAAGCTTTAAAAATCCATTTATGGATTAAAGCAAGCATCCCGAAGTTGGAATCTTCGTTTTGATGAAGCAGTCAAAGATTTTGACTTCATCAAGAACGAAGATGAGCCTTGTGTGTACAAGAAGGTTAGTGGGAGCATAGTAGTGTTTCTAGTCCTATATGTGGACGACATCCTTCTCATTGGGAATGACATTCCAACATTTCAAAAGGTTAAGCAATGGTTGGGAAAATGTTTCTCAATGAAAGACTTAGGTGAAGCCGAGACAATACTTGGTATTCGAATCTATAGAGATAGATCGAATCGGCTTTTGGGACTAAGTCAAGAAAAGTACATAGACAAAGTACTAAAGCGTTTTAGTATGGGAGACTCAAAGAAAGGGTACATACCTTTGGCTTTGGGAGTTCCTTTGACTAAAGAACAGTGCCCTAAAACCAAAGAGGAAAGGAACAACATGAGTAGAACCCCATATGCATCTGCTATTGGATCTATCATGTACGCTATGTTATGTACTAGGTTGGATGTTGCTCATGCACTGAGTATAACCAGTAGGTTTCAGCAAGACCCAGGTGAGAAGCACTGGTCTGCTGTAAAAGGGATCCTTAAGTACCTACGAAGGACTAAGGATCACTTCTTGGTGTATGGTGGTCAAGAAGAGCTCGTCATACAAGGTTATGCCGATGCTGCTTTTCAGACCAGCACTCAGGATTCTAGATCGCAATCTGGGTTTGTTTTTGTTTTGAACGGTGGTGCTGTCAGCTGGAGAAGCTCAAAGCAAGAAACCGTTGCCGACTCAACTACAGAATCTGAGTATATTGCAGCAAGTGAGGCTGCAAAAGAGGCTGTTTGGATTAAAAATTTCATTAATTGATTAGGAGTGGTCCCAAGCATCCTAGATCCATTAGAAATTTTCTGTGACAATAACGGGGCCATCGCACAGGCTAAGGAGCCCCGGTCACACCAGAAATCCAAACACATACTCAAAAGGTACCACCTGATCAGAGAAATCATTGATCGTGGGGACGTCAAGGTTAGCAAGATATCAAGTGAAGACAATGTAGCAGATCCTTTGACGAAACAGTTACGTCCAAATCTGCACGAAGCTCATTTGAGAGCGTTCGGTCTTAGGGCTATGCCCAATTGGGACTAGTGCTAGTGGGAGATTGTTAGTGTAAGCCCTAGCCCCAATACATTGTAACGAAACACTTGAAATTAATAAAATGAGGCATTTGTTTTATCCTTTGTATTCCTGTGCATATCAATTGATAAAACTATCCAAGAGTGTTGTTTCGGTTTAAGTTATCATGTGTGAGGCACATGGATTGTAAGACCTTGAAACAAATGAGACTTCATTCTAAATATCCCTAGTCAGTCATTGTTATGGGAATAACAAATGAATTAAGACTAGTATGCTCTCTCTGATGCTATGAGTCCTGTCTTACGGATCATTAGGACAAGAGTGTCAATCAGAGATCATAGATACATGTTAAAGAACATGGTATCTGGATTCGATCCGCTCATGAGAACACTACATGGTACAAGTCATAAGTGTTTCTCATATGCAAGTTTTGTATCGGAGTTCTTAGACCTGAAATCTCTATGAAACTCTTTATAAATTACTGTGTACTTTGACATACACCTAACGTGCTCGTAACAGAGTGACAAGTACGGGTATGATTGGGTATGCACTGATTCATGTTAGAGAGCATGAGAGAAGTGAAGGGATTACCCCTCTCGATAAGAGAGAAAATATCACCGGCCACTTGATCAGTGAACTGAAAAGTGTATGGCCATACCGAGATGAAATAATGAGTAATCATTATTTATCTGAGAGTTCAGTGTCACTGGAATATCAAGAAAGGAATTAATATATATAAGGATGACTAGTTCTATGCCTTATATTAATTTTGATATTTAAGGGTAAGGGACTATGCAAAATTGCATTAGGTCACTAAATGCCATATGCATTTTCATTTAATTTGGAATGCTATAATATCTTGCTAGAGAATATATATAGCCTTTGAATTAATTTATTAATTCATTGCCAACATTAAATGGACCTATAGGATCGCACACAAAGCATTGGGCTTAAAATATTTAAATTTTGTATTGGGAATTAATTTGGACTTTTATTTAAAGTCAAATTAATGCATAAAATGGGTAAACAGATTTTTGCCTAAAACAGCTAGCTGTTTTAGGCAAATCTGTAAAAACAGTTTTTTTGCCTAAAACAGCAAAACTGTCAAGGTGCAATTTTGCCTAAAACAGCTAGCTGTTTTAGGCAAAACTGTTAAGCCACGATTTTGCCTAAAACAGCTAGCTGTTTTAGGCAAATATGTGAAACGAGTTTTTTGCCTAAAACAGCTAGCTGTTTTAGGCAAATATGTTGGTCACGAGAGAAATTTGTTGGCATGTGCTAGGTTTAATTTCAATTGATTAATTATCTATGTATAATTAAGTTAATTGAGTATTAAATCCTAATTTGTATTTAATCAAAATATAATACTTGAGAGGAAATTAAAGTAGCCAAAATTCAAACTAAAATACTAGTTGAATTCGGCAACTTATTTTACCTTAAATAAGTAAGTTTGTTTTGATTAAATGACTAATGCCATTTGAATTTAAATTCTAATGGAATTTAAATTAGGATATATCTCTTAATTAGGAAGTGATGGAGGCTGAAATTAACACTTAATTTACGGCACTCACACTTGACCTAAATTAGTGATATATATTAATGGATTAAATGAATAACATGGATGCCGTTTTTGCTATTTTTCTCTCTTGGCCGAAATACTCAAGGGGAAAGAAATCTTTCTTGTTCTCTTGTGTTCTCGGGCTGAAACAGTAACCTAAAGGAAGAACAAGATCAGATCTTGTGGCTTCAAATCATTCCCATTGCCGAATACACAATCATAGAGCTAGCACTCTTGATTTTAAGCCATCTTTGCAAGTGTGTGTGTGAGAATAGAGGGAGTGGCGCAAAAGGCTGTTCCTTGGCATTGGTGATCGAGAACTAAGGTGGATAAAGGCATCTTGGTTGCTGGACATCACAAAATCAAAGAATAAAAGGCATCATCTATTGTAAGTTTCAAAACCCTAAAATTGCATGTTTTCGTTCCTAGTTTTGGATATGTATGGTATGCATGATAAAATTTTTGTTTTTCCGCTGTGCTATCATGATTATCATACCATGTCATATTCCATCAAAAAGACCTATAGATTGCTTTGTAGGAAAAATTCAGAGGTGTGTCTCTAACTAAGCTATGATCAGTGACGATTAAGTTTGATACTTATCAGAAGAAGTTTGATCACAATATGATGAAACATCTAAGAGAGATAAAAAAAATGATATCTAAGCTTAGTGAGGCTGGTCATAAGCTGACCGATAAGCAATATGTCTAGCCTATCATCCACTCTTTACCTAGGAGTTGAGAGTATATGAAGATACGACTAACTCACATGGACAACATAAAGATATTCGGGGATGTCACTCATCATCTGGGACTTAAAAAGAACCATCAGGTAGTAATTAGGATCAATGTCGAAGTGCATGTTGCACAATCCTATTCTGGTGAGTTCTAACCAAAATAAGGGAAAAAAGGTTTAGAAATCAGGGTAAAGACAAGGATAAGGAGCCTAAAAAGCAAAAAGTGAGATAGAATACTAATAGATCTAAAGGTAAGAAGAAAGTCAATATTTCAAGAGTGAAGCGCTTCAATTGCCAACAAAAAAGACACTATGAAAAAGATTACACTATGCCTAAATAAGTACATTATTCTGACTTAAGAGTTAATGAAATTTGTGTATCAGTTATATATTCCTAACTATTTTTCATCCTTTATGGGTGATAAACTCAGGAGCAACGGACCATGTGACAAGGAATCAAGAATCCTTTATCGAATTCTGACAAATTCCATATGGAGCCAAATGGATTTATATGGGAAACAATGCCAAAGTGGCAATTCAAGGGATTGGCATGTGCAGATTAGTTTTGTGTGAAGGCCGCATGCATGATGTACTTTATACCCCAGAGATTCATAAGAATTTAGTTTCTATTTTAGGCCTGATGAGATTTGGTTTTGATTTGCATTTTAAGGATGATAGTATATGCTTATGTTTAGATATGTTTATTATGGTTCTAGTTTTGTTTCGAACGAATTTATTATTATGAATATTGATCATGATTACATGAATAATATTAGTTTTCCTTTAGTCTTTTCTTCTACTTCACATAGTTATAAGAATAATGTGAAATTATGGTATGCTAGGTTAAATCACATTAGGCAAAACTAAATGAGTCATTTAGCTAAAGTAGGCTTGTTAGGTAACCTTAATGAAATTGATTTACCTACTTGTAAGCATTGCCTAAAAGGAAAACTAGTTAAAAAAATGTTCAAAAAAGCAACTAGGGTTGAATTTCCATTGTAATTAATCCATTCTAATGTTGTGGTCTAATGAATATGAGGGCGAGGCATAAGGCCTACTATTTCATCACATTTATAGATGACTATACTAGATATGGTCATGTCTACTTGATTTCTTACAAGTTAAAAGCGTTGAATTGCTTCAAAAGTCATATGAACTTAGTTGAAAATCAATTAGATAGGAAAATCAAAGCTTTAAGAATTGATAGTGTTTGGGAATGTCTTTTAGATTAATTTAAAGCTTTATGTGATGAAAAGGGAATTGAGCATCAGTTGTCTATTCCTAAAACTCCATAACAAAATTGTGTTGTAGAAAGGAGAAATAAAACTCTCTTGGATATAGTAAAATCTATTCTGGCCGAGGAAAATTTGCCAGTCTCCTATTAGGGAGATGTACTATTGATTACCATATATGTTTTAAATCGTGTGCCCTCCAAATCTATCACTATCACTCCTTATGAGTTGTGGACTAGTCAAAAACCTGACCTCAACCATTTACAACCTTAGGATTGTGCTACTTACATGTATAATACCTCTAGAAAATATGGTAAATTGGGACCAAAAGGTAAAAATGGTATCTTTGTGAGATATTTTGAAGTACTAAAAGGATAAGTGTTCATAAGTGAGCAAAAAAATAACATAGTGATAAATATCGAATCATAAGATATCGTGTTCTTAGAAATTAAATTTTCAAAGTTGGGCAAAGGGAATCAAGATTTCACTTTGTATGAGAATCAAGAAGATGAAGCAACTGAATCACTTTATCCAAATGGGAGGGAATTAGAGGAAGAAAGTTATTGCCTTACACCTTTAAACGATCCAGATGTTTGGGATCCTTACTTCAATAGGAGTATTCCTAAATCTAGTAAGAGTATAGACCTCGATCATAATGACAACATTCCAAATTATGATGAATATATGCGACATATTTATCAAAAGGCAAAATTGCAAAAATCTAAAAGGAAAAGTGTTATGTGTTGATGATTTGAAATTAATGGCTCGAATGAAGCCCTTTTAGTTACTGCACAAGATGAAAAAGAGCCTAAAAATATACAATAGGCTCTTTTATACCTTGCTAAAGAAAAACAAATTAAAGTAATTGAAGAAGAAATGGCATCTATGAGATTAAGCCATGTTTGAAAACTAATTGATCTACTTAAAGGACACAAACTAATTGGGAATAAGTGGATTCTCAAGGTAAAGTGAAAAGCTGATGGAAGTATCTAAAGATACAAAACTCAGCTAGTCGTAAAAGGGTTTATGCAGCAGGAAGTGATTGACTATAAGAACTTTCTCACCTGTTGTAAGATTTATATCCATAAGGTTAATTCTAGCTATAGTGGTTAGTTTGGACCTAGAGCTACATCAAATGGATGTGAAGACTACTTTCCTTAATAGAGGATTAGATGAAGAAATCTACATGGAATAAATTATAGGTTTCATTGAAAAAGTAGCAAATATAGGGTTTGCTGATTGAAAAGATCAATCTATGGGTTTAGCATGATTGATGAAGACCATTGTATTTATAGCAAAAGCTCTTAAAACAAATTTATCATTTTGACATTGTATGTAGACGACATAATAATAACAGGAAATGACAAACAATACATAAATGAAATCAAAGATTAGTTGTCCTCTAACTTTGAAATGAATGATATGGGTTAAGCAAACTACATTCTTGGTGTTAATATTTCAAGAGATCTTTTGAGAAGGTTGTTGTCTTTTTCACAATAGACATATATTAACAATGTTCTTGAATAGTTTAATATGAAAAGTTTGAAACCCATTGATAACTCCATTGCCAAGAATCAATTTTTTAGCAAAGGTATGTGTCTTGAAATGACAGAAGAAATAAAACACATGAGGAACATTCCATATGCTACTACTCTGGGTAGTCTAATGTATTCAATATTGTGTGCAAGACCTGATATATGATATGTAATAGGCATAGTAAGTGGATATCAATCCAACCTAGGTGAAAGGCATTTGAAAGTAGTGAAAGGGATACTTAGATATCTCAAAGGTACCATAGACTATTCTCTCTATTATCAAGGCAAGAATTTACAATTGAGAGGATATATAGATGCTCACTGGGGAGGAGATGTGGATGAGAGTAAATCCACTTTAGGATTCACTTTCTTGCTTAGCAAATGTGCCATCTCATAGAGTAGTAAACAAATATGTATAGCCCTATCAATAATGGATGCATAATTTATTGCTTCCTCATTTGCAATATAAAAAGCAGTTTGCTAAAAAGGTTTATGGACCGTTTAAAAGTAATTGCTTTAGAGGAACCGGTGATAGTCAGTCATCAATAACTTCTATCAAAAATCCAAAATTTCATAGTAGGACTAAACATATTGACATTAAGTATCATTACACAAAAGATATTGTTGCACAAGGAGAACTGAACTTACAGTACGTTTCCATGCAAGATATGATAGCAGATCCATTTAATAATCTTGTATTGAGAGATGTATTTAAGAGACACATTAGATCTTAGAGGTTGTGTAGGATTTAAGTTATACTGTTTTCTTATGCAATCCCTCAAAATTCTTATTTATGAATACGAATTAAATTTATTATTAGCAATGCATGAGTGTGAATATTTACTATTATTGATTATAAAATTGAGTATGTCAGATAAAGAATTAACCCACTCACATGGGTGTTTACCTTAATTTTTCCAATGAGTTGACAAAAACTAAGATGAGGCAAAATTTTGAACATATGACAAAGCTCGAGAGCCTATTCAAATTAAAATTGGCATTTTTAGCTTAACTTGCATCTGATCTATGTTATTTTATTGCAAAATTAGTCAGTAAAGCATTATAAGCAGTGTCAAAATGAAGCACTTTCAAAGTGGAATAAGGCCATCTTTTTAAATTTGCTCGAGAGGTTCTTGGCCACAGTGCACAATAAATTTCTATAGATCTATAGTTGTGTAATTTTGTTTGCTATTTTACCTTACAGGATTTTATTTCTAGTGTTAGGAATAAATGGTATTACAAACTTTTGTTGTTTAGGCATAACAGATGAGAATATAAGCAGAAGCCTTAAAACTTAATATCTGTATCACTGCATCACTTGTCTTGTTCTGCAATCATATAATTTTTGTATGGCTTGTGTTGTGTTTTTCTGCAATCACAGGTTGTATGCACAAAGGTTGGAATGTTTGCTCTTAGGGAGAGAAGGGTGTAGGGATGCAGTAAGATTTTGAGATGGCCGTAGCAAAAGTCATGGAGGAGGAGACAGAAGAATATGTCATTGAGGAAGATTTAGAAGTAAACTAAAGATTTAATTTTCTATGATGTTTTCTTTTAACTTGGCCTTGAACATGGCTTTATTTAAGGCACATAATAGCTTAGGCTTTTTTTAAACAGAGGGATTAGCACTAGGATTTTCTTTGTAATCATACTTTCTCCTCGTAATTTCAACTGTTACTTCATTTGATTTTCTGTGTTATCTCTTATTATATCTTTATATTTAAATATCCTTTTAACTGAAATAGTGTCTACTCTGTTCTATAAAGCCTATGATCTCTTAATTTGGATTGCTCGTTCAATAATGAATTAATAAATCAAAAAATTATATTTTGACATTTAGCAACAACATTTTAGTCGCTAAAGATATACAAAAACAGTGAATTTATACTTCATCACAAATTTTAGCGACGGCTAAATCTATCGCAATAGGATTAAACTTTTTGCGATGAATTTAGCAACCAAAATAATGTCGCTAATAATTTTTTAATCTAAAGGCGACCGATTTAGGGGTTAATTAGCCATAAAATTTTATTCAATAGTGATGAAATTTTTTTCACTACATATAGCGACAATATTTGTTTTTAGTTGCTATTATGCCAGCGATGGCCAAATTGCGAGTGTTAGTCATCGCATTGCTATAAAAAAAAGTAGGGACAAAATTTCAGTCATTAGCGACGGAATTTGTCGTCGCTAATTTTCTATTTTTTTTTAGTGTATGTGGATGATATGATTGTCAAAATTAAGACATCAATAGACTTACCTATCATGCTTAGAGAGACTTTCCTCAGTCTGAAGAAGGTGGGCCTCAAGTTGAACCCGAAAAAGTTCTCATTCGGTGTACAATCCAAAAATTTCCTCGATTTAATGATATTACAGCAAGAAATAGAGGTCAATTAGGAGAAGATCAAGGCGATCCTGGACATAGAGTCCCTAAGAATAGTTCGGGGATGTGCAGAAGCTCAATGGTAGAATAACAGCTTTAGGGAGATTCATTTTTTGTTCAGCCAAACGGTGCTTGCCAATTTACTAAGTAATTAAAAAGTTGAGAAACTTTAAGTGGACAGAAGAGTGTCAAAAGGCCTTTCAAGCTTTGAAGTAGCTCCTTACAACCCCACTGCTACTCAACAAACCACAGGTCGGTGAAATCCTATACATCTACCTAGCTATCTTTGAGTGAGCAGTGGGCTCGGTTCTGGTTTAGAAAGAAGATGGCCAGTAGTTCCCAATTTACTACACAAGCAAAGTCCTCAGAGATGCCAAACTAAAGTACCCCATTCTAGAGCAGTTGGCTTTTGCGCTAATAACTATGATTGTGAAGCTGTGCTAATACTTCCAAGCTTATACAATTATAATGCATACCAATTCCAACCTGAGAAAGGTACTATAGAGACAAGAGGCTTTAGGGAGGTTAACAGAGTGGGCAGTCCACCTTGAGTAGTTCAACGTAAGGTATGAACCATGCCTAGCAATGAAGGCATAGGTTCTAGCAAACTTTGTAGCAGAATTACACACTCCTATTCCCGAACAAGCAAAAAGTTCATGAAAGTTGCATGTTAATAGGGCCATGTGCTCAGAAGGGGCCAAAGATGGAGATTTTCTAGTGACCCCAAGGAAGATCTGTACCAAGGCAATGGCATGCATAACCTTTCTAGCTTTTAACAACATAGCTGAGAATGAAGCCCTATGTTTTAGGCTACAATTAAAAATCAAGGTAAAACATGACACATTAGAGATTTTCTCTGATTTGCAACTAGTTGTCAGTCAACTTAAAGGAAGGTTTAAGGCGAAATAAGTCTCCATAATCCAATATAAAGAGTTAACATTTGCCCACCTGGCCAGACAGAAAGGAGTTAGAGTGATTGGTCGACCACACAGGTGCCCCAGATAGAGAATCAAGAGGCAGACGCTCTGGCAAAATGAGTTTCTCTCAACAGCACGGTACATACTACATACACCATCTGTATAATAGTTTCATAGCCAACTTATAAAACCTACCAGGTTCGAGTACAAAAGCTGATGGATGGATGGTGTCTTCCCATCTATCAATACCTGACCTCAAGAACTTTGCCAGAAGATCATGTATAAGCTCGAAAGATAGTGCAGAGATCGAGCTTATATGTTGTACTGAATAAGAGGCTATACAAGTGATCTTTCTCAAATCCCTGGACTTTATATGTAAGTGCTGAAGAATGAGACTATATGTTAAGGAAAATTCATAAAGGGATTTGTGGAGCTTATGAAAGAGTGCAGCCCATTACTTAGAAAGCTCTTCTGTAGGGATACTATTGGCCTATAATAATGTCGAATTAGTGTTTATTTTCAGTATATTTTTGTTTGTGTTTGTGTCTCATTTTTGTGTGTTTTGCTTGTTTTAAGAGTTAAGTTTCTCTTTTTATGCCAAATAAGATTATTTTGATAATTATCAAGTTTTTTAGTGTTTAATGGTGTATTTTTGAATTTTGTGCAGAAAGAAGGGTTAGCACTCGACTGGGACCATTTGTCTTAGCCGTATGCTCTATAATTTAGCAAAATGCAACGTTTTACCAAAGGACTCGGCTGAGACCATTTGTTTTTATCGTGTTCAATATAGAGTTCAAAGATGATTTAGTCTAAAAGGGTGCACTCGGTTGAGACCATTTTGTTTCAGCTGTGTGCTAAGCTACAATACTCTTTTAACCGATTGGACTCGGTCGAGACCATTTTGTCTCGATCTAGTGCTATCTTGGACCACTTTAGGGTTTTTACACTTAGTTCACATAGATTTACTTGTAAAAACCACTCTTTCATTATAGTTTTACCTTCAAAATACAAAGATACATAGTTGTAATAAGTGTTACAATTTAAAGTTCAAGTTTTGAATTAAAAGAAGGCTTCGAGAAGAAGAAGATGATTTACTGTACTTCAAATCCAGATTCTCAAATGGGTTTTATGATTTGTTTTCCTCTTTTCTTTGCTATTTACATTATGAGTAGTGAGTAGTTATTTTGTTGTTTGGGGATCTTTGAAACCCCTCAACCATGTAAGGGATATAAACTTAATGACCTTATATATATTTCAAATGTTTCTTTTCCTTTGTGCTTATCTTGATATGTATGTTTTACGAGGATTTATTTTGTCAATCTTTTTCAAGTTGATAAATGAATGCTTGTTTAGTGTTTATATCATGTATGCTTTATTTCACTTTATAATTATTGTAGTTTCAATGGCATTTTCAAAATTAGAGTTATTAGATCTAAGGTTTATGTGTTGTAACTTCAGAAAAAGAGAGGAAAATGAACATGTTTTAAACTAATAGGCTCCCGAATGGGATATTAGGTTATACTTAGGTCTTGGGACCGGTGCTTATGCTGGCTATCGAGTAGGCTCTAAAATAGAATACCAGATAATTAGAGTAGTAGGCTCCAGAATGGGATACTAGAGGTTTAGATGGGTTGTCCACATCTGAAATATATGAATTTTATGTCAAAATGAACCTTGCATTAGAATAGGGAGGATTAGATCTCTGAACAATGCTTTTAGTAATCGTTAATTCACATATCTTACATTTTTTGTTTTTCAATTCCTTGTTAATATACATTTTGCAATTTTTTCACCTTTACTGTTAATTGCTTTTATTGATAATTTCACAAAACCAATAATAATTGGGAAATTCTTTAAACACATCTAAGCAATCAATCAACAATTGTTGCACTAATTCATTTCCCTTGGGTTCGATACTTGCGGTCTTAAAAATATTCCACTCTATTACTTGTTGATTCAGTGCACTTGTCGCTAACTGATCAAGTTTTGGCGTTATTGTCAGGTATAACATTAGCGTGTTTTAAGTTAATTGGTTGTTTTTATGTGTTGTTTTCTTTACTTATTTTTCTTTGTTTATTTTTTTAGGTGAAATTAGTGTATGAACATACTTCATCCACATCATCTAGCATTATTTGATCCTAAAATTGAGAGGACATTACACCGAAGGAGAAGACAAGTTCAAAATGAAGAAATGGATGAACCACCAAATTTGGAAGTGCCTCTTTAGGATGAAGAAGGAGTAGGAAAACAACGACAACGTAAAGGGAATCGTGATGGTTCAAGATTAAGGACTATTTGTGATTATGCCACTCCAAAATGGAATGAGGAGCATAGAATAGTAGAGCTTCCTCATCAACATTATTTCAAGCTAAAACCAGTAATGATCACCATGGTTCAAAGGAATCAATTTTTAGGATTGGATATAGAGGACCCAACACAACATCTAGATATCTTCCAGGAAATAAAGGTTGATTTCAGCTCCAGTGATCATATCTCCGAATTGGAATCTTCCATTTGAATTAATGTGTGATGCATATGATTTTGCAGTGGGAGCTGTACTGGGACAAAGGAAAGAAAAGGTCTTTTATACAATCTATTATTTAAGCCACACCTTGATGGGAGCTTAAGTCCATTACATGATAATTGAGAAGGAGCTTCTTGCGATAGTATATGCCTTTGAAAAGTTTAAACCTTACCTTCTTGGCACTAAAGTGATTACATGGTTTAATCATGCAGCGTTGCGGCATTTATTTGCGAAAAAGGAATCAAAGCCTAGACTGATTCGATAGGTGTTGCTATTGCAAAAGTTCAATTTAGAGATAAAGGATAAGAAGGGCTCAGAAAATTTTATTGTAGACTATCTCTCTCGCTTGGAGCATGAGTACATCAAAAAGGGGGAAATTGATGATTGCTTTCTTGATGAGTTAATTTATGCTATTTATGCATGTAATATTTATATTCCTTGGTTTGCTGTCATGGCAAATTATCTTGCAGAAAGCCTTATTCCAAAAGACTTAACGTGGCAACAATAGAAGAAGTTGAAAGCCGATTCCAGATTTTATATTTGGGATGATCCATATTTGTTTAAGCTGTGCACAGATCAAGTACTCCGAAGGTGCATCCCTAAGAAAGAGCAAAGATCGATTATACAAGCTTATCATTGAGCTAAAGTAGGAGGACATCATGGTGCCAATTGGACAACCAAAAAGGTTCTCCAATTAGGTTTTTATTAGCCAACCATGTTTGAGGATATAAATTTTTTTATACTTAGTTGTGATAAATGCCAACGGGTAGGAAATATTTCTAAAAGGGTTAAAATACCTTTGAACAATATTATTGAAGTAGAATTGTTTGATGTTTAGGGCATAAACTTCATAGGACCATTTCCAGTTTTGTTTGGATTCGAATAAATCCTAGTAGCTGTTGAGTACATAAGTAAGTGGGTAGAGGCCATAGCTACTAGGAGTTGTGATTTTAAAGTAGTGTTGGAATTTTTACATAGAAATATTTTCACAAAATTTGGTACACCTAGGGCCATCATCAGTGATGGTGGAAAACATTTCATGAATCACCAATTTAAGGCACTGCTAAAAAAATTTGACATAAGGCATAAAATCACAACACCCTATCACCCTCAAGATAATAGGTAAGTAGAGGTCTCCAATAGGTAATCGAAGGCAATATTGGAAAAAACTATTAATGGGTCTAGAAAAGATTGGTCCTTAAGGTTAGATGAGGCACTTTGGGCCTATAGAACTGCCTTCAAAACTCCAATCGGCTTGTTTAGGCTTGTCTATGGGAAGTCATGTCATTTACCTGTAGAATTAGAGCATAAGGCTTTTTGGGCAACTAAATTTTTGAACTTTGATCTAAGAAGTGCTGGAGAAAAATGTCTTTTACAGGTAAATAAGCTAGAGGAATTTTGTTTATGGGCATATAACAATGCGAAGGGCTATAAGGATAAGACAAAGAAATGGCACGATCTCAAGCTAATACCCAAGGAATTTTGTCTCGAGAATGAAAGCGTTAGTGTATGATAGTCGTCTTTAACTCTTTCTAGGAAAGTTCAAATCCAAATGGAAGGGACCCTACAAAGTTTTGCATGTTGCCCATTATAGAGTAGTCACCATTAGACATCTGGGAGATGGTTAAGAATTTAAGGTCAATGGCCACCATCTCAAGCCTTACTTCGATTCCAGATTTGAAGTGGCATCGGTGGTCATCACATTAGAGAAAGTGCCATGAGAACTTCAAAAGTCGAGTTGTGACTTTTTAAACCTAGAACTTCACCTCTCACCTTAAACCTCAATAATTAATTATTTTGAGTTTGTTGTTTTTAATTCTTGTTCATTGTTGTTTTATATCTTTGTTTTAGTAATCAAGTGGTGTGAATGTTGTTCCTGTATTACTAATGTTGCCTTGACATTGTGCATGTATGAGAGTAAAGAAAATTTTCAAAGATAATGCAAAAATTCTGTTGGACTCGGTCAAGACCAATTGGTCTCAGCCGTGTCCCCTTTAGTATGAGTGTTCCATAATAGGTCACTCGGCCGAGACCAATTGGTCTAGCCATGTGTAATAGTATAGGCCGAATACAGAAGGTACCACTCAGTCGAGGCCAATTGGTCTCAGTTGTGTGCTTATTGAATTTTCAATCCAGTAGGGGTCACTTGACCAAGACTAATTGGTATCAGCTGAGTGCATTAAAGAGTGAATTGTGTACTTTCAGACCACTCGCCCAAGACCAATTAGTCTTAGCCTTGTGCTTCAAAAATCATTTTGATACAGAAGGAGTCACTCGGCCGAGACAAATTGGTCTCAATCGAGTGCTATCAGGGTTTTTCAAATTTGTGTGTTGGACTCGGGTGAGCCCAATTGGTCTTAACCATGTCTAGTCATTTTTCAAAACTATGCATTTAATGTATTGTGGCTGAATCGGCCAAAACCAATTGGTCTCAGCCATGTGCTTAAGGCACTCTCTGTGTCCACTTATAAATAGACCTAAAAGTCATGACTTTTCACATCCTATTTCATTTCTTCCTCAAATTGTTTGTGTAATTTGGTATTTTCTCTGCATTTCTCTCCTTGTGTGCACTCTTCTCCTTGTGTTTAAGCAACATCCAAGTAAGTATCCACTACTTTTTTTTCTTTTATAGTTCATCTCTATTAAGTTTTGTTGTTTTTGTTGCACTTGTTTGAATTAAAAATCCTTCTTTTGATGAGCATTTGGAGTTTGTTTATGCATGCTATGTGTTTTGAGTGTCTAAATGACTAATACATGTGTAAAGTCATGTTTAGTTTAAATTTGTCTCAATCTACTTTTTTTCTTAAAGGTATTTTTATGCATTGTCCTTTTGATGAATTTTTGTGAACAAATGGGTTATGCTTCATGTAAATTTATGCATGGTAGTTTAAATCTTGTTTATGCATGCCATTTGTTTGTTAATTTACCTCAAAGAAGTAGAAATAGTGGTAGGCCTAACTCTCTTTCTTAAAATGCATAATTTCTCTTTGGAGCAAGTGGGTATGCTACGTGCAATGTGGTCACTTGTGTGCAATGATATCACATATAGGTTTAAAGTTGATGCCTTTGATGTTATAGTGCTAAGGTAGAGTTTGCATGTTAGGTATTTTTCCATGTTTTAGTACCATGTGTGTTTTTAGGAGTGCTTATTATTGCTTGTTGTTTCTTCAATTTTTGCATTTTCTTGTTTTTGATTTCAGTTATTGTGTTAGCATAATGTTTTAATTGTAAACTTTGCTATTTAGTTAGGATTTTTTTGCTTATTATTCTAGGAGGCTAATAATGATGTTTTTAGTATGTTTTTATGTGTTTAATTGAGTTAATTTTGTGTTAATTAGGTTAGATTTGAGTTTAATTGGTTAATTTCATGTTTTTTAGAGTTAATTGAAAAGTTTGGTGTTTTTCAGGGTTAATTTGCAAGAAAAAGGACTTAATTGTAAAAAGGCAAGAACATTTGGACCAAAACTGTGAATTTGAAAATTTGATGCAAGCGTGAAGTCCAGAAGAGTTATGCATGGCCACGTGAAAATGAATGAAGGAGAATGCATGACCACGTGTGAGAAAGAAGCAAGAGATGAGTGGCCACATGAATAAAGAAGCAAAGGAACACATGGCCACGTGAAATGGAGAAGGAAGGATCACATGGCCACGTGAGAGATTGAACAAAGCAACACGTGACCACGTGTGGATTAACAAAGAAACACCCATGGCCACGTGTAGAATCTCCCATGAAGCGAAGGATTTGCGATTTTTCCAATTTAAGAAGGATTCTCTTCCTATTCCAATTTGGGAAGTTTGGAAAGCTTCTACCACCAATTTTGCCTATAATTAGAAGGCTTAAACACCAAAGAAAGGAGGAATTATCAATATGAAATAGGATCAATTAGAAAAATTCAATAGTTTTAGTTTTTCTTTTTCTTGTTTTTATTTTCAACTGTGTTTTAATCTTTTAACTTTGTTTTAGTTTCTTTTAACATGTTTAGTGAATAGTTTTTTTTTCTTCTTTTGCTAATGGATTCTTGAAATCTTATATTTTCATTATTATGACTTTATTTTAAGCTTAATTTCAATATCGGTTGATTATTTCTTGGTTTTAAGCATATTCTTATCTTTGATTGTGTTGAGATTGATTATTGGTTTATTGAGTAAATAACTAAAAATTGGTTTTGACATAGTTAATGATTTGCATGTTCTTGGGTTAACTCTTTAATATTTATGCATGATTATTATCCAAAATATGAGATAATTATGTGTTAATTTTATTGATTAATACTAAGAAAAGAAGAACTAAGAATAGGTGAAAGTTAAATCACTTGAAAAAGGCTTTAATAGACATCTAGGAGGATTAATTCAGACTTTTATGCTAATTGTTGAATTGTTCTGAATAAGAGAATTTTAATGCTTGGAATGATAATCTTGAGTAAAGTTATCTGGTTTTATTTATCTGAATTCTTCAAAATCACCGGTGTTCCTTTTGAATTTAAGTCATTACAATGAAAGTTAAGGTGGATAGTTTCTTTAGCAAGAGAATTTCAATTATTGTTTTGATTTTAATTCATGTTAGTTTAATTTTAGTTTTTGTTTTATTTATTTGTTTATTTTGTTTAATTTTTGCTTTTAAATCAAAAAAACATTTGGGAAACAATCTCAAATTGATTTAATTCATACGTAGATATTATCCTTAGCAATCCATGTTCCCTTGGATACAATATTTTGGCGTCTTAATCTATATTTCTCTGTATTACTAGCCGATCTAGTATACTTGCTAGACACCGGTCAGAGGCATCAAACTTTTTCCCTATTTTAGGTATTGTGGACCTTGTAGTAAAAGTTATGCTCCCTTATTCATTGCCTGTTTCTATTGGTATACCTAATTATATGTGGTGTCATTCCTAATGAGCAACTTTATATGTGTCTTCTTGTGTTTTATGGTTCAATTCTCTCTTACCTTATAAGTTAAGCTTCATATGTCAAATGTTAATGAAACATGTCTTCCTTTTGCCTTGGCACCTGAGAGAAATAAGACTGAGGTGGGATCATCATCATCTGCTCCACAAGAACCTCTAAAACCAAGGACTCCAGTATAGGTTCCTAGTGAATTCAAGGACAAATGGGTACTATTTAACTGCCAAGACTATCTTGCTTCAAAAGCTAAGGATGAAGGATGAGATCGATCACCTCATTGATGGTATGGGCTAGAGAACTTTTATAAAACGCAAGGAGTAGGTTTATCCTAATCTGGTGAGGGATTTCCTAGCTACTGTTAAAATCTAATTGGGGAAGGATTGCTTTACTGATGAGGGTCATGTAAGCTTTTGGCTTAATGGCTTCTCCCATCAAATGAGTTTCTATGATTTTTGTATAGTGTTAGGTTTCGATCCACTGGTTGAGAATTTGAATAAGCAGGAGATATGGAATGGCATTTGTGATGAAGAAGAGCCCACCATATTTAATTCCAACAACATCAAGGCACATCATTTGAAGAACCAACCCTTAAGAATCATGCATAGGATTCTGGTTTTGGTATTCTTCAGTCATTATAGAGGGTTGGGCAATGTCAATGCAAATTAAGCTACCATCCTCTATGCCATAAAGCATATAATTCGCCTAAACAGAGCCTTCTTCCTATTAGCCAAAATTGATGACTTGCGCAATTATAAGAAGAGGGATTCAAAACTAGCCTTTTGAGGTTTTGTAACCACTTTAGCCCGCTTTGTCAACTACGCCAACCTTAGGAGGTCTGTTGGCAATCTAATTGTCATTGATAGGAAAATACTGAAGAATATGTCGGTTTTTATTGATGACCAGTGATTTCCAAGGCAGGGATACATCGTGGTTTCAACTAGGCTACAGTATAAGGATGCTGTGAAAAAGGGAGCTACTGAACTTCAGAGAACGGAGTTAGGAACTATCATCCTTTTAAATGAATAGTATACTGCCATCACCTCTTGCCTTAACACTATGATAGCTAAGATGGATGACATTGTCACTGCATTAGGAACTTTGCAATCCCGATTTGATGCCCAGTTTCCACCACCGCTTGCTCGTTAATGAAAAATATTTTCAAGGATTTTCCTTAACCCCGATATTTTGTGATTTTTTGTATGTATTTTGCTGAGGGTAGCAAAATTTTAAGTGTGGGGTGAGGGTATAGTTAGAGATGCTTTTTTTAGAACTCCTATTTATTTTTAGAATGTTTGATACTTGGATTGTTAATTTTTGCACCACAGTAGTTACTGTTTTAATATTTCTATTATCATTTTATTTAAGTTGTTAATTTTAGGTTCTTAATAGTAGCTTGTTAACTTAGTTGCTTAAGTTTCTTTAATACTAGTTATTTTCTTCATGTTTTAAGTTTTTGTGTATTTATGTGTTATAGCTTGTCATTTATATTTAAGCCTTATTTTGTTTGTATCCAATGTTTTGTCAATTTTTTTATGTTAGTATCTATTATTCACATTTTAGTTTTAATTTTCACCTTAATTAATTATTTTAAATTTGCATTAGTTGTTATTTTTTTTAGGTTATTAATTTTGATTGCTACCAAAGACTTTTACATTTTTTCTTAGATTGCCCATGGTTGTTTATGTTGTGGACACTCCAAACTTAGTTTAAGAAAAGCATGCTTAGGGTAGTTATATGACCGGAGAGTAGTTAGTTGTTGATTGTTTGCCCTTTTTCGATTAGGTTCAATTAGATTAATACATGTAGGTCTCCTAAAATAATGTGCACTTTAGGCCTGTTCTTAGAAAAATCAAAAACAAAATCAGTGCATGAAGGTGATCAAATAGGAATTCTAGAGTGCTAAAACCTTTCTCATTACCCTTTAAAGCGTCTATAGCAATTCAAATACAGAACTTGAAATGATTTAGGTAAGTGTTCTTTGTAAGCCTCTAAAAATACTTTAGAACTACCCATTATTGAATTATTTCCCTTGTATAATCCCCTTTAAGCCTATTAAGGTATGCTAATTGCATACCAAATTTTTTTTTCTTACCCTTTTTGAATTGGCCATTCTTAGAGTGAGTAATAGGAAATTTTTTTTAGGACTACAAGAGAGTTGAGCTAGGAGAAGGGTTGAATATCGAAGAAAATTTTAGCTCAAGATTAATGTTTGAGTGTAACAATTATCTCTAGAATGTAGTTAGGTATAGTGAGCAAGCCCTCATTTTTTAAAGAAGAAGAAGAAGAAGAAGAAGAAGAAGAAGAAGAAGAAGAAGAAGAAAGAAAGAAAGAAAGAAAGAAAGAAAGAAAGAAAGAAAGATAGAAAGAGTAAAATATAAATAAAGTACGTGATAGCTTGTAATAACTATAGGGTAGCTTATTGAAATGAGAAAAAGAACTTTAAAGTTTGTAAGTCGATTAAGCAGTGACACTATTATTCGAACACTTTTGCATAATCCTTCTCTCAGGAATCTAAGTTATGAGAAACCACTATGCATTCTGGATAGTCTTCTATTTAAAATCTTTTGTGAATTGAGAAAAAGGGTAGAATGTAGGCTGAAAAATTTTTAGAGCACTATTAGGATTGAGTGGAGTAATTGAATGGTTGTTCTATTTTGATTATCTTATAACTTTTTGTTAGCCTTATCCTAACAATTTTGTAACCTATTAAGACCTAATGATCTTGTTTTGTTTAGAATTAATTACGGAGATGACCTTTGGGTTTCGATGCTAAAGAAGAGGCCTATGGCATCTCTTGAGTTTCAGCGTGAAAATGCATGTGCAATTTTGCATATGAATTCTCTTATCAGTTGTTAGATTGCACTGGAATTTTATATTTAGAAGTATCATTAGGCCTAACATATACATAGAAGGATATTAGCTAGATTGATTTAAGTAGAATTTTTTTTTCGGTTTAGAGCAACAGTTAGTGGCTTCTGCTGTAATGTTGTTTAACTCTCTTTGAACTTGTATTTTCTTTTTCTGAGTTTGGGTATGTGGGAATTTGGTTGTCCAGTTACTCGAGGGTGAGCAAAAGCTAAGTATGGGGTAGTTGATAATACCAAATTAGCATTTATTTTTAGTATATTTTTATTTGTATTTCTATCTTATTTTGCGTGGTTTAAGTGTTAAATTTCTCTTTTATGCTAAATAGGATTATTTTGATAATTTTCAAGTTTTTGAGTGTTTAATGGTGTATTTTTGAGTTTTATAGAAATAAGGGTTAGCACTCGGTTGGGACCATTTGTCTCTGCCGTGTGCCCTGCAATTTAACAAAATGCACCATTTCACTAAAAGACTCAGCTGAGACCATTTGTCTCCATCGTGTCCAATGCAGAATTCGAAGATGATTCAGTCCAGGAGGGTGCATTCGGTGTTCGTCCGTTGGGAAGAGCTCAGTGCATTGACATAATATTGATCAAAAGTTGTCACCTTACCGAACAAAATAAAAAGCTGATCTTCTCGTAGGGTTGAATAAGTATTGCTTACCCTTGGCAGATGATAAGGTGTTCTTTTCGGTTGTGAAACAGTAACTGATTGACCGAACTAGAAAGATGGTGCTCCGTCAACAGAGGTCGAGCCACCGCTTGAACTAGGAGCACTATCGATGGAGATCCCCTCGCCTACCCCTTCTCTCTCACTGAAATCCTCATAAGCACTCATCACAAAATGAGAAGAAGAAGAAGAAGAAGAAGAAGAAGAAGAAGAAAAAGAAGAAGAAGAAGAAGAAGAAGAAGAAGAAGAAGAAGAAGAAAAAGAAGAAGAAGAATGGTGACAAACCTAATTCAGGAAAACAATGTTAAAGACAATTGGGAAGCAGGGAATCGGGAGAAAGAAGCAAAAGCTTTCACAATGCCAAAATCCCCTTTCGAACTTGCTTTATAGAAGAGAGAAAGAAGGAGCAATGGTAGAGACAAATCAAATGCAAAAATGAAAAAGGGGAGGAAGGAGAAAGCTTATATACAAAATCAAGGTCCTCTATTAGCCATAAATGTAGAGGGCGATCAGGCGTAACAGTCTTATCATTATGATATAATGCAGGAAACGAAGTATTTTCTGCAATTAATAGCAGCCGTTACACGGCAAAAGAGGAGGTCGTTATGACCTACTTTAAATGTCCCGACCAACTGAGGCATCATCTCAGTTAGCCTCACAAGAAAAGTGACAATAGGCAAACATAAATGTCCTTATCCTGGTAGGGGAGGGGAGGGGCGGGGACTTATAATAACACGACCTTGCTATTAGTTCGGTCCATCCCATGCACAAGCTGGGTAAAATGAGACAAATCAGTCATACCACTCCTGACTAAGAGCTCAGATAACTAGAATACCAAAAGAGCTTGGCCTCACTCAATGAACTGGCCTCCCAGGAAATCCTGTCATATCAGGCAGAAGCGGTTTCTCCTCCGCATCTTTCCTAAAATAGGAGAAATGGAAAAGATACCTAAAAGTAGTGGAATTTCATTCCAGTATTAAGGAAGGAAAATTAATCCGACCGTTAGAACATAAATTTCATAATTGTCTAATGAAGGGTTTATTTTTTATCATTAAAAAACCTAAAATCCGATCTTTATTGCCATCAAACAAGATAGCGAGAATTGCAAACCATTTACCTCCAAAAATAATTCCCAATTATTTTATCAAAATAAAGCAAAAAAAAATTAATAAATAAGACCAAAAGACAAAAATGGGAAATAAACGCAAACCTAAAGATAACAAAATGAAAATCCCTTCGTTCTCCCTTGATACCAGTTGAATGTCCCTCTTGTTCTGCCATTGTAGCGACAAGATCCCAAGACATCCATGTTTTTTTTTTCAACTTTTTCACTCATCATAGCAGCCATATTAAAACCCAATAAAGGAAAGAGTCCCTATTTTCGACTAAACAACTCCTTGATTTCGAGAGTGACACAAAAGGGAATTTTCATCCACAAAATCGTAGCAAAAATTGTAGCTTTTGGTTTGCAGAATACTCCTCTTTGCTTGTTATTCTCTTCTCTTCCTATGACTCATTCCATAGAAGCAACAAGAAGCAGCAATACCAACTTCTCTTTAATAATGGTATATTTCCTTTTTTTTGTCCAGAAAATTAATGGTATATTTATTCTTCTTGTTTGAGTTGGTATTAATTTGGGAATGATTTTGAGAGTGGGTTTAGTTTTATTCAACTATTTGGTGTTACTTTTTAACGTTTGAAACAGGTGGCGAAGGTTTGATCTAATTCTAATCCGAATCGTGAGGCATCTATTCTGGTGGCACTTAAATTAATTTTGTTAATGGGACAATTTGGAGAACAATAGTAGATGAATCTTGCATGTCCAGCACCACTTTCAAAATTTTGGCTGCAATTTACAAGCGACTCTATCAGCAGGTAAAAGGCTGAACTTGTTATTGAATTCTCTTATTTCAACAGTGTTTCTCTTCAATTGGTGTTGGTTTTGCTTTGCTTAGCTCAGTTGGAGGCTGGCTATTTTTGTTTTTGTGTTGGTTGAGTTGTCAGTACCTGGGTGTTCTTCCGATTTTTTTTGCCAGGGGTTCATATCATTTAGCTAATTTGATTTTGGGCTATCTTTCTGTTGGAAAGTAGCATTTTTGGGTATTCTGGCACTCTATTTCCTCTGGGCCTGCTCTGCTGCATTTTTGGTAATCTCTCTTTTGTGTGTGTTGTTGTTTTAGTGCCCAGTTCGGCTTTTTTTAGGAGATTTCTGGCATGGTTCGATGGTTTCTCTTGTTTTTTGCATGTTTGTGCCTTCGGCATCAAGAGTTACCTTATGTTTTTTTCTTCGTTCTTTCTTTTGAGGTTTGGGTGTTGAATGATGGTTACGCTTTTGTTTTGTCGTTGTCAATTTTTCTGGTTTGTGGCTGCTGACCAAGGTTTTCTTTTGGGGTATGGTATAAGCTGTACGATATGTTAAGTAAGGTACGAGAAATGTGTTTCATCTTGATTAGAGAATAATTATAGTGGGTTAACCTTAATCATGATTATATGGAAAATGGATTAAAACCCATTGAAGCCAAATAGTTGGGAGCTTCTTTTTTGATACACTTTTGATTAAGGGGAATGAGTTTGCAATTCATTTATGATAAAAAAAAAAAATTGGATGGATCTAGGCCAACTTATGGTTAATCCAAATTGGACCAGACGGATTGAAATAACCCGTGACCCATTTAGCTAGTTAACTATAAATAAATTGGAAGTTGCTCAGCTATCTTTCTTTCATTTGAACTTCTTAACTTTAACATTGACATATTAAATACTTATATTTATTAATTTTAAAAATAATAAATATAAATTAATATTTTTTTGAAAAAATTAGAGGTCAGCAGGGTTAGTTTTCTTATTATCGTTTATCCTCTTATAAAATTCGGACTGAATTTAATTTGACGCGTGAAAAAAGCTCTCATACCAGATGTGGGTACAAATCTCTTCAAAATAAATTGGATTTTACTGGTACATGTTTGGCCTGTATCATACTTTTTTCTGGCTCCATGACTATTGAGGACAGCATACTGTCCGAATAAGTTAAGTTCCTTGCAATCAGTATTACTCGATTGAAAAAATGTCATAAATTAAAAAAATAAAATAAAAAAAAATTATAATTTCTGAAAAAAGGACAAGCAGTAGATGAGCGGTAATTTTTCTTTCACCGCTAGCAGATAAAAGAGGGAGAATCTCGAAGAAATAAGCCAACGGTCTCCATGAAAGCTCCATTAGGAAGAACACAAAATCCAAACATTCATTTATTGTTCAGTAAAATCGGCACCGACGATGACGTGTACTGCATGATTTAAACATCTAAACACGTGGCTATCAATGCAGAATTGGATGAAACCTACAAAACTAAAGAGATCAAAACAAGTCGAAAGAAACACCATGTCCTAATCAACAACTAACTTTATCAGAATTTATATCATTTTCTTAATCCAGCTTTGTCACTTTACTGATTATGACAATTAAACCCCTGCTTAATTAATTATTTTTTCTTTTAAATTCTTGCTTAATTATTCATTGAATTTTCTTTCCCCTTTAATATGTGATTGATATCAATTAGATGCTAAAAAGGCTGCATTATTACATGTTGACAAGTAGCTCCTTCATTATGGAGATAAATTAAAGAATGGTGTCTTAGATAGTTCTTAATAAAAATGGGAAAGAACCTCAAATCACTCATGCTGGCTGAGCTCATCAATTTCTTGAATTTGAATCTTTTAAAACAATAATAAAGATGAGTCTCATTAATTCTCAAGAGGTCATGAAATGTGGTGGCGTATAGAGTCACTTTTTTTAATTAAAAATTAAAAATTTAAATTTTAAAAATGAAATATTTTTAAATATTTAAAAAAAATCTATTTATTCGCTCAATTTTTTGGTAGGGGTGAGCATTTGGTCGGTTCGGTTTTGGATCGATTCGATTGAACCGAAAATCGAACTTCTGAAAATTTAAGAATCAAACCAAAATCGAAGTATATAGAACCGAAAATCGAATGGATCGAAATAATTTCGATCGGTTCAGTTCTATCGGTTTTGGGTCACATTTTGGTTTTTTTTTTAATTGGCTTTTTAACCTAAATAGCCTTATATATCCAACAAAATAAAATCAATTAAAAATAGATACAATATAACTTAAAAATTACACTAAAAAATAAAAATTAAAAAATTTTACAACTCATAATTCAAACATAATTTCTAATATATTCCATTAAAGAATAAAATAATAAATTAATTTACAACCTACTACTATTATTATTATTATTACTTCTACTACCTTAACGTTTATATAAAATTACATATAGAGATCAATTAATTATTAACGAAACAATAAAATTGAATTCAAAGCTATTAATCAATTATTATTGGCAGCAAAATCCGGTCATATAAAAAGAATATCTCCATATATTTTTAGTAAAAAAAAATTAATGATCAAACTAGTTAAAAAAATAAAGATAAAATGTATTTAAAAAACATAGCTTAAAGAGTTTCCTTAGTTAAGAATTTTTTTCTTGACTACATTAAATAAATTCGAGTAATTATTTAGTGACAGTTGGACTTTTTAAATATTTGTAAATTCCATATCAAAGCTTAAGAAAAAATGATTATACAGTTGGATTATCCATCATAATTTTAAAAAATATAAAAACGCATAATCTAAAACAATTAGATTAGTTAATCATATTTATGAATTTGCAAAAATATAAATTTTATTTTTCTTGATTTTGTTTCTTCTCGAAGCTTCATATTCAAGTCTAAGTATCTAACTAATTTCTGTTTTTTATTTTATTTTTCTTAATTATCACACATCTTTTTTTCATATAAAAAAATAATACTAATAATTAGACATGATAAGTTTCGCTACTTAACTAAATCCTGATTTAAATTGAAAATTTTTTAAAATGACAATTTAATGGGATAAATTCTTTCAAAGGTGACAATTTAATGTGAAGGAAAAAGTAATATTTTTAAGATTGACAGAAAAAAAAAAGAAAAAAAAGGTTGAAGACTTAAAATTTTTAATTGCAGGTTTAACTCAACAAAAGATGTTGGGATAATTAAAAAAATATTTGGACTAATTTAAGATTAAAATTTTATCTTAAAACGTATAAATGAATTTTAACTTTTTAGAAGCAAATTTACTTTAATTCCTCCATTCATAGTTCCATTAAAATTAACTTAAAAGTCTATGTTCTATTTAAAGGAGTATTAATTTCTAGATTAATATTTTAATTCACTTCTAAAATTAATACTCTACTACTTAATTTAATAAATTAAGAATTTATATTTATATTTTAATTCAATTCTAAATTTTAATTTTAATTCACTTGTAAAAAAATTGATTCTATTACTCAATTTAATAAATTAAGGATTTAAATTTATATTTTAATTAACTTCTAAATTTTAACTCACTTGTAAAAAAAAAATTAAAGTAAAAAAATTGAGAACACTAATACACTACTACTCAATTTAATAAATTAAGAATTTAAATTTATATTTTAATTCACTTGAAAAAAATAAATTGGAAAAATTGAAAAATAAAAAACATGCAAATGTTGGGATTTGAACTCAAGACCATTAGGTCTTGAGTAAGTCTGACGCCACCACTAAGCCACACTTATCACTTTGATATAACAACACTATAAAATATATATATTTAAAAATTTCGGTCGGTTCGGTTCTTTTTGTTTTTTAATTTTAAAAACCGAATCGAACCGATAAAATCGATTTATTTTTTCGATTTTGAACCGAATGAATCGAAAATCGAAAAAATCAAACCAAACAGATCAAAATTTATTTGGTTCGATTCGATTTTGCTCAGCCCTATCTTTTGGCTTTGCACAAACAAACGCAGCCGACGTGGCAAATGGGGACAGAGTTAATGCTTGACGGTGGAAAAAAAGAATTAAAGCTCTTGAAAGTCAAATTGCATATTACTTTAAGGTTATTCATTTAATGTTTTTAATATTACTTTTCTTTTTTTCTTTTTAATTCATTTGATATACAAATTTCATTCCTTTATATTGTTAACACACGCTTAAACATTGCAACTAAAAGATGCAAATATTTTGTATGAGGCCTTTAATTTTATAAAAGATATGATGCATATTGCTTCAAAATAATTCTTCTCAAATTAGGACTTTTTTTCAAAATAATTCTTCTAAAATTAGGATTTTGCTCTATATTTTGATGATTCAATTACTAATCAATAGTGGTAATAGTTAGATAATAATCAAGTACTGCATATTGTTGAGAAGGAAAGGTCAACCATTAATTATTAAAGATATTGTAATAATTGTAAATTTATTCTTTTACCTTTTATATTTATAGGAATCCTTTTGTATAAAGCTACACGTTTTGGTTCAATGAATCATTCAACAGGCAAATATTATTTTTTCTTTACACATATTAATTACAGCTCTCTTCAAACTGCATAAGAACTGAAACTGGAAAATTCTTCAAATGGAATTATGAAATAGTGAGCTTTGATCTTCTCTGCCAATCTAATTTTTAATGTATTTATACTTCTCAATGCTGTAAAAAACAAATTCATGTTATCATTTCGTAGTATCTCTGTTTTCTCTTGTGAACTGCAGTCTATAACTTAAGATGTTACCATATGCGAGTTCGGGAGTGTTGAACATAATGACATGTTCTATTTCTTGACATCTTAGATACTTGGTCACTCTTAGAAAAAGACAAAACAAGAGCCAAGAACTGAAACAATTGGGAGAATAGGTTGTACCTAGGCTCAAATTTGGAATACTTTTAACTCAAGTTAACTCATCTATAGTGTATAAAGGAGCCATGCATGTTAAAGATACTTCTTTTGATTAAATGCTGGTTTCCATATTTATGCAATGCTATACTATACTTTGCATACGAAATATGCTGTAACTATGGGTATGTCCGATGCAAATAAGTGGCCTGCAACGATTTGGTTCTGTTTGGTTCTCTTAATTCACTTTTTAGAAACCTAACCCCTTCAGCTAAATTTTTAGGTTTTTCTGTTTGATATATTGATTTTTGAGTTTCAAAATGGAATTCTTTTTATATTAATGTTGTTATTTTCAAGATGATTTTGTTGTTTGTATTTCTGGGTCTTAATGCACTTGTGCTAACTATGTCTTTTGGCAGATTTTCTCATTCTTTTTAGAACTTTCGGGTTCATTCAAATAGTCTCCATTTCTTGGTTTATTTTTTAGAAGATGCTTGTGTTCATGGATTCGGGCTGTGTTTGAGGTCAGAATTCACAGCATTGGACATGGCTTATAGTGTTCAAGCAGTAGCAAGTGCAGATTTTAGGTTTTCAAGCTCCTGGACAAGAGGTTTTGAAGCTAACCATTTCATTTAGATTCACACATTTTGAAGCTAACCATTTCATTTAGATTCACAGATTCCTAAACACCATCTCAAGAAGATTTCTCATTTGTTTCAAAGAAAATATCTCTTTGTTTCTAGAGAGAAAGTGAGATCTGTAAGCTTGAGACATGTTTTCTATAACAATCTGCTTGATGGATTTAGTGGCATAAGTCAGATAGAGGCTTTTGAATGTGACCAATTTCTAATGTTAATTTTATAATTTAGTTGCATCCTCTTCTGCTGGTTCATGAGAAATTTGTTTCAATTATTATTTGCTTTTCCATATGGCTTATTCAGCTATATTATCAGGGGATTGCTAGAGAGATCAAGTCTTTCTGCACTGATGGATGGGTTCCGCCAAAATTATCCAAGAGAATGGATAAATTCATGCTTTACATGCTTACTGCTGGCAAAAAAGCCTTGGCTAATGGCGGCATGACCAAGGATGTGATTGATGAGTTAGATAAAAATAAATGTGGAGTTCTAGATTGGCTATGCATTGGGTGGGATGAAAGTAACTCTAAAGTTCCATTTGTTTGTTTACACACTGACCTCCTGGAATGGATGATGTCTTTAGTTGCATCTCATAGCAATTGCACATTAATCTTTTTGCAGTGTTTTTGCATCATCAATGTCTGCCTTGAAACAGCCAACCATTCGAGTTGTAGCTATAATTGTAGAGGGAGTTCGCGAGGCAAACACTAAACCGTCAATTGCTTATGCACATTCTAACAATCAGGTGAAGTTATGATTCAAAGTCATACAAATGGAGCTGAACAAGGCAAATCCTGCATTTAAAATTGCATGATGCCACCACAAATACATTTTCCACGAGCATGCAATTGTTTCATCTAGTTTGATTGTGTCTCCTAAATTTAGCGTATGATGGCACATAAATTTATGTGTTAGGATACTTTTAACCATTAAAATCTGATATGCTTTTAACCAATACTTATCTGTAGAGAATAGAGAAGGGAACAGAACAATGCTTTAAAATCTGATATAAAATTTGATATGATGTAATACAAGTATATGCAGTGGGATCATCAACTGTCAGCAGCATTCATCTTTTAGATTTCTATCTAGACCTTTCTTCTCTTTGCCATGTGGATTACAGGTATAATACATGTAAGTTTTTGTGCATAGGCATCTAGTTCTTCCTAGATAGATTTTTCCTTTAATGCATACATAAGAATGGCAAAATATCTAAAAGAAATACCGCCTGGACTGAATAGGGTTCATGAATGTAAACAGACATCGGAATATTATTTGAATTTCTTATTTAGATATAAAATTATAAACTGTAAAATTATTGATCGATTGCAAATTTTGTTAAGCCAATGAGGATAAAGAGATGTATTCTAAAGCAGGTATCTAAAACAAACAAAATTTATTCTACTATCCGGAGCAATTACTGCATGTATTGCCCACCCAATCAGTTGTTTCAGGAGAGTGAGAATCCAACATGGGTGCCATGACTTATCAAGAAATGGGTTCTTTTATCCCAATCAGATTTACGAGGTAATTTTCAATATATTTTGGTTGGTTTTTGCTCTGTTTGTTTACTGGGAATAAGAGAATAGATAATTTAGTTGGCGAATAGTTGTTTAAATTATATTGTCTGAAATTATTTAGAAGATAATGGAATGAATCTATTGATCATTTTATTTTTCCTGGGTGTTTTGTTGGATTATAATTTTGGACTGTATTTTTTGTAATGAATCTCCCAAGCTCCTATACACTAAATACCCGTGAACTTGCGTTATTTATCTATATTGAATGTTTTTTTTACAACTGCATGAATTCTTTTATCGGGGAAGGGCAGCAGATGAGAGAATTGCATTTTCGAAGGATTGATAAGTTTCTCAAGCTAGATAAGGTGCAGGAATCTTAGTTTTATCACTTAAAACAGAATGTAAATATAAAAAGTTATATATATATATATATATATATATATATTTTATTTTGTTATGTAGTTATCTTAGCTCTGTTTCTCATAAATTTGATTTTGTATATGTTATACAATTTCAAAACGTGAGGATATTTTGTAATTTTCCTTATTCTAATAAATAAAGGCTTATTATATTTTAGATGTATATACATATGAATGATACGTGTTGGTAATATTAAAATAATATTGTTCATATTGACCGATGGAATGAATCTCTAATTAATTTTTAATTACTTCTAAAATTTGATATTAGAGATCGAATTTCTGTTCGTTGAAAGTGGAACATAATTAGTGAAGGAAAAATCCGGTTGCTAAAAGGAATCTTTAACGAGCGGAAATCCCTTGGTTGAAAGTGAACACAATTAGCGAAGGAAAAATTCAGTTGCTAAAAAGCATATTTAATGATCGGAATTTCTTTCGTTGAAAGTGAACACCATTAACGAGGGAAAAATTTGGTCGCTAAAAATCAAGATTCAATGATCCAAAAAGATCCGGTTTTATATACATTAATGACCGGATAAAAAATCCAGTTGTTTATATCTTTATTGGTGGGGCTTCTACCGACCTGTTGACGACTGCATTTTTCGGTCATTATAGGTTTTTAATGATTGAATTTTGACTTTTAACGATCAGATTTTTCTTCGTTAAAGGGCATTTTTCTTGTGGTGAAATCAATCTATTATTCAAAGGGAACCAAAGAGAAGAAAAAGGGGAATATTCAAATTTGTAAAGCAACAACAATTTTACCTATATATGCATTTGCTGATTCTCTAAGTATATTTGACAGAGACATAAAATAAAGTAGATAAATGTATTTGAGATTTGATTATACAAAATTATTATTATTATTATTATTATTATTATTATTATTATTATTATTATTATTATTATTATTATTATTATTATTTGCAGCAAGAGCATGCGGAGTGAGTGAAAATTAGATTGCTTAAGAGTGAGTGAAAATTAGATTATAAGCAATCAAAACAATTATCAAATTTTAAAGTATTTGAATTATAAATGATTCTCATATTTTTGCTTTGTTAGTGATAAAGCACGAATTATCATTATTTGTAAGAAAGAGAGTTGGCAGTTGAATGGATCCGGTCGAATGAATGAACTTGCAAGAAGGAGCGCCCGATCGGACTCGAGCATTAGCACTCCAAAGTTTAAGTTAGTAGCTTTTAGAGAAAGAGTGCTTAGAGAGAGAGAGTCTCAGATATTCAATACCTGTACCCATTGTGTTTTAAGCTATTTATAGGAAATCTTTAGAGGGCTAGTTGAGTACCTTGGAGCGTGATAGCTGGTAATTGAGGCAGGTGAGAGGCGATGTGACAAGGAGCAGGAAAAGGCATGAGCGTTTACTTGTGTCAGTGGACTTAACAGGGCAGCACGTCCCATCAGTCCGATTGGATACCGTGCCTTTTTTTGTCTTGTCTTCCAGCTTACACTCTGCCTTTTAGTTGATGGACTTTGAGCCTTGCCAAGCATTATTTGGGCTGACTTGATTGGGCCTTGAAGATATTTTTTTCATAGTTATCACTTGTCCCCCCTCCAAAGGGTCCGACCGGACGATTTTTGACTTTTGGTGGTAATTTTGAATTGGCGTGAATCTGATAAGTTGCGTCAGTTCATTTCAGATAGTTATTATGCATTTAATGCACGTGCGCGTGCTGAGGACGACACATTATTCTTCGCAACATAATAATGGGTTGGAGAAATGCATGTGTGCGTGCCGAGGGTGACGCTTCGTTCTTCGTACATGATGATGGATTGGAGACATGTGGCGATCATCTAGTGGATAAGTTTGTTGGATAATCCCAGAAGCCTTGTGCCTATAAATAGGTAATTCTAGGGCAATTTTTCCTTATTCTTCAGCGATCCTTGGCAAAACCCTGCTAGATGATTTTCTTCATTGTTCATAATGTCGTTTTTTGCTTCTCTCCCTCCACCAAAGATGTCTTCGACAAGCAGCCATTTTATAGATAGGAGCTTTTTTGAAGCTTATAAAGATCGTGAAGTCGTAGCTCGTCTTTCGAAACTCATGGAGGAGGTGGTTGAAATCCCTTCACGATACAATCTTCTTGCAGAGGTTTATGCGATGGCCTGCCCAGATTCCATGGCGATGATTGATGTGCCATTTGGATGTGAGAGTACTGAGTGGTTCATTTGCCATTTAGGGAGAGAGTCTCAGAGATAGCATAGAATAATTTTTTTCCTTGTCATTGGAAGTCAAAACAACCTTCTAGACCATGCCTTTTTTCAGGGTGCTTCAACTTTATACCATGATCTTGGCCGAATTTTGTGCATTTTCCAATTACCATATCACCACTCTGCAAATTGACACCCATGTACGGAAAACCATCATCATCAAGGCTGCCGATATGTCTATAATTTTGCTCTGCATCCCGACCCAAAAATTTACATTGTCGTTAGACTTTTGAGTAGGATGATGGATCGCTCACCAACCGATCAGGTAGGAGGTCTTCGGGCGCTGGGCCAAACGTCTCACATACCTGATGATGGAGAATCCAATCGGGGAGAAACAAAACCTGGAGGATTCAAACTTGTCTAAAAGTTCCTTATTATCAACATTAGTCTTGTAACTTCTGATGTGTTTTGATCGAAACACTCCGCGCTCTAGAGAGGCACAGTTTGTTACCAAAGAGTCCTTATGATGGCATTTTGACCGTCCCGTATCAATATTGTATTCCAATGCCAATCGGGCTATTAGAGAAGCAGAAGCTGATTATGACATAGCTAGGAAGGATTCTCTTCTTGCCCAGTCAGGGGTTTAAAAACTGAAGAAGGAGGCCGCTTGTCTTTCTCAAGTTCTGAAGGTCTGATAGAACAAGTCGATTGTAGGGCCTACTTTTATTTTGATTGAGGCTCCTGCCGTAAAACTTGCCCGACTTTTCTTGTAATATTTTCTTCTTTGTAATGGTTTTATCTTTGCTTTATAGCTTGTAAGAACTCTTTATATATAAAATTCGATTTGCCTTTCAATTGTGTCTTCACACTGCAATTCTCATTTTAGGCAGTATTTATCATAAAATCAATTAAGGAGAAAATATTAAATCGACTAAGGAGAAATATGTAAACCACCCATGGAGAATGTATGAAATCGACTAAGAAGAATACTTCTTGAATTTCAATATAAGCTTTTTATGCATTGCAGTACACAACTCTTTAGAATCGGTGATCGCCTAATCTGATCGGATTTAAAAGATAGACTTTTCATTTAGGCGTGAGTTGTGACTTAGATTTATCCCGTTAAGTGCAGTAGGTGACTTTTCTGTATTTCATTCAATTGAAGCATTATCCGATCGGATGTAAAGATCGGCACAACAAATGACCTTTCGGTCTTGCATTGCTTTGAAGATATGGTGATTTCATAGATCAAGTGTTTGGGAGAGATAATTAACTCAATTATTGTCCTTCACAATTTGGATTCGGGATGGACGTCGAATCTAGCAAATGAATCGATGGAGATTAAGTGAACGCATCTCGCATCTTCGGTTCGGGAGTGACGTCGAACCTAGCAGATGAATTTGAAATGAAGAAAAGCCTTCGCATTTTGGGCTCGGGATAGACATTGAGCCTGGTGAATAATTTGATGGAAATCAAATGGGTACGCTTTGCATCTTGGGATTGGGATGAACATCAAGCCTAGCAAAGGAACTTACCCTGCTAATGAATGGACTCTAACTTTCGCATCTTCGGCTATATGAAGCCTAGCAAATGAGTTGTACCATATTGATTCATCAATTAGGATGTGACATTGATCGAAATTAGGCCCTCAGTCTTAGAGTGACTGGAATAGAAAAATTAGCTAAGATGTGATATTGATTGGAGATCGAATTATCCGATTCGCATTTTGGCGGTTGAATTATAGTGATCGATTAGGGAGAGGTCTACAGGCATCAGAGGCCCTCATTTCAAACTTCGGATGGTAGGAAATTTCTTTTCGATCCGCGCTTAGGTGGTAGGAGGATCAAACTCGAAGGTCGCTTTGCTGGAGAAGGAGTTAATACATTTGATTAAATGACAAGTAGTAAATTTGTGAGTTTAGACACGTACCTATCTTTAAGCTATTTTTTGCTTTATGGAGTGTTGCGACCCTAGCAAGTACACTAGATCGACAAGTAATAAAGTGGGGTAAATTTAAGACCCTCAATATCGAACCAAAGGGAAATGTGTGTGAAAACTGTGAAAATTAATTGTATGCTAAAGAATTCCCAAATTTGTGTGTGTATGAGTTGTTTAATTTGTATAATGCAAACTTTAAAAGCTAAAATGTGCAATGAAGGGAAATTAAATTCTACTAACAGTAAATTGAGTATGTATTTAGTTCAGAAAAATTAACAAGTATGAAAATGTATAGAAATTAAAACGTTGCTTAGGTTCACTCATCCACCCCATATCCACTGTGAATTAATTTTATCTTAAAGTATACATGAACAAATTTGGGATAACCCTCTTAACCCAAGCTTTCAATTCTGGAGCCAGCTATTCTAGTTGCTAAACTTTCCATTCCGGAGCTAGCCCAACAACTAGCCTATGCACGGGTCTAACATCCTGAGTTTGGTTTGCCTTCCCATTCCGAAGCCAAACAACCCAAATCTCATCCATTTCACTCCACACTTTAGTCCTAAGATCACAATTACTGCACATTTAGAATCCCATTCCGGAGCCATCTAAAACAATACAACATTCATGAAAGAAAAATCGAGCAAAATCATTTATAGACTTCAATCCATTAGACTCAATACACATGCAAAGATATATGATAAACATCATTCATCCATGTATGAAAATTAACTCAATAGATTGAAAACCCATGAAATATAAATAAGTAATAGCGAAATAGACCATTCATTCATGTAAAAATCAAAATATACTCAATATTCACATTGTGAGTAAGGGATTCAAAGCTCCCCCAAGCAGCAAAGATAACTACTCACTATCCATAATGTCAAAGATGAACAAAGTAAGAGTGAAAACTATAAAACCCATTTGAAGCTGAAGATTTGAAGCTGATGAAGCTCTTTCTCTTCTTCTCCAAACAACACTTTGATTGTAAGTTGTAATCTTTAAACTAGAAACTAAAGCTATGACTATCTTTGTGTTCTTGAAGTAAGACTAAGTTAAAAGAGTTATTTTTACAAGTAAAACTCTAATACTAAGTATGAAAAACCCTTAAAAAATGAAAAACTGTGTTTTCTCTCTACCTAAACACCATATACACGAAAACCTAGAAAAAGACCCCCTTTAAGCAGAAAATTTCATAGCTTTTATAGAGCTGTCCAGGAGGCCACGGCTGGGACACTTTTGTCTCAGCTGCGATAGAAGGAGACAAAGTGGTAATTTCTCGTAGGCACAGTTGGGATAGTTTGTCTCAACCGTGGCGAACTTTTGGATCAAAAGTGTGTTCGTAGGCTGTAATGGCCACGACTGGGACAGTTTGTTTTAGCCGTAACCTTTGATGAAATGGTGCGTTTTGAATTCTGCAATGGCCACGGTTGGGACAGTTTGTCTCAGCCGCGAACCTTGGTGAAACGGTGAGTTTTGACTTATGTGTTGGACACGTCTGGGACAGTTTGTCTCAGCCGTGCCTTAGCAAAATTTCCTGTATAAAATGAAATTTAAGACCATTAATCACCAAAAAAACTTTAAATTTATCAAAATGACTAAAATAACATAAGAAAAATATTTTAGCATTAAAAACATTAAAAGCATGCAAGATGAGACACTAAAACACACAAGATTATCCAGAAAATGAACATTAAAAACAAGATTATCAACTACCCCATACTTAGCTTTTTGCTCGCCCTCGAGCAAACGAATCATTGACAATGTTGAAAATTCAAACTCTATATCAGAACAAGAAAATTCAGAGAGGTTATAGCAACACTTAGTAGAAGACGCTCAGATGAAGAATTCAATTAAAAAGACTCAAACTGATCTATACGATACAATTTCTCGTGTGTGTGTGCGAGGCTAAAACAGATTTATTTTCTTTCAAAACTAAAACTACCATTGAATTCCAGCAATCAAGCAAACAGAGAATTACAACAATTTTGTGCTTGCAAATCAAAACAGTCATAAGCCTCTCCTTTAACACCTGAACCACAAGGGTCATCTCCACTAAACAACTCAAGACAAAATAGGATCAGTAGGGATTACATTAAGTTATAGTTGGGATAAGGCAAAGATTCCAAAATTTTTTAATAAGGTTAGCAAGACAGAATTAGCCACACTATCCAGAAATACAAACCACTTAACTTTCTCAAGAAATAACTCCTTCAACATCCATGCTCTATCATTATCAGAAGGGAAAACTAATCTTAGGACATTAGTTGGATTCTAAAAATTGTGGGAAGCAAGATAAATAACACTTCCTATATATGCTAGGTATCCCACACTTATTTTTTACAGTAATAATTTAATAAAAATTTCTGCAGCATAATATCCATTTTTTTTTCATGTAACAGCGAAAATTTTATTCACTTATTGAGAAGGGCACCAAAAGCACTAACTATTTATCATCCTTGTCCCAAAATATTTAGAATGTTTAAGCTCAAAAATCCCTAAAAATTTTTCAACTTCCCATTTTTTTTAACTGACAATTAGAAATTTTATCAAACCTAACATGCAAATTTGATTACCCAACCTAGAGTGCCCAATTCCAAAGTGGGACAGACAAAGGCATTTTAGGCTGCATGGTTTAGCATAATTGTAATCAAGAAAAATTAAATAGTATGCTTTTAGCATACCAATTAAGCTCAAAAGGGCTAACAATAGTAAAATTGACTAAGGGTAGGTCAAAAGTAATTTAAAAGTTGGTTACCAAAGAAGGCTGCCTGGGTCATGTCCTAATCTTATCTGAGTTGAATATTCGTTTCGAAGGGTGATGAGGAAGGTTTTAACTATTCCAGAATTTCTTCACTTGATTGCTTTTACTCACTGATTTTAATTTCATAAAACTTGGCCTACTGTGCTCATTAAGTTAGAAATTGAATGGTATATAATTAATCAAGATCAATTCAAAAGAAGAATTTCCCTGAAAAATACTACTACTCTCTGGCTACTCAAACCTCCTAAATAAGCAGTTCAAATTTTAATTTCAAATTGATTCGAATCAAGATTAACTGGCAAGCTCAGGCTAAATGCAAGAGTGATTAACAACCTAAGAAACAAAACTAAATCAACACTAAAGGAATGCAGAATGTAATGTAAATTTCAAACACAAAAGATAAAAACTACTACCAAAATCAAACATCAAAGATAAAAACTATGAAAAATATGGCAAACATGAAAGAAATTCGATTGGCAAACTACAGTCATAAAACAATAGGAAATAACTAAAAACATCCCAAAATTAGAAAGAAACAACATCAAAAGGAAACACAGAAAAACTATGCTGTCTTCATCCTCAAACCCTCACCCCACACTTAAAACTATTGTTGTCCCCAACAAAAGACAAAAAGAGTAGAAATAACAAGGGAGTAATGAGTGGAGGAAAAATTCCTGAAATCATGGCGAGGAAGGCGGCGGTAGAGGTAAGAACTGGTTGTTAAACCAGGATTGGAGCATCCCAAGAGCGGTGACAATGTCGTCCATCCACTGCGTAATGGAGGTGAACTCAGAATCTATCCTAGTATTCTCTCTTGTCACGCAGGTGACCGGGGTTCGATCCCCAGCAACAGCACTAAAAACTTGTTGCGACCTCAGCAAGTGCACTAAATTGATAAGTAACAAAGTGGGGTAAATTTAAGACCCTCAATATCGAACCCAAGGGACATGTGTGTGAAAACTGTGGAAATTAATTGTATGCTAAAGAATTCCCAATTTTGTGTGTGTATGAGTTGTTTAATTTGTATAATGCAAACTTTAAAAGCTAAAATGTGCAATGAAGGGAAATTAAATTCTACTAACAGTAAATTGAGTATGTATTTAGTTCAGAAAAATTAACAAGTATGAAAATGTATAGAAATTAAAACGTTGCTTAGGTTCACTCATCCACCCCATACCCACCGTGAATTAATTTTATCTTAAAGTATACATGAACAAATTCGGGATAACCCTCTTAACCCAAGCTTCCCATTCCGGAGTCAGCTATTCTAGTTGCTAAACTTCCCATTTTGGAGCTAGCCCAACAACTAGCCTATGCACGAGTCTAACATCCTGAGTTTGATTTGCCTTCCCATTTTGGAGCCAAACAACCCAAATCTCATCCATTTCACTCCACACTTTAGTCCTAAGATCACAATTACTGCACATTTAGAATTCCATTCCGGAGCCGTCTAAAATAATACAACATTCATAAAAGAAGAATCGACCAAAATCATTCATAGACTTCAATCCACTAGACTCAATACACATGCAAAGATATATGATGAACATCATTCATCCATGTATGGAAATTAACTCAATAGATTGAAAACCCATGAAATATAAATAAGTAATAGCAAAATAGACCATTCATTCATGTAAAAATCAAACTATACTCAATATTCACATTGTGAGTAGGGGATTCAAAGCTCCCCCAAGCAACAAAGATAATTACTCACTATCCATAATGTAAAAGATGAACAAAGTAAGAGTGAAAACTACGAAACCCATTTGAAGTTGAATATTTGAAGCTGATGAAGCTCTTTCTCTTCTTCTCCAAACAGCACTTTGATTGTAAGTTGTAATCTTCAAATTAGAAACTAAAACTATGACTATCTTTGTGTTCTTGAAGTAAGACTAAGTTAAAAGAGTGATTTTTACAAGTAAAACTCTAATACTAAGTATGAAAAACCCTCAAAAAATGAAAAAAATGCATTTTCTCTCAACCTAAACACCCTATGCACGAAATCCTAGAAAAAGACCCCCTTTAAGCAAAAAATTTTGCAGCTTTTATAGAGCTATTCAGGAGGCCACAGCTGGGACACTTTTGTCTTAGCCGCGATAGAAGGAGACAAAGTGGTAATTTTCCTTAGGCACGGCTGGGATAGTTTGTCTCAACCGTGGTGAGCTTCTGGATCAAAAGTGTGTTTGTAGGCTGCAATGGCCATGGTTGGAACAGTTTGTGTTAGTTGCGACCTTTGGTGAAATGGTGAGCTTTGACTTCTGTGTTTGACATGGCTGGGATAGTTTGTCTCAGCTGTGCCTTAGCAAAATTTCCTGCATAAAATGCAATTTACGACCATTAATCACCAAAAAATACTTTAAATTTATCAAAATGACTAAAATAACATAAGAAAAATATTTTACCATTAAAAACACTAAAAGCATGCAAGATGAGACACTAAAACACACAATATTATCTAGAAAATGAACACTCAACCAAATGGGTAAAATCATCCAAATTAATATTCGAAGCTTTGGCAATAATAGCCACCACATGACCATGGGTAATAGGGCTTTCCTTCCTAGATGCACATGAAAGCATTTGGTTGAAAATCTAATAAGTCTAACATACTTGCTTATTATTATGAATGCACCACATAAGAAATAATTCTTGATAAGAAACCCTTTTGAACTTAGATTTATGAAAAATCACACATGTAAGAACTTTGTGTAAAAGCCAAAACCTCAAATCTTTTATAAACATTGCTTTACCCTTCTTAGGTTGAAAAGGTTTTCTCAAATTAGTTAAAAACATCCAAAACTCATTAACATTAAAATTTTTAGGAGGATCACACATTCCATCCCTCTTGAATCCAAAAACTCTATGCATGAAGGAATAGGTATGTGTGTGTCTATCTCCTAGCATATGAAACTCTAACACCCTAAAGTCATTCTCATTTACTTCTAAAGTTGTATAAAATTCCATCAGCAAATTAACAATAGTGGGCTCATGCATGGAAACAAATCTACCAAGTCCATATGCATTCAAAAGAGAAGTAAGAGGTTCAAGCACACCAAGGTCTTTTAAGAGGGAAGTAGAAAGATATCTCTAGGCTTAAGAGAAATAAATTTAGCACCTTCCTCATGAGAGAAGATTAGGAATGGAGTCCTGTAAATGGAACTAAAATCGTCATCTTGTACAACTTCCTCTTGTGGCCTTGATGAAGTAGATCCTCTTGTTCTCGGCATCTTGTATATAATATGATAATAACCAAAAGAAAAACTTGTTGATAGGATACGTGAATGGGAAAAATAAGAAAAATAAAAACTTGTTAATGGAGGTTTTAAGAGAAATGAAAATAGACAACTAGTGAGAGAAACTAATAAAAAGTGAAGAAGAAGAAAGAAATAAATGGTATATTTATAGGGAAACAACTCTATTGCGAAAGGGATAAGGCTGCAATAATAAATAGATATGAAGACTAGTATTTATAGGGAAGGAAAATCTAAATAAAGATGAGAAAAAGTAGGAAGGGATATGACTTTGAAATAAGAAAAGTCATGACCCCTTTAGAGCTTCTCACATCTTTTCAAATAAATTTCAAAAAGTAACTATGAAAATGACAAAATTAAAGCACTAGAAAGATAAAACTAAAAAAGGGAATTTAAGATATCAAAAAATAGTGAAAATTTCGATAGGATTAGGGTTGTCACGACTCGGCACATGTGCTTTCTGTAATGAGTTGACACAAATGGTGATGAGTTGGCATGGATGCAACTCTTCATGAATCGACAGGTACATTTGTGACTCGAAACGCAACTATTCTGGAATAACTTAGCACGCTTGGTGATGAGTTGGCACGATCCACCTAAGTCGGCCTCGCTACTCTCTGTAAAAGTTGGCATAAGTGGAATGAGTTGGCATATCCTGCCTAAAAACTATAAAATTTAAAACAACCAAAAAATCAAAAGAAAAACATTAGACCATGAAGAATAATGTGTAAAATTGAAATAATAACAACATAAAAATCCAAACAAACCTAAAAGCATACTAAAAAAACTCCTAAAATAAAAGATGTGTAAAAGAAAAGACTTAACAAAACTTATGTCAAGACTAAAAGCATTAAGAAACCTGAGAAATAACCTCCGTAGGTGTAGAGAAAGTAAGCAAATTCACCTCAACTTGGAAAATTTTCCCTTATCATTCTCAATATCAATTGCTTCATAGTCATATATTTTAATCACTTTAAAAGGACTAGACCATCTAGACTTGAGATTCCTAGGAAATAACCTAAATTTTGAGTTATAAAGAAGCACTAAATCACCTTCATGAAACTATTCCTTAAGTATATGCTTGGCATGGCACATCTTGGTGCAATCCTTGTATAACTTTGCATTCTCACAGGCATTTATCCTCAACACCTCTAACTCATTGAGATGAAGCAACCTCTTCCTACCAGTTTGCTTCATATCAAAATTCAAAGCTCTTATTGCCCAATAGGCCTTATGTTCAAGCTCTACGGGCAAGTGACAAAACTTACCATAAATTAATTGATAGGGGGTAAGACCTATTGGTGTTTTGAAGGCTATCCTATATGCCTATAAGGCATTATCTAACTTTAATGCCCAATCCTTCCTTGATAAAGAAACTGTTTTTTCCAAAATCTACTTCAACTCTCTATTATTTACTTCAACTTGTCCACTAGTTTAAGGATGATATGGAGTAGCAACCTTGTGTGTCATCCCATACTTCTTCAATAAACCATCAATCACATTATTGCAAAAATGGGAACCTCTATCACTAATATAGCCAGGAGTACCAAGCTTAGGAAATATGACCTTCTTGAGCATCTTCTTAACGACTTTGTCATCATTAGTAATGGTAGGCAATGCTTCAACTCATTTAGATACATAATCCACTATAACAAAATATACTTATTTCCTAAAGAATTAGGGAAATGACCTATGAAATCCATCCCCCAAACATCAAATATCTCCACCTCTAAAACTCCTTTTAAAGGCTATGACACCCCACGTTCACTCATAAATCTATACGTTATGAAATATCTTTGGTGACATCTCATGTTACTTATCTTGATTTTCCTTTTTATGTTGTTGGCTAATAGCTTAATTTAACATTTAGTTTCTAAATTCATTTTAGTGTCGTAAGGTTACTATCCATTTTGTAAAAATTTCGGCAGTATAACGGCTTGTAAATCGTGCTACTTAAACCTACAAATTTGCAAAACAACACACCAAAAAGGTAACATCAATAATCCAATGACAATCATAGCACTTCTAATACCAACCACAAACCATCATCACAACATAGTCACAAAAAAATCATCCACGCACATATCATAACATATGTCCACTAATAATTGACATTGGTTATACATAGGGATGATCATAGGGTGGGGAATCCCTATCCCTAACGGGGGACCACCCTAAAAATTTTCCTCGTAGGGGTAAGGATGGGGAAAAAATATTCCTTGACTTAGAATTCGGGGCTGGGATGAGGATTGTGGTCCCTACCCACGAAATTTAGTAATTACATTTAATTAAATTTATATAATTTGGTTTTAAATTATATTTTATTTTTACTTTTGTCAATTTTTAAAATTTATATTAATTTGATTTGTAATTGAATTAATATTTTTTTAATTATTAAATTTTATATTTCAATTACAATTAATTATTAAATATTATATTTTAGATATAATTGGATGTTTTTTAAATATTTTTTTTGTGGGGATGGGGATCACCACGAGGATAGGGATCCCCGCAGGGATGGGGATAAGAGGAATTTTCCCCTCGAAATACTACCGAGGATGGGGAATCCCTACCCTTGTGCGGGCAGGAGGTAGGGAACCATTCCTCATCCCCAGCATGCCCTATGATCATCCTTACTTATACAACATAATATAATAAATGCCAATTATCAAAAGTCTAATACATAATATGTCTAAACTCCATATCTACAAAAGGGTTATATGTATATGCCACTTCACTTCTCCTTTGCTGAGTTTTCAATTATCTGTCCCTACGCGCAGTCAAACAAACCACATGTTAAGCAACATTTTTGCCTAATGTTGGATACAACTAAACAAAATTTCATCTAATAAACCATAACACGTAAAATTACCATTTGACCCCTAATTGTCATTTATTACTAATAAATCTAAAATTTATTCTTTTAAAACCTTAAATTACCATTTAATCCTTCCTTCACTTTTTATTGTCATTTAGTCTCACATAATTCTTACTTAAGTGGAAAATTATCATTAGGTCCCTAAACTTTTTTTTCATCACATTTTACTTCGTTTAACCCTAATTTTGACCATATTTGCTTCCTTTGACTTTTATTCCATCATTAAGTGTAAAATTTACATTTTAGTTCTTATACTCACTCATGAAGTGGTAAATAACCGTTTGGTCCCTAAAAATTTAATTACAATTTTGCCCTTTTTTTACTTATTTGGCCATTTTAGCCTTTTTAATCACATTTTTATTACAAATTTACAATTTTGCCACTAATTTATTGCCTATTCACATTTTTACCCTTTTTAATCTATTAATCATATTTTTCACTTTATTAATTATTTAATCGCATATATGATATCTTTTATGGATAATTTACCATTTATTCGCTTTTTTTGTATTTTTATAATTTTACCCCTAGTGGTGACCAGTGGACATCTTCAAATCGGATATGTGAGATGAGAACTTTGATGATGAAAATGGATTAGAGGGACCCCTTGACATGATCTTACAACTCTAGTTGATGTGTGTATATGCTATATGTGTGAGGTGACTACTTAAGCATAGCCATCCCTCAATGAAAATTTGATCTCATGGTGTTATTGTGGTATCTGGGTCCCTATGGCTAGCCATTATATCTTATGATCTTGGATTACCTACTGTACACTAAGGGCAATTATTTATTTCATATTATATTGTATTTTCACATAATTCTTTATGTTATTTCTATTATGCCACATATCATGATTCTCGTTTCTCATTCATTCATTCATTCATCAATGTCACATATGAAATCATAGTAAACACGATACATATCATTCAAACTTGTTGAAAACATGCCATTATCTCTTTGTATACCATTCAATCGCAAATTGTTTTTACACATACAATGTGATTTCTTATCCTTTTTCGTGTCATATGCAATCCGAAAATCATTTTAGATATTCATATGTTGATATACATTTGATTTACATCAATAACCTTTTATTACCTAATTGATCACCATTATGTTTCATTTCTGTATCTTATTAGCACATGGAATTAATTGTTCCAAGCATGCATACTATATTTCTTTATCACCATAATGTTGAAAATATGTCCAATTTCCCATTAATTAGCCAAAAATCACATAGTCACTCAGGGTATACCGTTATGTTCACTATTACAACATTATATTTACATGTTATTTCTAGTTTTAATCAATCATATTATGCTTACTCATCCTTATATAATGCATTTCATGTTTAATATCCTATTAATCATTAAATTATCATATGATACAACATAGGTTACCATTCGGCCAAGGTAGGTTCTCCCATTTTATGCTTGATTTCTTTTTCAATTCTTATTTCATGTTAGTACATTATTTTACTATGTTATCTCAATTTATTTGACATTTATACTTAGGTTCACATAGTTACATAATGTAATTTTTAGGTTAAATTCAAAGAAACAAATGAAGTTAGGTGTAGTTTTGTATCCACTAACCTCAAAGTAGCTTGAAATCACTTATTTCTACTTTTTTTTTCCTTTCTCCTCCTTGATTTTTTCTTCTCCTTGGAAATCCCCTCTAGGCCAAATTTATAGAGAAAATCTTGAGTTTATGATAAGAATTTTAACATATAAATGCTACTAAATAATTATACTAAAGATGTTCTACAACACTATACAAAATCCCCAATTAAATCCAACAAAAACTTAATATTTTACCTAATTAGGGTAAGTTTTTTTCACTAGAAATTTCCAACTTCCAATCTTTCTTTTTCTTTAATTTGATTTCTAAGATAAAAGGATATTTTCTAGTATATTTGACTGAAATTGAGGCTTAAGATTTGGTGCAAATTGGAATAAATAAGAAGAAAATAGTGGAAAACCTAATGGAAAAGGGGTTCAGATTTTGGGGAAGAAAGAGAGGAAGATCATAGTTTTTTAAATAGAATTATAGAGCATTATAGACCTCTCTAGGCTACCCTTAGGTCCACAAAATAAATGGTTAAGATTCCTCCATTTACTATTTAATCCAATGGCTTATTTTTAAACAACTTGTCAAGCTTTCATTAGGTTTTACACTTCATTATAGAATCTTAATGAATGTAATTGATCATGGCCCATTTTATAATGACATTTATGCCCTTAGATAAATTAAATATGGCATTTAAGCCCACTAATTAAATTAACCTTTTTTTCACCTTTTTTCAGAAACTAATGTTCCAGTCATTAGAATGCTCTAAATTTTTCCCTAGATGCAAAAACATATGTAGGAAGATGTGTATAACATTTAAAGTCATTTTGACATTGTTTCAATATACTTATAGCTTTGGAGGCAAAATCAGCTGGTATTAAACTCGAAATTCCAAAACAGTCATAAAAATTAGTTTTTACTTCCAATAGCTTATTTATGCTATTTATATTGGTCTATACAATCAGAATAATGTTTGGAGGTCTATGGAATATTTTAGAGCTCGATTAACCATATCATAGTATCGAGGAAACTCTTCATTGTTAGTTTTGGGGACTTATTTAAGCTCAAATTCTCCTCAAATTACACCATTAGACTCCATTTAACACCTATTTTCTCATTTAGTGGTAAAATATAACTTTTTTCCAGGTCACCCATCCTAGTACTACTTTAGGCTGCACATGTTTAACACTCAAGCATTTATAAATTTTATTGTATTATACTATTGTAATGACACTAAAAACTATCCCAGGGTTACTGTTCATGCTCTAAAATATACTATACATGTCATATATAATTTTTGGGGTTTATACTATACAAGTCATATATAATTTTTGGGGTTTATATTTCATCCTTAAAATTTACCCGAGTTGAAAAGTTATGGATACTGCTATCTCATGATTTCCTCTGGTTCCCAAGTTACCTCTTCCACATTATGATGGGTTCAGAGCACTTTGACAAGTGGTATCTATTTGTTCCTCAGTTGCCTAACTTCTTTAGTAAGAATCCTCATTGGGTCTTCATCATATGATAAGTTTGGTTGAAGCTGAATTTCCCTTCGTGTTATGACATGTGATGGATCTAATCAATATCTTCTCAAGATTGATACATGGAATATAACATGAATTCTCTCTATTTCTGGTGGTAGCTTCAATTTGTAAGCAACTAGTCCAACCCACTGCAACACTTTATATGGATCGATGAACCTAGGACTGAGTTTACCTATCTTACCAAATGTCAGAATCATTCTCCATGGTGAAACCCTTAGAAATACTTTATCACCTACATTGAATTCTATGTTTTTCCTCTTTAAGTCTGCAAACGATTTTTATTTATCTACTGTAGCTTCTAAATTATCTTTGATCAACTTTATTTTCTTCTTGATTTCTTTGATTAAATTTGGCCCCACTAGTTTGCTTTCACTAAGCTCAGTTTAATATAAGGGAGTCCTGCATTTCCTTCCATAAAATGCTTCAAATGGTGTCATTTTGATGTTGGACTAGTAACTATTATTATATGCGAAGTTTGCTAATGAAAGATATCTCTCCCAACTGTCGCCAAACTCTAGAATGCAACACCTTAGCATATCTTCCAGTATCTGTATCACTCACTTGGATTGCCTATTTGTTTATAGATGAAAGGCAGTTTTGTAATCCAAGCGAGTTCCTAGTGCTTCCTAGAATTTCTTGTAAAATCTAGATGTGAACTGAGGATCTCTATTCGAGATAATGGAGGAGGGAATACCATGCAGTCTCACAATCTTATTGATGTAAATTTCTGCTAGCCTTATTAATGAGAAGCCAGATCTTATTAGTATGAAGTGTGCAGACTTTGTCAATCTATCAACTATCATCCAAATGGAATAATGTTGCCTCCTAGTGAGTGGTAAACCATACATAAAGTCTGTAGTGATATGATCCCGCTTCTATTTAGGTATGGTGATTGATTGTAGCAATCAAGAAGGAACCCGATGTTCTACTTTTACTTGCTAACAAGTTAGACATTTTGTTACAAAATTTGCTATTTCTCTTTTCATTTCAGGCCACCAACAAGTTGCTTTTAAATAATTATACATTTTGTTGCTACTTGTATGCAAGGTGTACTGGCTGTTGTGAGCTTCTATTAGGATGTTCTTTTTCAACTCTGCATTATTTGGTACATATATTATCCCTTTATAGTATAAGCAGTCATCACTACTAAAGGAGAACTCGCTGTCCTTTCCTACATATATTTGCAAAATGGTAGAGGCTAACCGCTCATCTTGCCTCTGTTTGGCTTTTACTTGCTATAACCAATTATGTTTAAACTACATTTAAGCTATAAGTGCTCTATCCTGAGTTATAGTCAATTTGACATTCATAGCTTTTAAGGCTGCTAAGTGTTTTCTGTTAAGTGTATCAGCTACAACATTTACCTTACCATGATGGTAGTCAATCAGATAATCATAGTCTTTATTGAGCTCTAACCAGTGCCTTTACCTCAAATTGAGTTCTTTTTAGGTGGGTAGGTATTTTAGACTTTTGTGATCAATGTAGATGTAGTAGTTCTCACCATACAAGTAATGCCTCCAAATCTTTAGTGCAAATACAATTATTTCTAACTCCAAATCATGAGTATGGTAGTTTCTTTCATAAGTTTCGAGTTTTCTGGAACCATAAGCTAACACTTTGCTTTCTTGTATTGGTACACATCCTAACCCATTCCTGGAACCATCACTATAAATAACAAAAGGCTTACCCGAGGTAGGCTGCATGAGAATTGGAGCTTTAGTCAACATACTTTTTAGCTTTTCAAAGCTCTCCTGACACCAACCAATTTACTTGAACCTAGCATTATTCTATAGTAGCTTGGTGAGTGGAGCAACTATCATAGAAAGCCCTTTTATAAATCATATGTAATAGCTAGCTAAACCAAGAAAACTCCTTACTTCAGTAACATTTTTAGGTGGTTTCCATTCCAATCACTTTAATATTTTTAGGGTCAACCTTAATCCCTTTTGCTGATACCATATGACCAAATAAGGTAACCTCATTAAGCCAAAACTCACACTTACTGAATTTGGCACAATTTCTCTTTTAGTGTCTATAGCACAATTTACAAGTGCTGATCATGCTCCTCTGGAGTTTTTGAATACTCTGAGATATCATTAATGAACACTACCATAAATTGATCCAAGTAAGTATGAAAAATGCAGTTCATCAAGTCCATGAATGTTGCTGGTGTATTAGTGAGGCCAAATGGCATGATTAAGAAGTCATAATGGCCATATCAGGTACAAAAAACTATCTTTGGCACATCTACTTCTCTACCCGATGCTGGTGGTATCCCAATCTCAAATCAATTTTAGAAAACACACCTGTACCTTTTAACTAATCAAACAAGTCATCAATTCTAGGCAAATGATATTTATTCTTTATTGTGACTTTATTAAGTTGTTTGTAGTCAATGTAAAGCCGTAGTGATCCATCCTTATTTTTTGCAAATAGTACTAGTGCTCCTTATATTCATACACTAAGACGGATGAATCTTTTATCGAGTAATTCCTGCAACTGAGTTTCCAATTCTTTCAACTTTTTGGGTGCCATGCAATAAAGAGTTATAGAAATAGAAGTAGTACCAGGTATCACATCAATGGTGAATTTAACTTCCCTTGCTAGTGGCAATCTTGGTAAGTTATCAGGAAAGACATCAGGGAAGTCAAGAACAGTAGGAGCATCACTGACTTTAGGCTTCTTTTTTTTAACTTCTATCACATAAGCTAAATAAGCTGAGCATCCTTTTCAAATACATCTATTTGTTGTAGAAGCTGAGATGATATTTGACAAGGGATAAGATATTCCCCCATAACACTGATCTCTTGTCCCTCGAGGCTCTTCAATATAATTCTTTTCAACCGACAATTAACAATTACTTAATGTTTGTGGAGCCAATCCATCCTCAGGATTACATCAAATTTATAAAAAGGAAGCTTAATCAAATTTGGAAGGAAAGTGGTTGGCTATATCTGGATGGGATACTCTCTAAATAGTTTATTGACTACCAAACTATGCCATAAAGAATTGCTCACTAATATGTCTTAGTCTACCTATGATCTAACCAAACCCTTCTAATGTGAAATCTTTGTGCTAAGATATGAATGTGTGGATCCAGGATCAATTAAGGCATAAACCAGAGCATTAAACGAATAAAATTTAGTAATTATGATATCAAGAGCGTCTTGATACTCTTTGGCTTTAACTGCGCAGGTCTGGGATCTACTACTGCTAGTATCTATACCTCCCTCTGGCTAGTGTAGCACTAATAGGTCCACCTCTCCCACGACCTCTAAGTGGTGCAATGCTAGGTTTATTAACATGAGTGTTTGAAGTAATAGCCTGAATGAGGACAGTCTTTCTATAAATGATCCTTCAACCCACATCTCAAACAAGCTCTTATAAGCCTCCAACATTCACCTGGATATCTCCTACCATGTTGATTACATATAGGGTTATCGTATCTCCAGATCCCCGGGGTGCACTAGTTATAGAGGTGACTGGAGGAGCAACTTGAGCAATAGACTTTTGACTAGGTGCTGGGGTAGCTATAGAAACTAATGGAGGAGCAATAGAACCCTTTGACTTCTAACTAGGCCCACTAGGTGACCCTATTGGAGGTCTCATTCTCTCTCGTGATCTAGCCATCTATTGGCTTCTTCCATCTTAATTGCTTTTATGCATATTGTTGTTTTAATCATTGTTCTCATATTGGTATACTCATGTGCTACTAGTGCTCTCCTGATTTTATTGTGAAGTTCCCATTCAAACCGCTGGCAAAGTTTTGCAGGAGGTATCTTATAATGTTCCATGTATGCACTAAGTCTTTCAAATTCTCTATCATATTCCTGTACTGTTCAGTTTTCCTTTCATAGTCGCCAAAATGCATCTTTTATAGCCCACTTATATTCTTTCCCTATATATTTATTTCTAAATTGCTGGAGGAAGAAAGACCACATTAGTTGATTTGCTAGAGTGTATCATCATACAGTCTCCCACCATATGTATGCAGGCCTTGGAACAAAGCAACCGTGCCTTCTAGTATCTCCTTTGGTAGGTTGTGAGTGATCTTGAAGAGTCTTTTAATTTTATTCAACCATTCCTCAACTTCTATAACAGTTAACCGTTCTCTCCTATAGAAGTCTTTTGCTCCTAACTTCTTTAATTGTTATAATATAGATTTTTTGGGTGACTGAGGTGGCGGATCATGCTATGGTTGTGGGGGATCTAGGGCCTGTAATCTCTAATATAAAAAATCTATCACCATTTGTGCAAAGTCTAGTGGTGCATGTGTTGCTGGCGAGGGTGCTTATGGAGCTGGTGGTGGTATATGCTAACTGGGCTGGCTAGATTGGCTAGTTAGGTTCGTATCATTAACTGGTAGATTGCCTAATGCCCCACTCTCAACATTGCTTGCCAACTTAGTCAGTCTTTTAGAACCAAAATCCATGACTATCACTGAAAATACACAAAAGGATAGGCAAGATTCAACTTTGAAATCATTTATTCCTTATATGGCATGTACATGTATCGATTCAAGCATTAATTCACACTTATGTGTTTGCTTCAATCTTAGGATCACCTAAACCGACTCTAATACCATAAAATGTGACACCTTACGTTCATTCATAAATTCGTATGCTATGAAATATCTTTAGTGACATCTCATGGTTACTTATCTTGATTTTTCTTTTTATGTTGTTGGCTAATAGCTTAATTTAACATTTGATTTTTAAATTCATTTTAGCATTGCAAGGTTACTATCCATTTGGTAAAAATTTTTGCAGCATAACAACTTGTAAACCATGCTACCCAACCTATAAATTTGCGAAACAACACTCCCAAAAGGCAACCTCCACCTCCAATAATCCAATGACAATAATAGCACTTCTAATACCAACCACAAAACATCATCACAACATAGTCACAAAAGCATCATCCACGCACATATCATAACATATGTCCACTAATAATTAGCATTTGTTATACAACATAATATAATACATGCCAATTATCAAAAGCCTAATACATAATATGTCTCAACTCCATATATACAAAAGGGTTACATATACATACCACTTCGCTTCTCCATTATTGAGTCTTCAATTATCTATCCCTATGCATAGTTAAACAAACCACACACTAAGCAATTTTGTTGTCTAGTGGTGGATACAACTACACAAAATTTCATCTAATGAGCCATAACAAGTAAAATTACCATTTTACCCCTAATTGTCATTTATTACTATTAAATCTAAAATTTCTTCTCTTCAAAACCTTAAATTACCATTTAATCCTTCCTTCACTTATTATTCTCATTTAATCTCACATAATTCTTACTTAAGTGGAAAATTACCATCAGTTCCTTAAACTTTCTTTTCATCATATTTTACTTTGTTTAATGATGTGCGACAAATGATATACCCTAGTCTTTAAGACTTAGTATAGAGTGAGAAGGGTGTCGAACATAGAGAATCTTGGAGTAAATTTTATATTAATCGAATAGCTACTTAGATGGATAGACAATAATTATAATGAAGTTAATTTATTCTAACAGTCCTAAATACTATAAAATTAAATTTTAATTAAACTGTTAAATGAAAACCAGATTTTAATTTACATGTATTAGAATTACAATAGAAATTAATTAAGAACTATAGTCATTCATAAACATATTCATACATAAATTGATTGGAGAATTTGACCAAAGATCTTTAAAAGCAACTCTCATTGTCAATTAAAGGTATTCTTATTTAGAGTCCATAAGCATTCTCATGTCATTATAGAGATAAATAAAAACCATTAAGTTCTATGTCAATTCTTTAGTCCCTCAAAGTGAAATCCTTATCTCTAAGTAATTTCTGAATCTTTAAGTAGACTCAATTGTATTTCCACTAAAATGCCCTAATTCTCATTGTGAACAATTTGATTAATATGTTACATATAGTGATCAAGTATATATAACACAATCAATCACTCAAAAAAATTTAAATTAATCATGTATTAACAAATAAATGTAGTTCTTAAGATAATTCCATGTTGTAATCCTAATACATAGAGACTTTAGCCAAAATACATATTAAATGATAAAAAAATGTAATATAAAACATCAAAAAAATTAAGTAACAGAAGAGAAGAAGAGATGATGTAGATGAATCCTTCAATCCTCTTTTGAAATGAATTTCAATTTGACTTAACCTCTTGATTTTTCTCTTATTCTTTTGATGTTGCCTCTTAGTCATCTAGTGATTTTTTTGCATCCCCAATTCTGTTTCAATTCTATCAATTTATTAACAAGTTACACCCCTATCCGTGCCTTTTAAGAATAGGTGTAAGTGTGAAAAGCTGCCATGAAAAGGTTTGATGGAGAGGCTTGATGGTTGTGAAAAGGTGGGACAAAATTCATGTTGGTTTGGAATGGGTGCCTGGGATGACTTGTGCCATGTGTGCTGAGTCATCCAATCTTGGCCTCTGTCATGACTCGTGCCTTGCGTAGTGAGTTATCCTAGCTTTGGTCTTGACTTTTCCACTCATCCTTTTGTGCTGAGTCATCCCATTTCAGTCCCTATCACAAGTCATCCCATCTTGGTCTACTCACCCCCTCCTTTGCTCTGTCAAGTGTCGGCCTCCTTTTTTTCTATCTTCTTATTATTACTTCTTGTAACGAATCATCCAATATGGCATGACTTGTCCCTCTTCTCTTCTCTTCTTTCCTTTTCTTTCTTTGATTCTTTTTTCATCCAATAAATCCACAAAATGGATCTATACTTAGAAATGCCTATAAAAACATTCAAATACACACAAAATAAACTTAAACACTAAAAAATAAGATATTTTAACACATTTTACAACATAAATTAAGGAAAACAAATAATAAATACTAGGTTATTTTGCATGGTAACAAAGTCCCCTATACTTAACTCTTGCTTGCCTTCAAGCAAGAATATCTAAATGGATGTAGTAATCTTGTAAGTGATCATAATCAAACAAAAAGGCTTTAGGAAAAGATGGTTGACAACTAATCTTTAAATGCTCAACAATGATAAAAGAAACAACCTGCGTAGCTTATATAATAAATTAAACAAATTATCTCCATTGGTCAAGATCAAAGTCAAGAATATAAAGTTAATAACCTAATCAAGCTATCTATCTAGAATGTCAGTCATCAAACTTAGAATTCTAAGAACAAAATTAACCATTGGGACAAAAAATAAAGCACACGTACTAACTCATAATTCTCATGGCTTTTTTAGACATTTTTACATTTTTCTTTGAATTTAATGGGTGTATTTTATGCTCCATCCCACTTCTTTGCTCTTTTTTTATCTACTTGTGACATCATACATTCTTTCTAAATGAATGTAAATGAGAAGCCTACTCACTTACACAAAACTTGCTTGAAATGTATGACACCAATCAAGCAAATTTTTGGTTTTAAATGAGTTTTTTTCTCTCTTTTTTTTCTTGTCCTTATCCATTATTAAAAAGTGGGCTACTCATATTATGATTGTAGTTTCCCTAAGGCTACTTGTGATTTACTTGTGACATCATACATTCTTTTTAAATGAATGTAAATAAGGAACCTACTCACTTACACATAACTTACTTGAAATGCATTGCTATAGTTTCCCTAAGGCTACTTTAATTCTTAAAAATCTAAACTTAACTTTGTACCATCCTAGGTATAAGCATAATTAGTAAATTGACTAAACATTCTACAAACCTTGAAAATAATAAATGAGATAAAGGGAAAATTTAAGATGTATGCTACATGTAACTTTAAAATCCTACCAATTTAGCATAAAAAGTCTAATCATCAACACAATATTAACAAATAACCTTAAACTTAAGCAAGATGAACTTATAAAAGAAACTATTCCATAAATGGCCTATGACTAATCATACATAACATGCAATACAATAATATAACACTCCTCCATACTTAAAATTGCACATTGACCTCAATGTGAATCCATAAATGCAAGAAAAAGAAATACTCCCTTAATCATCGAAAGTTGGAGCCAAGTCGACCATGTATCCCGCTTGGGCTATAAACTGGTTGATTTTGTGTTCCAACCTATGTTGATGGCGAACTAACTGGTGATTTACATGTTCAAGAGAAGTTAGCTAGTGTTACATAGCATGCTGATTTTCCAAATATTTTTCCAACATATGGGTAACCTTATTGGATGAAAAACTGGGAACTGTTGGAATATAAGGACATTTAACAGAAGCATCATCAGAAGAATCTCCATCATCTAGCTCCTCAATAGATTTGGGCTCATCAAATAGTTCAGAAGGAGCAGTAAGAGGACAAGGAAGCCCCTTCCAACAAGATTGGGAATAGTGAGGAATCAACCTAAAGGCATTATCCCTAACCTTACCTTTTATAAAAGCCTACTTTGGGAAGTGTGTACATCAATAACACGGGAAAAATTAGCAAGGTCAATACTAAGATTTATTGCAATGATAGAAATTACGTTCCCTTAAGTGATTGAGGATCTTTATATGCAACACAAAGTAAGAGTTGATTAAAAATCCAATATGTCCAACACATAGTTTTTTTTTATTATGAACACACCATATTAAAAATAATGCTTGATACGAAACTCTATTTGTTTTAGATTTGTGAAAAATCATAAAAGCAATAATTTTATGTAAAATCCAATATTTCAAATACTTAATAAACATAGCCCTAGCTATCTTTGGTCAAAACGGAGTTGATAAATTAGTTAGAAAACTCCAAAATTCATTGGATTTAAAAGAAGAAGGCAGGTCACACAAACCTTGTTGTTTGAAACCAAAAGATTTATACATAAAGAAATAATTGAGGGTGTGCTTATGGCCACACAAATGAAAATCTAGTATCCTAGAGCTTTTAGCATTAACTTCTAAAGATGTATAAAAATCCATAATCAAATCAACATGTGTATGCTCATGCATAGATACAAATTTTAAAAGGCCACATTTAGAATGCATATTAGTTATTATTTCTAACACAACAACATTTTAAAGGAGAGGAGAAGGAAAATACTTACAGGACATGATATGTCTATGATTAAGAAATGAGAACCTAATACCTTCTTCAAAAAATATAGGAAACCTGGCATCAAAAGCTGAGGAGAGATCTCTTGGTCCAGATGATTCATTCTTTTTTTTGACACGTGAAGATGAAGGATTCTTAGTTCTGACCATAATGGATGAAAGAATGGTGAATGTAGTAGTAGAAGAAGAAGAATAAGAAAAGACAAGAGAGAATAAGAGAAAAGAACGTAAAAATAAAGAAGAGAAAATGGGATTACAAGAAGTGAATGAAGAAAGTGGAATGAAGAAGTGAAAATATGTGTTTTGTGAGAATATGTAATAAAAAAAGTGTACGAAAAAGGGTGTTTTGGTAATGTGCGTGGAAAAAGAAAAATTAAAAAGTGTATTGGGAATATAAGGAGGCATAAGGGAATGTGAAGAGATAGAACTTATCAATGAATTAGGGTTTGACTATGTATTCAGAAAATGATCTATTAAATAATAAATAAAAAAGGAATAGAAAAATGTGGAAAAGAAAAAGAAAAAGAAGAAAAAGATGCACGACTTGACATGCTTAGGGATGAGTCGACCCACCTAGCACGACTTGTTCCTCTTCTATTTTTATAATGAGTCATCCCTTGGTACATGACTCGCCCTGCTTCTGCTTTAGAGTCACGAATTATCCCATCTAGTGTGACTCGTCTCGCATTGCTCCATTCTTTATAAATCTCCATCCTCAATCCAAAGCATAAACTTAAAAATAAAAGGATAAAAAATAATGAAAAACAATTAAACACTAAACTGTATAAATAGAAATAAAATAGCAAAATATAAACAAAAATAAAATTATAAATTAAATAGTTATTATGCTACATTTAATGGTCGATAGCTAGACCATATTTTCTATAGTGTTATGAATTAGACAGAGGAATGGACCGTACTGGATTTGGTGTGTCACAAAGAAAATAAGGTTTAAGTTTATGGCCATTAACCTTAAAAATTTCACCTTTATAATTAGCAATTTTTATGGCCTTATAAGGACAAACCTTGACAATATTAAAAGGGCCTGGCCACCTAGACTTCAACTTCCTAGGAACAACCTAAGTATAGAGTTATAGAGTAAAATAATGCCTCCTTCATCAAATGTTTTTTAGTAAATGCTTATCATGCTATAACTTAATTCGATCTTTATATAATTTAGCAGTCTTATAAGAATTCTGCCTTAATTCTTCTAACTCATTAAGTTAAATTAGTCTTTTCCTACCTGCTTTATCCAAATCAAAATTTAAAGCCCTTGTTGCCTAATATGATTTATGTTCAAGTTCTACAGGTAAATGACAAGGCTTCCCATATATCAATTGATAGAGTGTAAGGCCAATGGGAATTTTACAAGCTATCCTATATGCCCTATAAGGCATCATCTAACTTTAATTCCCAATCAATCCTTGAAGAAGATACATTCTTTTCTAATATCCACTTAAGCTCCCTATTATTAATCTCAACTTAGCCACCCGTTTGAGGGTGATATGGAGTAGCAACGTTATGTGTTACTCCATAGTTTCTCAAAAGATCATCAATTATCTTGTTACAAAACCGAGAGCCACCATCACTAATTAAAGCCCTAGGAGTACCAAATCTAGGGAAAATAATTTTCCTAAGCATTTTCTTCACAACCATGGCATTATTAGTAATAGTGGGAATTGATAGCTTATTATTTAAACCTTTAGTCCTTCTAGACTGAGTATAGAATGAGTAGGGTATCGTTCCAAAGGGATCGGGGTAAATCTAGTATTGAAACCATAAGAAGTAGATGGATAGGTTACCAAAAATGAATATTAAGTATATGACTAAGTTCTAAATCAATATACATAGATTAAATCAAGTTCGATTAAGGATGGCTTAGCAATTAGTGTAAAGATACATAGAAATAGAAAGGATAAGTAATTTAAGGACAAGTAAATAATTGAATAACTAAAGATGATTAGAGAATTTAACCAAAGATTCTTTAAAGCAATTCTCATTGTCATTAAAGATGTTCTTTCTTAGAGTGTATAAGCACTCTCATGTCATTATAGGGATAAACAAAAATTATGAAGCTTAATGCCAATTCTTTAATACCTCAAAGAGAATTCCTTATCTCCAAGTGAATTCAATACTTTCAGTAAACTCATTTATCTTTCCATCAGTAAATTCCAATTCTCATTGCAAATCAATTGACTAACATGCTAAATATAGCGATCAAGCATACATAGCAAAACAATCACACAAATGGATATAAATCATACTTCATTTATGATAAACATAAACTTGATCTTAAATAATGTCATTTCACATTTATAGTATACAAAGGAACTAGCCAAAATACATAGTTAAATTAAAGTCAAACAGGAGAATTGGAGAAAAATAAACTCCCCAAAAATTGTACTTTCTATTTAAACCTTGTGATGTATCTCTTGTTCCTCTGTCATCATCTACTAAAAACTATGTATATCTCTATATAACAACTATATAAACATTAATTGTATATCCAGAAAAAACTCCCTCTACAACTGCATATTTAGTCCCTATTTATAGAGAAATTTGCACCCCAAATCATGCCTCTTCAAAATAGATGTCATGGTTAAATGTTGCCCAAAAAAGTCTTGATGACAACACTTGGTGGTTGAGAAGAGGTGAGATGAAAAATTGTATTGCTTTAGAACTGGTGCCTGGACCGACTCGGACAGCCTTCATGAGTCGTGTCCCTCATGCTTCTACAACGAGTCGAACGCTCTTCACGACTCGTATCTTCCTTGTTGCTTCTCTTCACGAGTCATGCTATCCTTCACAAGTCATGCTACCTTGTTCTCTATAATGACTCATGCAAATATCACGAGTCGTGTCTCTTCTTCTAGCTTCCCTTCACTACTCGGAGAAATTTGCTGACTCGAATAGCCTTGCTCTCTGTAATGACTCGAATTCTCTTCACGATTCATGCTGCTTCTTTTTCCTCTTCATCACGAGTCATGCTCTGGCTTGCTTTTTTTAACTATTTCTTCTTCCTTTTAGACCAAACTTACCTAAAATACACACACACACACATAAAAACTAGACAAAAACACATAAAATATAAATAATTTAACCTACTAGCTACCTAAAATAAAGAAAAAATGCATTAAAAATATAGAACATTATATATGGTATCAAATTCCCCCACACTTAAATCTTGCTTGTCCTCAAGCAAGAGAAAAGGATGAAAGAATTCAATGCCAATAAAATAAAGTAAATTTTACTATAAAGCATTGTTTATTATGTAAATGTGATAGAATTGAAAAGAAATCAAACACCTTAAAGACTCAAAATACCAGTGAATCAAATCTTAAGGCATGTATTTAAAATTTAACAAGTCACCTAAACTTACTAATTCCAAAATAAAGAACATGAAGTCATAAAACTAAACATGCTTGAGGAAAGAAGAATGATTATAAACCTTAAGATTCTAAAATTTTCAATTGCTTTTTAGGATAATTGTAAGCGCACATACCTTTAAAAATGTCATGGAATTTTTAGACTTTATATGTTTGCCTTTTCTTAGCCAAGGATGTTGATTTTCAGTTTGATGAGACATGTCTTAATTCCTTTAAAACTCTTAAACAAGCTCTTGTCACTTCACCGGTGTTACAACAACCGAATTGGCAACAACAATTTGAATTAATGTGTGATGCTAGTAGCTATGCCCTTGGGGCTGTTTTAGGATAAAGAATTGATAGGAAACCTTCTGTTATTTATTATGCTAGTAAGTTACTATATGATGCCCAAATTAATTACTCTATGACTAAAAAAGAACTATTGGATATTGTTTATGCATTTGATAAATTTAGGGCTTATCTTGTAGGGTAAAAAGTCATTGTTTATTATGATCATGCTACCCTCAAGTGCCTCTTGACTAAAAAAGATGCTCAGCCTAGGTTGTTAAGATGGATTTTAGTTGCAAGATTTTGATTGGGAAATAAGGGATAAGAAGGGGAAAGAAAACTTAGTTGCTGACCATTTATTTAGGTGACCCAAAGTGTATTGAAGGATAGTGATGATGGGGTGCCCTTAAATGTTATTTTAGAAGTTGAATTATTTGATGTTTGGGGTATGGATTTTATGGGACCATTTCCTAGTTCTTTAAGTAATAGATATATTTTGGTTATGGCTGGTTATGTATCAAAATGGGTGGAAGCAATGCCAAACATTACTAATGATGCTAAGGTAGTCAAGAAAATGCTTAAGAAACTTATATTTCCTAGATTTGGAACACCTAGGGTAATTATTAGTGATGGTGGATCTCATTTTTGTAACAAGGTTATAGAGCAATTATTGAAGAAGTATAATATAACCTATAAAATTGCTACACATTATCACCCTCAAACTAGTAGACAAGTTGAAATTAGCAATAGAGAGCTTAAGCGGATATTGGAGAAAACAGTCTCTAGATCAAGAAAGGATTAGGCACTTAAGCTAGATGATGCTCTTTGAACATATAGAACAGCTTTTAAAACTCCCATAGGCCTTAATCCTTATCAATTGGTTTATGGTAAATCTTGCCATTTTCCTGTTGAAATAGAACATAAAGCCTATTGGGCCACTAGGGTATTAAACTTTGATATGCAACAAGTTGGTAGGAGGAGATTGCTTAAATTGCAAGAACTTGAGGAGCTTCGTATGAATGCTTATGAAAATGCTAAGTTATATAAAGAGAGAACTAAATCATGGCATGATAAGCATGTATTAAAGAAAGACTTTAAGGATAGTGACTTAGTTTTGTTGTACAATTAAAGATTAAAGCTATTTCCTGGTAAATTAAAATCAAGATGGTCGGGTCCTTTCAAGGTGGTTAAAGTTTTTTCTTATAGGGCTGTTGATATTGCTAATGCAAAAGGGAGATCTTTAAGGTTAATGGACATAGATTGAAGCCTTATTTCATTGGTGATGCATTAGTTCCTACCCAAATGGTTCCTTTATTGAATTCATCTCCTGCATAAAACTATTTTTGTTTAGGATTAGTTATTTTTAGTTTAAATTTTATTTGTTTTGTGGTTTATTTTTGATTATGTTTTAAGTATTTTGTAGTTTTCATTTTTATTGTCCAATTTATTTCTTTTCTCTTTTTGAGATTTGGATTGAGATTGGTATTTTTTTTTTTGCAGAAAAGTTGCAACATAGGGGCACATTCACGAATAAGGTTCGACTCGTGAAGATGTTCATGAGTGATCCAGAAACAAACTCTTCTCGACTCGTGTAGTACAGGTGCAACTTGTGAAGGGCTTCACGAGTAAGACAAAAAGGAAAGCTTTATGAGTTCTTATCGACTCGTGAATATCTTCACGTGTGCCACAATCAACTTTTTCATGAGTTGTGAAGTTTTGTCTGACTCGTGATCCACTATTTCAAAATTTTTACCGACTCGTGATTTACTGATTGTTTTCTTTCTTAATTTATTTTTCTTCCTTTATTTTAGTTATTATTCATTTTAATTAATCATTATCATGTTGTAATTTTATTTAACTGCAATCCATTAATTTAAAATAAAGGGGGAGTTACAATTGCCAATAGGGTTTGTGAATAAATGTGACTTTTCACTGTCGATTCATTATTCCCTCTTCAATTGCTTATAAATATTGTCGTTACCTCTTTTATTTCCCACAATTATTTTTCCTTCTTCACTCGTGCATTTGTCTTCCTTTGTCTTTGTCTTTTATTCTTCTCTTCTCTTACTTTTTCTTCTTCTCTATTACTCATATGTGTTTGTGTTTCTTCTTCATCTTTTTCTTCTACGGGGTTGCATTCTTTCTGTGTTTTTTTTCTTTTTCTCATCATGGTGAGAACAAAGAACCTATCATCTTCAAGAGTGCAACAAATGGGAGATGAAGCACAGCCTGAAAGTTTCTCAACCCAATTTGGTGCTCGATTTACCATTTCATCTGTGCATGAAGGTGATCGTTTCTTGGTCTCAAGGATAGGGCTATCTCACAGTGTAAGTATTTTCAGACTCTCTCATTGAACAAGTAGGTATGCTTGATGCTATCAATGACATGTTATCTCAATATGGGTTGCTACGTTTGTCAATATGCATGAGCATTTCTATATTGATTTGGTTTTAGAATTTTATACCAATTTGAAGGAAAATGCAGAAAATTCTAGGCTGTTAGACTTTTGTTTAAATGGTATGGATTATACACTTACCTATTTTATGATGCATCGAATTTTTGGCTTTAAACAAACTGGATTATGTGATCCTCTAAAGATTTATAGACCTAATGCATTTTGGAATTTTCTAACTGGATTGACCACACCATTTAGGGCTAGGGAGGTTAAGTCAATGTTCATTACGGATTTGAAATATTGGATTTTGCATAAGATCCTTGCTTTTATTGTCTTTAACAAGCCTGAATTTAATAGAGTCTCCCATCACGAGTTGTTTTTGATGTGGTGTGTGCACAATCACAAATCACTTTGTTGGTCTTATTGTATTATTAATCAGTTACTGTAATGTGTTGGTCGTCCGAAGTCTCTTCTCACACATGGTCATGTAATATCTACTATTAGTAGGAGTCTTGACATTAACTTACATACTTATGATCATGTCTTTTCATGTTTATATTTTTCTAAACACCTTTTTGTTCGGGGTGAAGTTTTTAACAATTTCTTTCAATTCATTCCACTGCTTCCATGATCTTATTGGAAATACCTTACAGGGACTTCTACTCCATAAGAAATTGCTGTAGAGAGCACTTCGAATGAGGAAAGGCAAGAGGAGTAGGGACAAAGTGTAGCACCCTAATTCCATACATATCTATAAATACTATATCATATTTTATTAAGCATGCTAACCATGTTCTTATGCTCGAAAAACTTTACTACATACTTAAGAGTATTTTTAAGCAATATAATTTTACATTTATGAATCATCTGTACATCACATCCTTGTCAAAGTAAATAAGAATCTTGTAATCAAATTGAACTTAACATTAGACTATACTTTCAATTTCTCTCTTGTGTTGGCCATCCTGCTGCAGATATCATCCCCGAAAAAAAAAATCCTTAACTGCAACCTACATGGATGAAACACCCGTGCTAAGCTATAAAGCTTAGTGGGGAATAAAAACATGAGGACGACCTCTTTTAAAGGTCATCAAAATGCAAATACATACAATTATACCCTTAAAGTCTAACACATCAAGTTTACTTTGGATTCCTGTATGTTATTCTTATCTAATCACTTGACTTACCAATCGTTCTTGATTATTTATCAGATTACTCATATGTTGACTTATTATCTTACTTACATCTCAAATCTAAATCATATACAGTTCACCAGTTACAAGTTTATAAGTGACTTATCGTTACATATAAGATATTGCATATCATTTCCCAATGGAAACAATTATATGAGTAATTATAAGAAAAATCATACAAGACAATGTAACAATTAAAAGACATCACTAACATACAAGCTTATACATATCTCTTACATTTGGATATCCAAATCAATCAAATTCACAATTTATGAGTTCATAGTTCACTAATTATTACCATATAGTGAATCATACCTACCACTTATCTCATTTACTCAAAACTCAATAATTATCATGTATTGGTGGTGATATACCTTTACATATCAACACTTTAGCAAAACAACACATTTTATAAGTACAATTTCATGTATCATGCATTCCTAAATGTACAATTTAGCATCTATAAATTTCTATTTTCAAATATTGATCTACATACATATATATAAGTATATGCATTAATCTAATATATGCATTAGAAAAACTCATAAACATATGCCTTACTATACTGAAGTAGACTATGATGCAACTATACTATAGCTTAGCCTGCTTAAGTTTTAAAAGTGGATAACGGGATCGGTGGATACCCGAACGTATCAAATGGTGGATATCCAAAGATATTAAAACTATGGACCCAATCAGGGCCAACTGTACGGTGGACCGGTTAAGGACCCAAACAGGGTCATGGAATAATCCAAATGGCTGTGCAAGATCCAGTAGGATCAACTATACTGTGGACCTAAAAAGGTCGACTGTGGCAGCTGCAATTCCCTATAGGCGCCTATCTATCCACAATTGAACTCTAAAAGCAGGCAAATATATCTCTTTACTTTATTTTCCAAATGTTGCTTTACTTTGTTCAATCATATACATATGTGTATGTCAAAACCCATGTATAATGATGTCCAAGGTAATCGTATCCATGTTCATGTAATACTTTCTTTACACATTATTGAATATTGCTATTTTCTACTTGAAATTAGTTCAAGGAATGATCCCTTTTCAATCATGCATTTATATTTATACTAGTATAAATCTATTCATGGCTATGAGCAGGATAATCATAATCATATACATGTGCAGAAATAATTTTCTATAACACTATATCATGCTCATGATTAAACATCTTTGTTCCATGCTTTACTTTTTTGTCATTGTATACGTCTAGGTATCTTACATACATATGTGTGTGTGTGTATATATATATATATATATAACATATCATGTCATGCACACCTTGGGTTTAATACCTTACAATACTTGAAACTTGCTTTACAACATGTAACTCTCTCACATACCATCTTATATGACATTCAAGTATTTATACATGAATATACCTAATTGCTCTCTCATGCTTAAGCATAACAATTCATATTCATAAAATATGTAAGCATGTGCATGTTATCTCAACTAAATAATAAGTATAATATTTCATACATTTGTTATATGACATGTTTTATTTAACTATGCAATACCATCATATATTCTTAAACACATGTTGTTTATATAAATTTCATTTATCATGCTTGTACTAATATTATACAATTTTGTACATGTATGTGATCATAAAAAAGAAATACCCAATCTCTAGTGCATAAGCATGTAAACACATCTTATAGCACAATCCACACGTTTTTTTTTCTTTGCTCATGTAAATAATCAATTAAAAGTTATACCTTTATTAGTGTACATACATGTATACACCATCTCATCAAATATAAACAATTGCAATCATGCTCTTTGCTCAATTATCGATAATTAACGTATTTTCATCTAACCATGATTTATCCATTATTTTCTTTTCATACAGCAATACTTTCTATTTTATTGTCATTGTAATTTTACTTTTGGCATGAGCATAGAGGCATAACATATAATCCTTATATAGCGTTATATTCATATTATTTCAAGTAGGTAAATAATAACTTACCTAAACATTGCAATCACCATACACATTCTTCCTCACATAATCATGCCTAACACTTTACATTTATATATTATTATATAGTTTATACATTTAGTTCCCTTTATGCGCTGCTATAATAAAAAAATACTCAAAAGATGTTTAAAATGGTTCATGGCAAACTCAAATAACAATTCTGCATAGAGACAGAATTTCAAGTTCATTTTGAAACCTATTTATGTCATATCTAAAGACATTTATGGTCGAAATTATCTTTTAAAATCATGATTCATGATATTTCTAGTTTCAGGAACATTAAAAAAAACATCAATATCATTTTTACTTTTTTAAAATATTACAAAAACATTGAGAACTGTTCCTGAAAATAATGCTGTCAACAGTCCCGAATTTAGGTTACTTTTTGACATATTTAGAGACACAAACAAATCATTATTTCTCCATTAAAATTGTAGGCATTTAAGTCTATTTTCATTATAATTTCTAATTATAGCATTTTGAACTCTACAAAATTAATTATGCGCAAAATACTGCAAACTGTCCACTGAAAAAGTGCTGTCAACAGTTCCAAATTCGAGTCACTCTTTGACGTATTTATAAACGGAATCAAATTATGATTTCTTCACAAAAGTTGTAGATAAATAATTATAGTTTCATCAGAATTTGGAATCATCTCATTTCAACTTCTATAACAAGAGATACAGTCAAATTACTACAGTCCATTCTCGTTTCCTAGGCAGCACTTTACTGCACCCAATTCAGTTTTTATCACCAATTAATAAATTCATATAATAAATTAGGTACAGAATTTAAACAACCTTCCTTCATGAAGATGATGCTACTATGAGTCTATTTTAACCATAATTTGGTTTCAATGGATTTCGACTTCTCAACAAATATTTATAGCAAAAATACTGTAACATGTTCTTAACAACTAGGTAGCAGCTCAGTCGGAATTTTAAATTAATTTTAGGAGCACTTAGAGGCAGAATTTCATTATTTTTATTTCTATAACATTTGTAGGCACAGAAGTCCTGGTTCTAACCCAACTAGTAACATCAAATTCGGAGTTCAAAAACTCAACTTATGATAAAATTAGTCATTGGAGGTCAATCTGAATTTCTGGACAGCACTTTCACATTAATGTCTAATATCTTAATTCAAGTCAATATACTTATAAAATCCATAATCAACACAATATTAATGCATGCAAGAAATAATAGTTCCCAAACCTTAACCAAAACAACAAAATCTCTACTCCTTCACAACTTCTTTGCCCTTATTCTTCTTACCACAATCTTCCTCTACATCAAGGCACACATTTTTGTATTAAAATCCAGAATTTTTCTTTCCATCAAGGTATACAATTTTTCCATTGAAAAAAAAAAAGGAGAAGGAGATGAGAATGTTTAATTTCTTCTTACCTTACCAACTGAGTTCAAAGATTATCTCATAACATAACACATGCATCCAACTCTTGAAAATAAAATTGAGGTAGAAGGTTTGATCTTTACAAAGAATAGAACAAAGATGAAAGGAATTCTTTGAGAGGAAGTTGCCGACCAAGCTACCAAACCCACAAGGAAATGTCTTTCTTTTCTCTCTCCCACTAACTTCTTGTCTTTTATACTAACAAGGAAAAATTTCCTCTTTAGTCCCTTGAAAATTTGCATGTCATAACAATGACACACACCTTTTTGCATGTTATAAAGTGACCCCTCCACTAACTCTTTTTCTTAAATCAACCTTTCCATTTAATCCTTCTCTTAAATTGACCTCTCAATTATTCATTTATTCACATTTTCCCCTAAAGATCCCGAATTTACAAATTGACCCCTAAACTAATACTTTATACTTCAATTACAACCTTAATTATTATTATACCAACATAATAATTTAATTATGACCTTATAAAATTTATACCATTTAATTTACATATTTATCACATAATTATTGACAACTTAATAATATTTTGTCCAAATCAATATCTTAACTCTTAATAATTCATCCAATAATACTCAATTAGACTTTAATAATATGTAATTGCCCTTGAATTCTACTAGGGCCTATTTTGGGTCCTTACACAAAGTGATGATACTATGGATGATGTCCCTAGTGACGAGGCTGCTGTTTCACCTATTATTGGATCTTCTTCAACTACCACTCATTCCATGTTCACCCAATTGTTGCAAAATCAGTACACTATTCAGCATCAACTAACATCTTTGGAGCAAGTTACTACACAAATGGTTCACCGTTAATGACAACTTGAGCACAAGGTGGATATCTTCATTGCCCAATCGGGCTATGTGGTGTCCTCTCCTCCAGCTTCACCATGATTTTTAGGGGAGTTTTCTTTCCTATTTTTTTTAGTTTGTTTCTTTTTCTTTTTCTTTTTCTTTTGTTTCTTCACATTGAGGGCAATGTTTGTTCTCAGTGTGTGGGAGAGTATGTTGTGTGTTGCATGTTTTGTTTTACATTATAGTTGTTGATGGAATATGACATGGTATGAATGTGATGATGGCACAGCGGAAAAACAAAAATTTTTATCATACATGCCATACAATTCCATGACAAGAATCGAAACATGCAATTTTAGAGTTTTAAACTTACAACTTTAGATGCCTTTAAAACTTGATTTTGATGATGACCAGCAACCAAGAAGGATATGTCCACCTTAGATCTTCACCACCAATGCCAAGGAACAGCCTTTACGCCACTCCCTCTATTCTCACACACACACTTGCAAAGATGGCTTAAAATCAAGAGTGCTAGCTCTATGATTGTGTATTCGGCAATGGGAATGATTTGAAGCCACAAGATCTGATCTTGTTCTTCCTTTAGGTTACTGTTTCAGCCCGAGAACACA